>OX453287.1:18313016-18663016 GCA_949710005.1 Ricordea florida
TACAAATATAATTCTACTGTAACATAACTAGCTCAGGGACGGCGGAGCGTATTTTGAAGTGGGGGGGCTGAAAACGAGCGCCGGAGGCGCGAGTTGGTAGGGGGGTCTGGGGGCATCCTCCCGCAGAAAATTTTGAAATCTAGAGTCTCGGAAATCGTATTTACAACATTCTCCGCGACATACTTCTTGAAATAATTAGCCTGGATAAAGCGTAAAATGAAAGGTACTTTTAATGCTTACAGCAATATTTTGGAGGTTATTTCTCAGCCTTTCGGTCTCCAACGCTTTAACCTGCGGTTTTTGGACACATGCTTCCCGTCTGTGGGAAGGAAGCGCACGCTGAGAAAATGTTACCCCCCCAGCCCCCCCGGCTCCGCCGTCCCTGTAGCTCTGAAACAAACAATGGCTATGCTTCTGATTTTTTCAATCTGGAAAGGGGAGTCAGACAAGGTTGCCCACTATCAGGCTCACTCTTCCTACTTGGTACTGAAATCTTTTCTCTTGCAATTAAACAAAACTCTTATATTAAAGGCATCACAGCAGGAGCGCGCGAAATAAAAATAACGCAATACGCAGACGATACAACAGTTTTTCTAAAAAAACCCTAAATCAATGAGTTTTTTACTTGACCTCCTGGAGAAGTTCGAAAAATGCTCAGAACAGGCTTGACTTCTGGGCAAAATTAGATGTTTTAGAAAAACCCTTAAAAATTGGAAGAGACGGAAACTAACTTTATTAGGGAAGACCAACATTGTTAAATCTGTGGGCCTTTCAAAGCTTATTTACAACGCATCAGTACAGACAGTTCCTGAGAATTTTTGTCATCACGTAAACAAAATCACCTTCAGTTTTATCTGGGACAACAAAATACCCAAAATTAAAGAGAAAAAAAAACACAATTATTGGCGAACGAAAAAACGGGGACCTGAACATGATTGATCTTAGTTTGATGAACAAGGCCCTGAAGTCCATTTGGATAAAGTGATTTCATCTGAGCGAGAACTCAGCTTGGACGTTTATTCCCAATGAAGCTACTTCACACTAAGGAGGCTTACCCTTCCTCTCAACCAGTAACTGTAGTAGCAAAGACCTTAACATCAAAGAGCTTCCACTCTTTCATGAGAGAATGCTATAATACTGGTTTGAGTTTAATAGAGAGACAGAGTAATAAAATGCCATGCACAAAGAAAACGATTATATGGAATAACAAAGGTATTGAAATTGATAACAAGACGATCTTTTTCCGTACTTGGTTTCACAAAGAAGTTTCTACCTCACACGATCTCCTCAACCAGAATCTAAATTTCCTCAGTTATGAAGAATATAAATTCCGATACCAGATACAAACCAATTTTTTGACCTATTATGGAGTAATAAGTGCTATTCCGCACAAATATAAAAAGGCAATTATGCGAACCGATGTAAAACAAGAGAGTTAAACACAATCTTGGGATAATTTTGAAGTGCTAACAATCAAAGCCATACACAAAAGTTTCGTGGAACACGAATTTGAAGAACCCACCACAAAACAACGCCTTATTGCTAATGGGTTAACTCCAGACCAAACCTGCAAATACTTCAACTTAGCCTTCTCCATCACTAAAGAAACTAAGTTAACCAATTGTTCCAGTACAAAATTTTACATGATATAGTTTTCCGGCAGTAAAAGTAAATTATTTAAAGCAACACTTGCGAGTAGTGATATTTATGCTCAGAAACAAAGCATGATCCAAAGTATATGTAGCAGAGTTCTGGAAAATCTTTCTGGATTGGTATGAGACTTACACAGCAACAAAACCAGAGTTGCCAACCGTTAAAATCTTATATGGTATCATCGATAACGAGCTCCTCAGTAAGTTAACAAATCACCTCTTACTACTCGCGAAATACTACATATACTGTTGTAGTATTAAAGAAGAAATAAAGTTGTTTTTGGGCGCTTATTTAAAAATGGTAAAAGAGAAAGCTGAAATCGAAAAACAAATATCAACCAGGACTAATTCTCCTGAACGATACTACAATTAGACCCTTGAATCAAGGGTTAGTCATGCACATACAGAGCAGGCAGCCCAAGCTGCGTAATTAGGTGCTATGCAAACGTCTTTTTTAGTGGCATTTATGGAATTGTACAATGTTTGACTGTTAGACCGCAAATATGATCAATGTTGTTTCCCAGGAACATGTTACAGGTTTGCATAGTTAAATTTGTGTTTTTCGGCAATAACTTTTTGGTGCTATTGATTTGTGTTTTCTTATATTTTGTTCAGCTTGTAGTGTTTGTAAGTCAGTTGAGCATGATAATAATGAAATACAGTAATCCTCCTCACTACAGAAAGAAGTTTTTGTTGTAAATATGTAGTATTTTCTGTATTAGTCAGGGCACATTCTTAACTTTTTCAAATACATCAGTCACCACTGACAATTAGTTCCATGAAATAAAACTCAGTTGCTCTAACATTATGGCTAAAAATGCAACAAAAACAGTAAGTTAACAGCCATGCTATAAATCCAGAATCATCATCTATATTATTATCATCTATTGGAGTTCAAATTCAGTAGCCTTAGAAGTAGAATACACATTTCCTTTTTTTTTTTGTAAATTACAAGTGATAATGATATCTGTATCATACACTTGAAGACTTTTGGGGTAATCATTGATTGTAAGATACTCTTTTTTGAAACTCACATTTTGATTAGGAATTGAATCCAGTGTATCCGAGTTCCAATAGCTACAGGTTTAATAAGGAAAAACAAATGCAATAAAATGAGGAAGCTTGACAATGTTGCAAAATACCATTGCTTGTATTGGAATTTAAATTTGTAGTGGCACTCTAATTGCTTTGCTGGTCATTATTAATAGGTTGTGAAGTTATTCCATTTTGTTCAGCTGTATGTGTGTGGACTAAAGGAATTTTCACTTGCATTACTTTGTACTCAGTCACATTTCAGTAATAAGCACAACTCTGATTTCAAATGCATCTGTTGCATTGTAATAGAATGCCTGAAAGTGCACCTACCCCTCCCCTTACCCAACAAGTTATAATAAGTTAAAAAGTTATGGTTAAAATTGGGTTAGGGGAGGGGTAGGTGCACAGTTGCCCAGATACTACCACTGATCCCCAGGATATTGTTCTACATCTCTGCTGAGGGTGAACTTACAATGACTGATTCTGTGACTGAGATTTTTATAAACATGGGATAAATTACCAACAGTATTAATTTCTCCGGCTGAACTAAGATTTGTCAACAGTCATTGATAATATTTATGACCAACATCCACTGTCCTTTCATTGGATTTGTTTCCTTTTGAATGATCTTCCACACCATAATTTCGTAGTTAATCTAGGTGAAGAAACACAACTTATACTTGCTTTCTTACATGTAAACTTCCAATGACAGATTTTGGGATAACACTTTAGTTGTTCGTGTTTAATATTGCATTTGTTGACAAAGAAATGAATAGTAGATGACATTGGTACATTTTTTGGTAAGATTTCCGGAATGATTTCCGCACAGGTCCCTACTTCATTATGCATGCTGTAGCCACACTGTGTTTCATTCTGCAATAACAATTCATCTGCTGCATGCATAATGAAGTAGGGACCTGTGCATGCATAATGAAGTAGGGATCTGGCAAGATTTCCACACAGGTCCCTACTTCATTATGCATGCTGTAGTTGAATTGTCTTGGGAAGTGCGCGTGCAAACATTTCTGAGAACGAAACCGTACGGCTACAGCGTGCATAATGAAGTAGGGACCTGTGAGGAAATCTTACCCTTACAAGTGCGCACACTAAGACAGTGGTAAATAAGCTCGCTATTAAAAAACCTTTCAGTGCACAAAATAATACCTTATCGTGGTAGTCATCAAAAAAATGATGGCCGAAACTTGCTTGTGTAAATGCACTCATCGTGGAGCCTATGTTGCTCAGTAGAATGTCTTCTATTTGTAATCTTCACAGTTGTTCTCAAGTTGGTCCCTGCTTACGAACGTTCGAGTTACATTTGAGTTGACTTGTCTTTTGAGTTCACAAAACGACCCGGTTCGAAACTGACGCTCGACATCTTAAGCTGTGGGTCCACGCGAACGGCGTGCACGTCTGTATGCATTTTGAGAGTATCACAAGGAAAGGACGTCGGAAAATATTATTTCGAATCGAACTCTGAACGTTGCTTCAACTGAGATTCAACTTGTGTTGTTGATTCTTCCCAGTCCCTGCTCGGCTGCAAATTTGCGACGTACATAGATAGATAGGCAACACAAACCTAGACTCCTGCCCGCATTAAGCTTGCACGAGTAATAAATGGAAACTTTTAATCGACAACAAGTTTGAAGCTTTAGGCTGTATTTTACTCTTCTTTGTACTCTGTAGAATACAACGTAACGTTTTTGCAATGTATCGTAATGAATGCAACTATGGCTTTGTTTGTTTTGTTTGTTAAGTATTATTTGCGATTATTGTAAAGATAACGTAACTATTGTTAATAAAATTAAAAAAAACCTTTAAACTATACAACCAAAATAAAACCAGCAAAGGAAAAAAGGGCCACGGCAAATATGAGCGCACGACGTGTGATACTTTTCGCACTCATGTCCGTCTGGGTACCCCAATTGAGTTTGTCTACGGAAAGGACGATCAGTTCACATTTTTCTTTATCCCGCTAGTATGCCCAATTATAAATATTCACAGCGGAAGTGAAAATCCGAATATTTGACAAAGAAAGATGGGCGCACTCACAGAATATCGGAACAAATGTGTTAAACGTACGAACGATTATTTTAAACCATAAAATGACGTCAAAATCACAGTATAAACATAGTATTTTTTTTTTTCACAGCGCCCTACACATTGTCATACTGAAGTCATGATTTTTGTCACACTGATTCGAAAACGCCTTGGAGTTAAAAAAGTCAAGCATAATATGAAAGGGCTGTCAGTAGGCTTCAAAGTTCTTAGCAAAAATCAATTTGCAATCAGCAAAACTCTCGTAAGAAACCACTGCTTGTACAGATTCCCGACAAACATTAACATTGTATTGTTTGGTAATATCTATTCAAAGATGTTGTGGTTCAATTTTTTCCTTGTTTTAAATTTTATTTTCCTTTGTCTTTTGGTATGGTAATGTATGATAATGAGTTTAAAATAAAGGAAAATAAAATTTAAACCAAGGATAATATTGAACCACAACACACATATATATAGATGTAGAATTTCGATTTGAAGAACTCCTAACATATGAACTGCACCATTCATATTTGCCTAACTTATCCATATCATGTATACTATGTTTAAGGTCTTGTTACTAACTACATGTTATTTTCCTTTTAGGTTCGTTTGCCAGTCTGAAAGCCGTGTTTTCTTTCAGACGCCGCTTAGATTACTACATTTCATCAGTGTACGTCCCAGAAATCATTCTAGTGGTGTTATCGTGGTGCACGTTTTTTATCACTCCAACGGCTGTTCCCGCACGAACCGCTCTCAGTATCACTACCATCCTTACAACAATTCTCCTATCGAGTTCTGTTAATGCCAACATACCTAAGGTAAGAGGTAAGGTAATGGCGTACCATAAACACAGAGGCTTCCCGTACATGGGCTGCTAGTCTATTGCAGGGTTTTCTCATCCCCCCATTTTACATCGCTAGCTAGCGCTGATTTATTTGTAGGCCCAAGCGGAGAGAGAGAGGGAGAGAGGGAGAGGGAGAGGGAGAGAGGGGGGGAGGGGGAGAGAGAGGGAGAGAGAGAGAGAGAGAGAGAGAGAGGGAGAGGGAGAGGGAGAGAGAGAGAGAGAGAGAGAGAGAGAGAGAGAGAGAGAGGGAAAGGGAGAGAGAGAGAGGGGGGAGGGAGAGGGAGAGGGAGAGGGATAGGGAGAGGGAGAAGGAGAGGGAGAGGAGGAGGGGGAGGGAGAGGGAGAAAGAGTGCACAGTAAAATTTTTTGTCTAAGCAAACAACACATTTGTTCGCCTGGCTCCGCATCGATACAATTCCTTTATTCAAGCACCCACTATGTCTTAAATCATTTTAAAAAATTTTGTATTTATAGGTGAGCTACATGAAAGCTGTGGATTATTTTATGTTGACTTCGTTTGGTTTCATATTCGCTGCTCTGGTTGAATACATCATTGTTTTAAACACTCCGAACAAGTTCATGGAAAGTGCACCTTGGTGTAGAAGAAAGGAGAAGGATGAACCTCCAACAACCGTGGTACGCATCCAGGAAGGGATAAGGGTAGTCTTGAATTATCTTTGCGGCTCCCGACCTACCGACCCTTCTGACAAGTATGCAAATGGACCTAGTTATTGCCATAACAACTTGCTTAAGTTGTCACTTAACTCTCCTATAACGTGCGGAAAGCATCCATACAATTTTAGTTCAGCTGCAGTCATTTTTTATTGTATGTGCAAAACAGAGCAATTGGCAATTAACTGATGATTATTAGAGGGTCGTACAGAAGCAAATCTAGAGGAGTGGTGTAGGGGATGCTTACCCCCATTCTTCCCCCCCCTCCCCCCCCGCTCTCACCCAAGATGACCTGCCGCTTTCTTATATAACTAGTACTCTGCAAATAAAAAGAAAAATAAACCATGTGGTTTATTAAGCCTTCTTCTTCGTTGTTCGCTTTTAAAATTGGTTTACGTCACCCGTAAGTTACGTAATTCCTTAGAGGTGAAGCCCCTTCTTATAAAGAATTCTTGATCTGCCCCTGTAATAGGTCCAACTCAAACTAGGAGAAATCACATTTACTTTTGCCAGTTTCTGCTTGTAGCGGTGCTTAAGAAAAGCTGTCACATATTTTCACGTATTTTCCAGGCTCAACATAAACGGTCCTCTCAACCACACAGTTAGGATTTTTGTCACTAACTTTGTCTGTTCTCTGTTAAACTGTTATCACAGGAGACTTCCAATGATTTGATACTGAAGATCAGTTCCTCGCCGAAGAGAGTGGACATAACAAAGCCTGATAAACCAGCAGAGAAGGCGGCAAAGCCGTCAAGTAATCCTCATGACCACTGGGTGGATAAGAGCTCCCGTGTACTGTTTCCATGCTTTTTCGGTCTATTTCTAATGGCTTACATTGTTCATTATAAGACCAAGATAGACTAGGACCGCAAGTAATGATGGGTTAACGGTGCCTTCCAGTGAAGCATTGTCAGTTACCTTGTGAATAATTTGTTATACTGTACCTCCTTATAATTATTATTATATTATCACAGGGACGTCTATGGTTGAATTGGGCTAAGTGAACTCCAGTGTGATGTTTAAAAATGTTTGATTATCGCCCAGTGCTGTGAGAATTGACTAAAACGACTCCCCTGTGTATTTTAGGTACTGATTTGTCAAAATGCCTCGCGTGATACAATATTGCCATGGCAAAACTAGGAGATGCTATCGTTAAACTCTAAGTTTGAAACCTTTAAGATTGCAATCTCAATTTAGCCACTGACAAATCGATGCTAAATAATTTAGGGAGTAGTGTCCCCATTAAGTAGTCAGTGTTAGATCAGTTGACACTCAAATAAAGGTTATTATTATTATTATTATTATTATTATTATTATTATTATTAATATGAATACCAGAAGCCTTCATTCAGTGCATTAGAGCAGAACTTTGATTGGCTACTTCTGCTTCGTCGTTATCTTTTCCTTCAAGCTCCACGTGTTTCAATGCTTTCACCCTCCAAACGTTTTATGGGATAGATGATGCCGCTTTCTTTCATCATTTCTGAAAAATGATTTGGCAAGGGAGTGGGGACATGGAATTTACCTCCCAGCACTGAGATTCTTTATGTATGTGCACAGTCCACTTCTGAATCAATTCTTAAACTGGCCTTGCTGCTGAACGCGTTTGAGATAATCTGCTTTGTAAATTGTAACTTAACTTACTAATATTTTACTGAACTTAGCATGGTGAATAAACTACAAGCATGGTCTTGTGCTGGGTAAGAAAATTATGGCGATTTGTTAACTCTGTCAGGAGGGCCACTGCTCGAAATGTCAACTTTTCAATATTATCTTTAGAGAGCATAACTTGGTTTATTACAGCCATTTTGAAATCACAGGTGATCCATGCAATTTGATTAGCCCATAGCAGTGTGATTTATTCACGAATCGCTCCGCTCGCTCGTTCGATGTTTGAATTTACGCGTATGAGTGCAGATCAAATTTCACTCCACCCAGTTCAATTACCATTATTTATGAACTTGTGTAATAATCCCATTTTTGGTGCGTAAGCAAACGAAACGGTATTGCTAAAAAATGTTCACAGTCCGCTGGCAAAAAGACAGCAAACTAGCAGATCAGGCATCTGCATTTGTATTTGTCTCATAATGTCTGAATAAACACAGTTACAAATGTATTTGATTCCTGTTGTCGTGCACGTAACTGCATATAGCCAAATGGCTTGGTTAACTGAACTTAACTATGCGGTTAGTGTTTCATTCTAGTCATTATCAAGTACTTTTGCGACAAATCTCCCAAAGAAATGTTCTAAACGTACTAAATATATATAAGTCTACCAAAACAACTAATGAGTTCAAGTGCAATATATTACATTCTAGAGGAATTTGAGGTTAGGTAATTTTATTCCTAATTTATTAACGTCACCGGAAAATTTTCAAATTTTGTCATGCCACTGGTTGACAAGGACCTTTGTACAGCAAAGCAAAGAAAACGTCTGTGAAAATTCTGTAAAAATTTAAAAAATTCTTCTGTGTTGTGTAACTAGTGAAGGTTGAATTACGTGCCATTCCCTTGAAACAAATTATAAGTAACAATCGAGACTCAGGAAGGAAAAAAAGGCTATCCCTTTACTCTTTCTTTTTTTCTCAATTTGTTCAGTATTCCTTTCAATTAGTCGACTGTTCCTATCTACCGCATGTTCTAACTTATTTTTCGATTCAGTGGACGCTCCGTGATGGGTTCAAACACAATTCACATCAAGTGAATTATGACGATAGAAATTTCCTATAATTTGCTCTACTACGTCATTAATTCGTTTTTGAATCTCTTCTTCTTTGATTGTGAACTCCTTATTGTGCAATGAGGTAATTTCTTCGTCTATTTTCCTTTCATTTGACAATTCTGCCTTGTTGCTTGTGCTGTGTTAATTGTTCAATGTGGCTATCGCGTCCTTCCTCCTTCTTTGATCCATTCTCGTAAAAACCTTATGAATTAATGAAGTCTCAGTGACTCAAATTTTCTATTGTGAGGCTAATTAGTTTGGATCCAAACTGTGTATCAAAGTGCGACCCAAAAAGAGAACTTTGGCATTTGATCATCCGATGCGCAATGTTAGCCGCGCATGGAGGGTAGCTTGCCGTCCTGACTCACGCGGGAAAGAGCTTGCTGTTTCCACGAGAAACGGTAAACCCGACACTGCTTCTCCTTGATGAGTAATCAGTCAGCTTTGCATGTGGAACAGAAATAAAACACGTACGGTGCAATTGCAAGCAAATTGTTCTGAAACCCGTTGCTCCAGCGAAGATATGTGACGTCATCTCCTCCAGGATGTTGCGTCAAGCGTCATATTACGCGGCATCGCTATCCTTTCTCAAGACGCCGTAGTACACGATGTAGCATACAAGGAACAAAACGTATAAGGAAGGAAAAATGAAGCGAGACGCTCGATCAATCCAATGCACATTAGGTATTGTCGGTTCCTCTTTGAGTTCTGAAGGCGGTTGTTTTGGATCAGTTTTCAACTTTATGTCTCCCTTGTTGTTTCGGATTCGGCAAACGCCTTCATCCATCACTTGGACAATTAGATCGACGTTTTGGGGCTGAAAAATACAATCAGTTCATTTCTTCTGTAAACTGGAGCGGCAAAAGATTCTTTTCCTAAAAGGAAAGTAAGCAACAGATCTTCGAGTGTGCATAGCGAATTTTTCAGTGTCAATCATACAATTGCATACCTACACCTTGTGCTCTGAAGATTATATTCTTCCACAAATGATAGAGAGTGTTATAGCATACCTGCCTTCAATATTTGGAGAAAGAAACCTTGTTTTGGCGCCGGGAAGGGGAGGAAAAGGGCAAAAAAGGGCTTGGGACATTTGTGAAAAGTGCTTATTTTGTAGTAGATTCAAAATCTCTTTCCTGTATTCTTTTCCTTTGTTGCATGCATTGATACTTGCTTGCCTGGTATTTTGCACAATCAGTGACAGCAGATCTGCTTCATGTGTTTGTATACCTTTACTTGACACACAATACAGTACCTGCATGCATAACATTACATATCTTTCATACCTGCATTTTGCAATCGTGTATACTGCACCTAAGTATGGCATACCTGCATTCAAACATACTTGCATTTGGCATACCTGTCTACATGCATTTGCATACATGTATATGTTGTAGTTCAATTTTTTCCTCGGTTCAAATTTTATTTTCCTTTGTTTTCTGGTATGGTAATGTATGATAATGAGTTGGAAACAAAGGAAAATAAGATTTGAACCAAGGATAAAATTAAACTGCAACATATACATGTATTTGGCATACCTGACATTCCAATTCGTGTTCCTCTTCCTTTAGTAGACACTTCGTCTTCTTCTTCTTTCTGCAGCTCGAAGGCCATAAAAACACGGGATTGGTGTTCAGGACGAGAATGAATTCAATCAACGCAGCAAAAATGAAAGCAAACGACGTGAGCAAAAAGTAATCCACAGCCTTCATGTAGCTGACTTTTGGCATGTTAGAGTTGACGTTTCCCTTAAGAAGAATAGAGGTCAAGATGGTGGTAATACTTAGGGCGACTCTCGCTGGAACTGCAGACGGTGAAATGAAGAAACAGCACCAGGAAAGTACAACCAGTACAACCGAGGGAACGAATATCGAGGAGACGAAGCTCTCTGTACGGCGGCGGAAAGAAAACACTGCCTTCAAGCTGGCAAAAGATCCTGCAGAGAATAAAGGCAAATGACAAACACTGAAAAATTAGACAAAGACCGGTGTAAAGTGCGAAAACCAGGAGAATATATTCTAGAAAAAAACTCCCAGTTGTTAACCGGATTATCAGCCGGTAATCACCTCGACGAACAAAATGGCTGCCAGTCGTTCGAGCGCTTTTGATGAAATAAATTTTTTTCGTGTTGTACAATGCTTTTTCTTTTCTTTTCTGAAATAATCACCTGGGTATTTATACTAAAACAATTATTCGCCGAAGGCGAAGTGATCATCGGTGAATATTCACCGAGACGAAGTCGAGGAAAATATGTATGTGTAATCAAATGGTGACGAGTGAAATTAGGGAATAATTTCACGCATTTTTTTCCAAATCCTAATAATTTCCCGAGCCTTTATGTCATGGGTGACGAATTACGTTAACAATCGTGGATTTTTGACATGTTTATCCTGGATCGTATCGATCGAGAACTCTACTCTCTCAAATGTTTAGACCTTAAATTTGGCATATAAAGTTAAGAATTTTTCAGACTTTTTTGGCAAAATACAGGTTAGAATCCTTCTTGATGTTCTCTTGTGTGTTCAGGTTTTCTAAAACGTCTTTTTGTGCCCTGACATCTTCATTCACGGCATTTTAAAACTTCGTCGCCATCTTGACACTGAGACGTACGGAAGGGTTGCTAAGGCAATTTTGTAATTTCACATGTGAAATTACAAATTAACGCTGAAATTTCGCGCCAAAATTAAGGGTAATTCGTCACCTATGATATTATCACCGATAATCACTTCGCCTTCGGCGAATAGTTGTTAAATAGTCGAAATTAGAGTATATACCAACTCAGCAACCTTGGCATTTTGAGCAATCTGGTTGGTCCACTATCTGAAGATATTCAAGATTATTCTCCTCTGGTGCTTGGGGGAAAATCTTGTGCAAGTGGGTTTTGGTAATGTGCTTCACTGGTATATTATAATATAAGAATACCATTGCATTGCCCGAAAGCTATAAGACTTGGAACGTGTAATTGCTTTTGAATGTCTTCAACCACATCTTGTCCATATTCAATATAACAAGTACCATACTTGGGAAGCAAGGGAAACCAAAAAAAGTCAACCAATCACTGCAAACAAGCTCAAAGACTTAGGCAAGCAGTTTCCCTGAATACGGCACTTGGGGAATATTGAATCTGGAATAGCCCCTGTAAACGCGAGTTACACACCGTTTCAAGTCTTACGGGTTCTAGTATTACTTCATTTATTTATACCTTTACTGTTTGTTTGAGCCTTAGTATATGTATTCACTGAAGTAAGGTCAAACTGCGCCATCTCAGAGGACACGATTTCGATGCCTTGAGTGTCTCCTCCTTTCCAACGATAGTCGACATCTGCTGTAGTGTAGGCATCTAGTGGAGAATTAAACCAGGATAAGTATTTATTTGATTTTATTGAAGTGAGCTCCTCTATCATGTATCAAACATTTCTAATTGTACCAAGTCTGTCAGGATTCACATTCATAGCTCAATGAACTGGTCGTCAGAACCAAGCGAGGACAAACGCGTTTGAGATAACCACGTTAAACTTTACTTTAAGGTATACCTCTGATTGGCTGCGAAAAAATGCGCGATTCTTTAAAAAATGATCGATCAACATAATCGAGGAATTGGTTTCTACAGATCAAACACCACTGTATACACAATGGTCCAAAGTTAAGTGAAGAATGTGACTCCACATGTAATAATCGTGAACTTACAGCTTTCAATCACTAGTGGGCAATGCTGGGTGTCCATCGGGTACAGGCGTAAGTTCATATCACACTGAGCTGTTAAGGTAATCCTGCAACAAGAACGAAGAACAAAACTGTTATGTGACTTTGTTGCCAGCAACCCATAAGACTTGAAACGTGTAACTCACGTTAACAACTGTAATGTCCAGGTTCAATACTTCCTAAAAACTGAAAACGCCTTGTCCCAGTCTTTGAGCTTGTTGCGACAGATTGGTTAATTTCGTTCCTATAGCTTTGCAAATATGGTATTTGGTAGATTGAATGTGGACAAAGTGTGGCTGAAGACTTTCAAAAATAGTTACACGTTTCAAGTCCCATTGGTTTTTGATGTTGTTAATTTGTAGGTTGCTATGGTATTTTTTGATATCAAACGACTCATTTAGATCTGAATTGTCAAGCAAACCTCCCCCCCATCTTTTCACACAAGTGATACTTTTGCTCAACTTGTGTCACTACAACCCCTTCCATTCTCAAGATGAGAATGTTAACTCTCACTAATGAGTGTCCTACTCTTTCTTTAAGTTTGTAAGGAGAATTTATAGTTACATAAATTTAGGATTCTTAGGTTGATAAACTTCTTCATTCTCATTATATGTCTGCTTGTCAGTGAAATGATATTGTAAGGAGAAATTGTAGATTGATAACTTTAGCTTTTCTGTTACAGTTTGGTTGCTGTTTGAATAGTTGTGCTGTGTAATATTGTTTTACTAGCTAGAGATGGTATGGTCATCAGGTTTGACGTGAAGACCAAATTTGTTGACGAGTCAAGCTTTCAAGTCGCTATTTTTATGCTTTATTTTATTCCAGAGTTAAAAGTGCATTTAATATCTCCTCACAGCACTTTGTAACTTTAGCATGGTTCCAACTCCATGCACTCAGTTGGCCCTACTCTTGCTTAATTGCCGCTAAATTGCTTTAGTTTGTCTCAAACTATTCTATGCGTGGCCTTTTGTCTCACTGATTCAAAGTGTTTCATCCTAAAATTTAAGCCATGACTCTGAAGTCGTCATTAGTCACAGTAGTCATGGTACATGCGAATGTCAAAATAAAGGAGAATAATTGAACTCGCATTGGTCAAATACTAGTACGATGAATACGGCTTATTCAGCACTTATTGACTTCGAGCCTTCACCTCGTACTGAAATATATCTTGCCGTCTGGCCATATCTTCACCCTCATATTTTCCCGAGTCACGTGGTGGTACTTGGCTTTCTTAACATTCCAAAAGTAAGTATCCGGTGTCCAAAAGATCCTTGTAGGATCTATTGCCATGTTGAAAGGCTTGCTGTAGTTGTTTTTGAATCTTGGATCGAACCACCATTGCCTCAGAAATATGTCCATTGAGTATTCCTGATACAAATCAGAAGGTGTACATTGAATACCGCGATGTAAAGTTGACAATTGGTGACAAAAGCAATTGAAAATCGAGTCATACAGCTAGTGTGTCTATTCTTTAGAAACCTACGGCACTGCAGTGTACTGTGTAACTGTTTGTTTTACTGTTCAGTTTTCAATTTTCCCATCTGTGTATCAAACCATGCAGTGTAACCACTTCTTGGTTACACTGTACTAGGAACTGGGATATTGACAAAGATGTATCTAAACCTGTAGCACGACACTTTAATCTGCCTAACCACTACATTCAAAAGATGGCGGTATGCGGCCTTTTCGTGTATCAGGGAAAGCCGTTAAAAACCTAGAAAAGGAGTTTACCTTCCAACTCGGTTCTCTTAATCCACACGGTATCAACGAAGGCTTCTCATTCATTTAATCATTCATCTAATTTATTCACTTCCATTCACACACCACTATGGTTCCACCAATAGCATAGCACCAAACTTATCTCTATAAATTCTACGTAACCCACAATCCTCTCATTCGCTCCGACGAAGGGCTAACGTTAACGATCGAAACGTCAGCAACTCCCTTTTACCTTACGGTGGTATAACTTACTTTATCAATTCGTTTGATTATCCCAATTGCTTTGAAGATTTCCTCACCGACACAGCACCAGTTCTCTATAGAAACTATCCCCGCAGTACTGTACTAGGGTTCTGTTTGTTTTGCTACCCAGTATGGTATTTAATTTTTTATAGGTGCATCAAACCATGCAGTGTGACCATTCTTTGGAAAGCTACTGAACCTTACTGTACTGTGGTACTGTTTGTTTCACTATACAGTGTGATTCTAACTTTTTGATCTGTGGATCAAACCATGCAGTGTGGCCATTCTTTGGAACGCTACTGAACAGTACTGTACTGTGGTACTGTTTGTTTTACTGTACAGTGATCCACAGATGATCTGTGGATCAAACCATCAGTACAGTGTGACCATTCTTTGTAAAGCTAATAAACAGTACTGTACTGTGGTATTGCTTCTTTTACGTTACAATGTGGTTCCAACTTTTTCATCTGTGTATCAAACCATGTAATGTGAACATTCTTTGGAAAGCTACTGAACAGTACTGTACTGTGGTACTGTTTATTTTACTATACAGTGTGGCTCTAACTTTTTCATCGGTGGATCAAACCAATGATGCAGTGTGACCATTCTTTGTAAAGCTACTGAACAGTACTGTATTGTGGTACTGTTTGTTTTACTATTCAGTGTGGTTCTAACTTTTTCATCTGTGGATCAAACCATGCAGTGTGACCATTCTTTGTAAAGCTACTGAACAGTACTGTACTGTGGTACTGTTTGTTTTACTATACAGTGTGGTTCTAACTTTTTCATCGGTGGATCAAACCAATGATGCCATGTGACCATTCTTTGAAAAGCCAGTGATCGGTACTGTGTTGTATTATTGTTTTACGTTTCAGTGAGGTTCTATTTTTTATTTACCTAATTTAACATGAACCCGGCATTACTAGTTATCATCTTACCATGTTTACTTCTTTTATCTCTCCAAACGAGATGACTTTGAACTCGATTAACACAATAACAGGCGGCCCTCCAGCATTGGGTCTGACTTTCCTGTCATATCCTGTTAGACTCTTGTTTATTGCACGCGATTGGTTGTACGCCTCTGTCATGCTCTGTCTCATTTCCTCAGAAATTCTGAAAGAAAGGGGAATCGTACGCATCTTTACCACTGTCTATACTTCAATAGAATCAATATTCGCATTTTGGCAGTCGAAGTGTTTAAATTTATGAGTAAAATCAAAATTCCTCAGTTGGAAAGCCACGAAAAGTTATTTAAGTGGTGTATGTACTTCCTTGCAGAAATTTTGAAATTGTGGGAATCAGATCTCAGTGATTTGGCGTTTTTGACTTTGTTTTAGGGGTAGCACTTTGCCTGGTGTGTTCTTCCTCGAAAGCTAAGAAAGACATCTGTAACAATGAGAATTATGTTTTTTATGAACCACGCAGTTCAAGAAGCAGCCACTTTCATTTTTTCAAACAACAGCGTAAATCATTACGTTTGATTTGCCACGAAAAGCTTTTGAAACTTTCGAAACTGCACGTCTGGTGATGACATTCATGTAAGTACTGTCTGTTACAAGTGGGCCCTTGTGTGTAGCGAGGTTCATGTCTGAGTAATAAGATTAATACTGCCTCTTTTTTCGCACTTGTTATCATTGTTAAAGTGCACACTACTGAGCTTAGAGTGATTTAATAAAATTCTACTGAACCATCGACTGAACAGCTTAGAAACAAAGTAGTTATCAACAACTACGAACGGTACGACATTTTTATTAACAAACTTTTCAGTAATGAGTAAAAGCACTTGAAAAATTATTGATCTTCAAGTATTCCTGTCAAACAGAAAATTACTGTTAAGTAAGCCCTTAGTTCTGCCTCATGAAGTGACATGGTTCCGAAACGATTTCCGTCGGTACAACCACAGCGTTACAAAATAAATCCACAGAAGTCGTCAAAGGGTTATACAATATTTCTTCTTATTATTTTTTTTCAAATGCTCAGCTTAAACAGACCCTTATTTGGATTGGAAGGGTGATTGCAGCATTAAAAATTTCATGAAACAATTAAACTAAAACACCGCAGCGTAAACAAACGCAAGCTCTAAACCATAATATAAAACCTCATGAAAGATAAACAATTTAAAGCACGTGATATGCATGTCCAGGCTTCTAAGTTTGCTCCCTATTTAAAAAAAAAAACATGAAACAGTCATTCCCTCGTTTTCGTCTTGAGTAACACCTGGTCATAAGGTGTTCTTAATTTTGGAAACAAAAACGATGAATAAGGATGGTAGTCTTCAGCCGGTACAAAGGTACATTGATGAACAGCGCTATATCATTCTTTAGATCAGTTGTGCTCACTCATTCCTTGGGGTACATGTATTATATAATGAACACAGTGTACATATCTCGGTTTATGTGGTAAAGAGGAGTGCGGGTTTATGGTTTCACATATCACGCGTTCATATTCTAGTTGTTTACGAATCTCAAACGAATTGATCACCACAACATCAGTGGCACACTTTTCGAGCAGACACGAACCCGAGCATTTACCTTGTGCAAACTAGCATACGTTTATATAAAAATTTGATTAACATCCCCAGTTTACTTGTATTCTTACTTCCCACTTTCCAAATGCAGCAACGTTTCTTTAGATAAAATCCCTCTATAATTACACTTAGACATACTGTGGCAAATTGTTTCTTCTGACAGCTCTTGAACTTTGCTTCACAATGCAAGAACCTCTGGCAGAGAGGGTTTCACGTTTGTTTTTGTCGGGGTTAAGCATGCAAAAAGCTACACGCCATTTATATCGTATTGGTAAATTACCGTTTTTTCAATTTGCTAACATTTTGGATCAAGACTTGTCTTTTTCGTAACCATGTCTCGAAAAATTAAACTTCAAGATGAATGTGTAACCGTACCAGTCTAGAGAATAAAAGTACTAACGAAGATCAGCATACCGGCAATTTTTCGAGAAGAGAATACACCTTATTCCAAAATGGCCTCCATTTGAATATTCTTTTGTTTTTATTTAAATTATCCCTTGATAACTCGTTCTTAAAATTCAAAAGAATATTTTACCTTGAACGAGGCATCAAGGTCTAGTTTAAATAAAACCAAAAGAATACATAAAAGCTGGTCATTTTGGAATAAGGCATATAAGTATGTAATAAAAAAGTAAATACAATTCAAGATACCGAGATATGGTATCATACTTGAATACAGAAAAACGCGCTTTAATTTATTAAATAATTACGACACTAGCAGTGAAACATGAAGCTTACTTTTCACTGGAACCGCTTGAGATGAAACACAACAAAGCCAAAAATACAGTCACCATTCGCTGAAAGGAGCTTACCATAATTGCCCAAGGAGACCTGCAAATAGAATTAAAGAAATTAACCGCGACAAGCCGCTTGTATTATCTTACAAAATTAACACGGTTCTTAAAAACCAAGACATAAAATCCATCAGTATATAGAATTATATATATAATGGTGGCGGGGTCGTGTAATGCTCAGTGACATGTGATACAGTTGTGATGCCATAACTCATAGGAATATTCTTTGAAATCAGAAATTTAAAACAGAGTGAAGATAGCCATAATGTGTATGGCTGAAAGCTTGTATTAAATTTTCAATCTAAAGCAAAACATTACGGGCAAGGTGGAGCGCTTGTTAGCAAGCTGCAGTTTCCTCTATCCATTATATTGAAAAGCAAGAATATAAACAAAAACTGCGGTGACTCACTTCATTTTTGCGAGGTTAGTGTACGAAATGAGTCGCAAAAAGCATTCAGTTTGAATGGCGCGTCCTCCAAGTTTCACGTCTTGAAAAATACTTTATTTGAAAACTAACCGTGGTAGGTTGGCTTACTTCCCGCTCCAATCACGCGTCACAAACGAGGGGATTCCAGACCCCTGGCAGAGAAATTTGCAAATTACATGCACTTATCTATTACACCGCAAGCTCCCGTGGTTCAACCACACTGTTCTCAGCGGTGACCGGGCTATAACTAGTATTGTGGAAACAGCTTATTTGTGTCATAAAAAATGTTTCTGATAAGCACCTGCGATAAAAACGAGTTGCGCATGTTCCGAATTCGAACTTGACGAGCTGAATGTGGTTGTGCTTTTAAAAAACGTTCTTCGAGAAAGTTAACACTTACTGATCAGTAGCTAGATTCTCCCAGCAAGCACCTGCATAGTCTCGCATGAAACGTCTTCGAAAAATGTTGCTTGTATTGGAGAAAATAAACACCACTGTCTTGTTTCAATGGAATACAACAGTTATTCAATGGGGTAGATATCGGGCTTGTCGCATGATAAGATTATGACATTAATCGTACACACTGCAATCAATATGATTTCGTTGTTTCTGGTAAAGTATGGGACAGCATAATAAATAAGATGGTTGGCGGATTTAATTGAACATCTTAAGACGTGTATAATCTCCTCTTAAACAAAGAGTGCATGGACAGAATGCCATGCATCTATGAATTATTTAATGGTGAGATACTGAAACCCAATCAAACTTTCCTCCGTTCGGCAATGTGGATTTAATCTTCAACTTGCATCAACAAACAATTATCTCAACACTTAGGGCATAAGTATTTGGATTTCGTTTAGCTTTACCACAATTAATTTTACTTCTCGGCTTATACGGAAACGTTAAATGTGAGGCTCGCTGCAATGGGAGCTTCTACTGGCCCCCGGTCTACATGATATAAGTAAACCTTTCACTGAAGCTTTTAACAACGCACCAAGGTTTACCCCCTGACTTGAAAAAAAAGAAAAAATTTGGTCACACTCCTTGGTTCTTGGTGTTGGTTCTTTGCTTTGGGTCTAGCAATGCCAACCAAAAGCTTCTTCTCACTACTGCTAAGAGTCACTTTAAGCGTTTAAATATTTTTCATATCTCGTGAAATAATAGCTGAGGCTATATTAAGAGCTAAAAGTCACATGGCCTGAAATGAATACTTCATGTGAGGTTCTCCTTTGAAGATTATTTAATGCACGCTGTTTTTGGAGTAGCTAATAGAACGAGATAAAGTGATAACGACGACCCTGATCAATTTATTGGAATATTCCTATACGGTTTCACGTCTTCTTCAACTTAATCGCTCATGTTTTTGTTTCTTGTTTAATAATTTAACTGTTTTTCAGAGTCCCCAGCTGATTATGAAGGTGTTTTTCCATTTTACAACTTAAAGCTGTTTAAGTACTCTAAATTGTGTTCAAATGCTTCACAGTTTTAAACTGAACGGTCATTGAGAAATCTGTGAGATAAAAAATGTTACAGACCAAAACATGACTGAATTTATATTTCGTGTGGGATAGAATGTGTTCAAAAGAAACTAATGGTGAACGTTTTTTGGGACTTTTTCAAGAGCTCAGCTCCCGGTTTCACTAATGAAAATTGGTTTTGTTTCTCTGTATGTAATCACTGAAGAAAATGAATGGTTATGCTGCCAAGCGTCAACAAGCTACATGTTCAATATTCAGGCAAAACTGATAAGTTGTGAACAGTTAGACATAATTGGCAATTGCGGCAACTCTACTTGGGCCTGGCTGAAGCCGCGGCTCTTCGATTTCAAGTGTTTCAGTATCTGAGTTGCTGATATATCACCGAACACGAGGACGATATGGCTTCACCTGAGCAAGGATGCGATTGAAACTTTGATGAGATGGCCTTAAGGGATTCGTGAGGTAAAGCAAAGAGAATAATTTAAGTTCCAAGTGCCCGGTCTATGCTGCAGGTAGGAAAGAAACATATGTTTTATATATACACATGTATGTACTTATATATTCAGTGGTACGTCGACTCTGTAGCTCTGACCTAAAACTAATCCCTCACAATGAAAGAAATTAAACGAAAATGACCATACGAACGTTAACCAAAATTTCTTTCCATTCTAATGGTAATTGATTGACAAAACAGCGCTATTTTAAAAGCATTAATACCATCGTAGTGTATTTTACTTTATCTTAAACCAACCAGAAATATCTACGCCATTGTGGCGCAAAAATTTCAGCCAAACAGACAATTAACCACGGCCAGAAACCATGAGGCTTTAAGCGACGGTAAATCTTTAACGCAAGCTTGTTAACTGCTCAATTCCATCTCGATGTCTCTTTCAGTACATTATCGTAATGAAAACAGTCTATTTAAAGTTAAACTGTGTCCAGAGAAATATAAAAATTAATTATCTTTTCGAGAAAGTAATTGATACCTTTTAAGCAAAAACAGTACGCCGCTGTGTTATGTTTCCACTGAATGCAGTATCACTTATTTACCAGGAGCATCCACCTCAATACCATGCATATAATTCATGTTAGCCCACCATATAGTCACCAAATATAGTGTTTACAGGGGTATACAAGGGTTTACAAAGGTATATCCTTGTAAACCCTTGTATACTCCTTTAAACGGACTATATGGTGGGCTACCATGAATTATATGCCTGATACCAAGACCAATTTAGCTTTTCACGCCAACATTTAACCTGTGAAATCCGCCTTTTAATTTCCTCTGATCTAGAACCGATATCTGTTTATGAGAAGGCTTTCGGGATTTACGACTGACGTTCAGGTTATGCATACACGTACACAAATAACAAGTACCCAAGAAAACAGAAGCAAATGTACCACGTTAGGATTATTATGGAGAGCGCTCTTATGATTCACTTAAAGACGAACGACGAACCTTAAATCCGTGATGTAGCTGTGATGAATTTAAGCCGTACCTATCTGTCTGGACTAATCCTTAGCCTATAATTTCGGTAAATCTTTGACCACCACGCAGATGATTCATTAAGTATTGCTTGTTCCGAATGCAGCCACCGTAAGACCACTTAATGGTATTAATTTTTTTCACAGGAAGCAAACTGAAGTAAAAATCTCAAATTGTTGACGGATTGAGTATAGAGTATTTATAGAGAGGTAGAAGTATCTGTAGTGAAAATAATAAATAATGAATTAAGCAAACAATCACGGATTCAAAACAATCACACAGAATATGACACCTGCATTAGAATGGAGGGGATCGGAAAAGAGGAAAATGATAATTGAAACTTTAAAGAGAGGATTCCAGGCACACGAAAAACGAAATCTTTCATGAAGGACAGACTAATATTGAAATTTAAGGCGATGTTGCTATGAATATGGAATGCGCAACAAGCCGCAATGCAGCACCCTGCTGGAAACAAGCAACCTTGGCAATGCGTATTTGGTAACCGGTTGTTCGGTTGGGCCTCAGCACTCGCAACCAATCAGGAGCTCCCTTGGTTACCAACTACTCGTACGTTCTTTACAGCACAATGCTCAAATAAGTGGATATTTTCATTTCATCGCAGCAAGCTTAAGTACTGATGAAGAGAAATTCCTATTCATTGTTAAGCGAAAGGAAAGCCCAAGGGGCGCAAAATATAACTTGGTGGCAATCGTGGACAAAGCCATCACGGCCTCATCCAAGAGATATTTGATAATGCACATGCGCCGTAGAATGAGAGTGTCTTAAGCAAATATTGTACCAAACAACTACCCTGTGTGAATATGCGCGTCTATTATTGATTTCATGAAACACGTGCTTTTGCGACTGGGCTTCGTAATTTAGATTTCTTATGTCAGTAAAGGTGTGTGACAAGAGTAAGAGGCCTGGAAAAGAACCATAATCTAAATTAATCACATAAGCAGTTAATTTGAAAATAAGTTTGAATGGGATTTCGCATTTGGTTTTTGAGTGAAATGAAAAGCAAAGACAATTTATGAGGATGAAACAGCCACTGAATGTATTCACTAAATTGTGTATTACAATAAAACGTAAAAGAAGAGAAAATTAAAACAGCAATCCTGAGCATTTTCAATATGCCAGAATCGATTAAATTTTAATAATAAACCTGAAGATAGAACGGCGAAACTGTCACTTCATCTTTATTAGATCTAAGCGTAAATTTTAACATTACAGAGTTTTGCCCGCAATTAGCGAGGGCTATTCGAGGCGGGCAAAAGAGGAAAAGAAAATTCAGTCACAATTAATACTCTCTATGGAACAAACATAGAAGCAATCTAGTTTGTCGTGTGGTTTATAGGCAGAATGATACGAGGGGGGAGGGGGGGTGACGGACTATAGTTAATATTGGGATTAACATACAATGTTATGATTTTGAGAATTGTACTCGTATATCAGATAATTCTTATGTAATCATCTTCATTTTGAAGGATTTCAAGAAGTTTATTCTTTAGTTCGCTTTTAAATTTATATTTATTTAAATTTTGATGGAGAGTGGAATGCTATTCCAAATCAGGGCACCTGAGATAGAGAAGGTTTTTTTCATATTTTCAGTTCTAGCTTGCTCGGCACAATAATTCTAGTAATGATCAATAAGATGTTGAGCATCTATTGGAATTAGAGGTCGAGATCTGGAGAACTTTATGCAATTCAACAGGACAACCGAGCAAGAAAACACAGTAAAGTACATTTTGCGGAAACCCAGTAAATCTTAATTTTGTTTTTTCGATGAAAGTAAGACCGATTCTGCTTAACCATCTACTTCCAGAAGTACTGACTGGCAAATCCTTCTTACAATGTCTATACAGAAACGTGACGATAAAATAATACCTTTCTGAAAGCTGGAGAAACTCAAACAAAGTCTTATTCCAAATAGACGCTCTTAATCCCCATCACGGTATCAACGAACGATTTTTATTCATCTAATTCACTTCCACTGTCATGTTGCTATAGCTCCACCAATAGCATAGTCCCAAATTTCTGTATACAATCTGCACCCAACCCATAATCCTTCAGCCAGCTTTGCGGATTGGCTATAACGCTTGAGAGGTCGAGCACTCTTTTATATTACTATGGTACAATTTACCGGCCTAGTAACTCATTTAGTAAACCCATCTATTTGTGTTTCAATTACCCACCGACGCCACACAAGCGATTTTAGAGAATAACCTCTTCGTTGCTTTTTGTTACTTTCTGCACATTTAAGAACTGAAAGATCCTCGTAGTTATGTAAGCATTACTGTAGTCAGTTGCCCTGGGAGGGGGGGGGGTACTCCCTTACAGGAGCCTAATGGGGATGTGCCGCTGAATGGGGTGGCATTTTCACAACTGCAGTGACTATAATGGGGTCGCATTTTCAATAGAGTTACTAGAATGGGGTCGCAAATTTTCGAAGTTTTGGGGTAAACCCAGCTTTTTAAAGGATTGACAAGGTAGATGCATAAATAGAAAGTGACTAAGTTGGGATCGCAAAAATTACATTTTCCAAAAAGTGACTAAGATGGGGTCTATAATTAGCCAAAAAATAGACTAAAATGGGGTGGGGGCTCTGAGAAGCCAGCGGCACATACCCAGCAAACATTAACCCAGCTACCCCCCCCCCCCCCGGGTCAGTTGCAAAGATAACGCCTGAAAAAATTTAAGCTTGAACGGAAATCGAACCCATGACCTTGCGATAACGGTGCAATGCCCTAACCAATTGAGCTACCAAGCCAACTGGAAACTGGTCATTTGTGAGTCACCTCCTTACATTTGTGAGCTACTACACAGCGCGATAAAATTGCTCTGAATTTCTAGCAATTTCTCTACATAGACTGACCTCGTACTTGTCTAAAACACTTGGTTAGCGCAACGACAGGTTACTTGCTAACATGATAAGGTACTTTAGTAATAATCTTTTAGTAGACTAATGCAAATGCCGCAATCCGATTGGCTGACCTACTGCCGACTATCAACCATTAAACAGCACTTGGTTGAAGATCGTTTTCAAAATGGCGACGTATGGGCGCTTTAAGTGAAGTTTCGTAAGAAGATTGTGTATTTTGGTGTTTTTTTTTTCACCGACACGTGATTTGTTTATTATGACATTTACTAACTGAATACAATTAGATTATTCGCTCTCGATTTCTATGAGGTGATAGTTGATTCGGCCTTCGGCCTCGTCAACTACTGGCTTCTCTTTCTTTTTTGGAGTCTCGCATCTGTCGCATCGAGTTGATAGTGAACATTGTTAACGTTTACGATCGCGTTCATGAATTTACCATCAAGTGCGTGTAATTTACTTAGTCCTTTAATTGACTTTATTCTTTTGAGGTAATTTTTCTTATTAAATACTCATAAACGAAGTCTAATTCCCCTCTTTGGTTTTTCTACCACATTATTTTGTTAATGGCCACTTTGTTTAGAAGTAATTATAGCCGAGAATTGTGCCGCACCGTAGAATACCATAATGTAGCTGGTTCACCAGATATCCTTTCTAAAGGTAGTTTTTCTTTGAACAGAATGCGCTTAGATTGTCATCTCGGCTGGCGTCAGCGAGTCCATTGTAAACTACTAGTACACTCTCTTAGCCTCTTGCTGTGAGTCCAATTAGATTAATCAACAACGTACAATATTAACACAGTCAAAGGAAGCTTCCCTTCGTCGAATCGACCGGAGAAAATCAACGACATAATGGTAGAAGACAGTTTAAACATGATTTTTTTTCCTTTTTCATGTCCCGTTTGTATGCGCTGTCTTGCTGAAAAAAAGTTTACAAACGTTCAACCAGCTGCCAACGTGAAAATGAAACGCAAGTTTGAGATCATTCCTACCGCAGGGGGTCTATAAAACTATCAGTTTTCGTATTAACATTCGCCTGTGAGGGCCTTGGTCAAGTTCTTCATAAACCGATCAAAGTTGACGCAATTGATTAATTGAGAACAAATCACTTACCGGTCGGGGCAGTTACCGTGAAATCCTCTTTCCTACCCAAGAAAATTCTGCTTTGTCCTTCGCATTGGAGGCAGGTGTATACATCTTCGTATCTTACATCTTGTTGTGGTATGTTTTCTTTTTCTATGTTTAAACTCCCAAGATTAACAAGATAACTGTGCAGATAATTATAAATGCAAAACAAAAGTACCCGCTAAAATCAATCAATAACATATCTGTCGACAAGGGTGTCAAGCTGCAACCATCAGGAAGCAGCTATCTCAATCTTCACTTCTTTGCAAGGTCTTAGTTCAAAGCTGCAACATTGGCTGAATCTTGCAAGGTTAGTAAATCGACGCCTGTATGGATAACTATTATAACGCTATATTTTTGCTCCTTCCTAACAAATATCTTTATATCCTTCAATTCGTAATTTGCCTCCTAGCTTCGGCGGACCTTGCCGTACACTACTGTATGACCGTGAACAGGACTCTTGCGAAAAAAGGCAAAACAAGAAATCCAGACAATTCAGGTAAACATGAATCGATTTATCTTACGCTCTACTGACCTTTCTGGCTCACGTTTTGACATATTTCGGCGAACAAACCATGGCCGCAGAGCGTGTTGAGCTAAATTTTGATTATTGCAAGTTGTTCTAATTTAATTTGTCCTTTATGGCCAACTAGCAGAGTTGATTTAACATACTTTTTTGATCGATGAAAGGGGCGTATTCTTCGGGTAACATTTTATTTACACGGCAACTTTGAGTACACTCAGAATTCGAAGCAGCGTTCTTAAGATCTGGAACACCAGCAAGTTATTAGGGATCGACTCGTTTTGTAACTGAGATAGTTCAATATTAGGTTAGAACCGGTAGAAAAGTGTTATTGTAAATCGTGCCACTGAACATAAGAGAAATTCCTCTAGAAGATTAATATTTTGTCTGTTTAGTACGACAAGATGAATATTGCAAACCTATGAATAAACTCGTAAAAAGCCGTTTAAAGATCGTTCTCCTGACCTCAAAAAAATAGAGAGTTGGCCAGCTAAATCTTAAATTCTACACTTCTACATCAGCCGTATTTCAAAGTCATGGTCCTTTCACAATAAACTAGGGTTTGAATTCGGACTACCTTCTCGTTGGACTTTGAAATAAAAACGATCCAATATTCTCGACATTTTGTGCAAGCTGCAAGAGAAAAAATAAACTAAAATAAATAAGTTTTAAGAAATAAAGAATCCGCAGGACTTCGATAAGTAAGCAACCAGTGGACCGCCGATTTAACAACAATAATCAATAGACAATGGAGTTATTCAAACTTTGATTGGGCGAATTCACGAGAGGCCTGGAATGAAGAGATAGCCAGCACCAAGCGAAGCTCCCAAGCATATAATGCACCTATCAATGTTAAGCCGGCGGGGGGGGGGGGGGGAGTCAGGGCATGGGGTGGGGATTTGATTGTCTTTGTTGGACCTGAGGTAGGGCATTTGACTGACCTTGATCTCCCGGGGGAGGGAATATTTGAATCTTTCTTTGCCAGCCTTGGGATATTTGACAGCGATGTGCAGCCCGGGGTGGGGAAATTTGGTTGCATTGGACTGGAATGATTTGCCCGTGGGCAGAGAATTTGACGGCAAATTTTTCAAAAATGTCAAATCCCAACCCCATGCCCTGAATCCCCCCCCCCCCGCCGGCTTAACATTGATAGGTGCATAACAAGTAAAAGAAAAACCATCTTAGATAAAAAAATTAACAACGCAGGAAAACTTTGAATTTGCAGTGTATTGCCAGTGTTATGTATCAGTGTATGTAGTGACATAGTGTCTGCATTGCAACGTAAGCGATATGGCAATTAATTTATCAATTGTTTATAACCAAAAAAACCACAATGAATACAACGGGCTTTAATGCTCCAATTAAGACGACGTTATGCTAGTCAAAACTACACAGCCTTGCAGTACTTCAACAACAAAATCAATCCGCTGTTGTGTCACTTTGATCCCTTGTTAAGTTTAGACAAAACTTCACTCATAACTTCTGTAGTCGTCGAGGCTTTTTCTCGTTGCCAAAACTGGAACAGTCATAAGAGCAAAGTTAAAACGTAAGTGGATCAAACTCTTGCTGGTCGCTAAAAAGAGGGCGGAAACAATTGGAATTCTCTTATCAAAACTGCTTAAAGGTGAACACGGTCACTTAATATAGGTGGCTATTTGATAGAGGCTCTTCTGTATGGTATTTCTTTTTTTCTTTTTTGACAGTGTCACTCGTAAACGTGCTTGATAATTTAAGGTGAATTTTATATTTGAATGACAAGACATGCCCAGGCAAGCGACTTTGCTAGCAAAGTCAGATATCCAATCCCTGCAGCGCTTCAGTCATACCATAACAGTGAACCACAAAAACCTCAAATTTCCCTGAGATTTTCAAAAGATTTAACAGTCAATCAGCCGACGCCACAACCTTTAACCTCCGAGATAAAGCTATCTTGTGTCAATCATTTCACTGAATAAGACTGATCAAACTTACATTGAGACACTGTGAAATGTATTATGTTGGAAATAAAGGAGAATAGATCGCCCCCTTCATTGCCAAATGGAAGCTTGAATTAAACACTTCAGCCTTTGGTCAGTTAGAGCCGGGCAACCGACTACTGGTCAGTAACTCATTCAATGCAGAAGACCGTTCAGCATAGCAAGGATCCTAACAAGAGCCCTGGAATGCTGAGGCGGCCTGTCGCTGTTTGTATACCCGCAGAATCCCTAGCACAACATTACTGTGAAAGTTGTAAATAATAATACAGTCGACTCCCGATAACTCGAACCTCCCGCTAACTCGAAGCAATTTTTGTTTCCCTTATAGTCCTTTTCTATATAATTTTACCCTCGATAACTCGAACCTTTTTTAACTTTTTTTGAAGGTTCGAGTTATCGGGAGTCGACTGTAGATAGATAGATAGATAGATAGATAGATAGATAGATAGATAGATAGATAGATAGATAGATAGATAGATAGATAGATAGATAGATAGATGGATGGATGGATGGATGGATGGATGGATGGATGGATGGATGGATGGATGGATGGATGGATGGATGGATGGATGGATGGATGGATAGATGATGGATGGATGGATGGATGGATGGATGGATGGATGGATGGATGGATGGATGGATGGATAAATAGATAGATAGATAGATAGATAGATAGATAGATAGATAGATAGATAGAAATTTCAGCGATTGCTGAGCTTTAGTGACACGACTACAAGTCAATAGATTCCATTTGGTTTAGCTATCTTCCTCTATCTGAAAAAGGACATGTTCCACCTGTAATCATGTTAGTAGCTTTGAAGTCCGGTCTGTACAGTGGCACGGCGTATAGTTCGCTTTGATTTGAAAAAAAAATTGCTCTTATCAAATTGGCTCGGAATATTGTTTTAAAGAACGAGCGTTGTGCTCTGAATTAGAAGGGAGATTTTAACATCGCATTTACTTGGAAATAAAGTTGGCTATAGCTACACGGTTTTGATTCCGAAGTGATCGATGAATGGGATTTTTTAATCATGCGCCATGAATTTTAAAGTTGGTGTATAAACAACTCACAAAACTGCTGTACCACCACAAAAAGTGTTTACGATCGACTGGTTCCAAAAAAAAAAGGAAAAAATATTTTGCTTTCATTGAGCAATTCTTTTGCTCAAAAAACCGGGTTGAAAGTATTCCAAACGCTATGGACGTCTTACCTTAGTTGGACAGCAGAGTATCTCTAACTTCCTTAGTGTAAAACTGCCCGTGCATGACATTCGTGTGAGTTTCGTTCGCGTTTTCATCAAATTAATTATATTTTTCCCTCCACTCATGAAGCTCGCCCACGTGCAGCGGCGTGAGACCAAATCACCTCATCTCTGTTGGCTTGCATCCATGGCCACGATAACTTGAAACAAAACAAACAATTAATAATTTAAGTTGAAACTAAAGTATCTCAAGTAATAAATTAATGTGGAACTATCCACTTCCTGTTTAGAACCTGTACCTGCCGCCCTCGTCTAGACCGCTTCTTTCTGTAAGATTTTTCCTACAGTATTTTTTGACACCAAATGACACAAATACATGATACAGTGCAGTGTCATGTCTCCCCCCAACTCTTTCGTGGTTTTGGTTTTCACCACTTGGGCTGCATGAAGCAAAAACAAGGCAAACGCCATAAGCGCCAACTTTACTTAGAAAAAAAAACCACATACACCGATAATAATGTATGACTACAGCGTCCTGCGTCTCTAAGTTACTTTTTCCCTGAAAATACACATTTAGACTAGAACAAATTGGTGCACATTTAAGTTCGATGATAATTTGGTTATAAAATCATCATTAAGCAAACTTTGCCGAGTGGTCTTCTTACTAAAGCTAAACAAACCCAACCGCCCAAGCCTTAAAATATGCAAATTTCCAACACGAAGCTCCGGCCGCTGTCCAGTTCGTATCATTAACGATTATTAGAACACTCAAAGCTAGCCGCAAAGCTTGGACCATGTTAAAGGCTCTCGCCACTTAAGCTCGGCTTGGAATTTTGCGTATCGTTTGAAAATGGCATGGAGTATTCTTGGACTCTTAAAGATATGAGGCTGCTCTTCTAACAAGAAGTTAAAGCCGTCCAGGTAGATATTCAACTAATTCGTCCGTCATACGGTAAGCATAGCTCAAGAGTCGATTTTCACAGAATTTGCTACAATGAGTGACTAAATTCTGGGGCTATATGTGTGCAGTAAAAGCTGGATTGTTTGTTGTTAGGTCCACGGTGCAGAAAAAAATTTCCTTTTACAATAATTAACATTTTTTACTTGCCTTGAATGGCGACGTTGACTAAACCAAATAATCGACATTTTTCTGGTTCAGGAGTGCAATATCGGGAATTCTCATTGATTCCCTTAGTGGCGAATATATCAGATTAAGCGGTAACATTAGGCTCTAGAACGCCTTATGACGTTATGATGCCTTTATTTTTTTGTACATTGATTTATTTCTACCTAACGACGATATATTCAACGGAATTAATGTTGTTACTTGTTGTCTATGTAGAGGAAATATAGTACATTAAGTATTGCTACAGGTGATCAAGAAGAAAAGGAATCGTTCCTGATAGCAAACAGAATACAATTAACTTTCAAAGACATTCAGATATAAATTCTCTTCTCTAAATGAACTCTTAATGCGGCTTCATTGTTAAACCATTTTTATCCAAAACGGGACGCGCTTTAATAAAAGTAGGAGACAAAAAAGGTGTTAACCTACATCGAATATCGGCTGAGGATTGCATAACACAAAGGAAGATAATCAAATTGTCAGAGCAACGCAGAGCAATTCGCCATTTGTACTTGTCAGCATTTGGATCGTTATAATTAATTCATGAGCTGAAGTAGAAGTAAAAGCTTTATTTACGTTGCTTGTCTGTCAGTTACAAAAAAAATATAAACAATAACAGAAGAAGGATCTTTTTTAAAGACAGACAATGGCTTATTGTCACAGCTGCCAGAAACCTGCGAGCCACCATAGATTTTTCAACAGTTTACTGCAGGCTCCGACAGATTCCAGCTGATCTCATTTTAGGAACAAAAATATTCAGTAAACTTTGAAAAATAACTTCCTCCAAACGAAACGCCGGAATTTAACGTAAGACGGTGTTTAAGATTTTGTATGTTTGATTCTTACTTTGCAGAAACTAACGTTCTTAAGTTTTATTATCTGCGGCGAGGAAGACGCGGTTATGTAAGACTTATTATGAATACCGCAGCTTGCCATTAATTTTGAATCAAGATTGCATCGTGTCCTTCAGTTCTATCTCATTTTAGCTTTATCGTCTGGCCGATTCGAAGGAAAAATGAACCTGGAGATGAAATCGTAGCCACAGGAAAATGATTGGTTGCGTGTACATAAGCGTGTTTATTTTGTCTTTATTATCGTGTTGTTGAGTCACTCCATTCAAAATTGACGTTAGGAAAACCCAAGGCACCAAACATTCTTTTAGAAAGTTTTATTGAAGATATTTGGTCAGCTAGCACGTGTCTCTTTTGGAAAAAAACAGGTAGGTACGCTTACGATAATCACTTTGGAAAAGGAGAGTGAATACTGTTCATATGCGTTTCAACAAGCAAGGAGCCTTTTACGGTGGTTTCTTTCATTGGTAAGCTTATTTTGTGGCGCTTTTATACGCTTTGTTAAAAATGTCACTGCATCTATCGACAGGTATTTGCGCATTTCGAAAAAGGGACTTAAGATAAATAATTCGTTTCCCTTAAACGTGAAGTCCTTTAAGTGGTTTTATCACAATGGGTTTCATAGCCAGCCCGTGCCGAAAACCCCGAAGAGGAAAATCGAGTTGGCTCAAATTCTGAAGATATTACGGCTGCCATGTTGCATTTCATACTAAAATGTTTTAGAACTTCAATGTGCATTCGCTGGATAATTCAGAAATAGAACTTACACTGTAATTGTCTGCATTATTGTGACTGCGATTGTCGCATGGTTTACATGCAATAAAACAATTATATTCAATTACGTTTTCTCAAAGCTTTCAGCCGATTTGATTTTTTTGTTGAAAAATCGTTATCTCCACCATATTATTCCTTATAATTACATCCATAAATAATTTTGAAGAAACAGAAATAGTCTTTTTTAATTGTTTAAATCCTATACCTCATTTTAAAAAACCTTTGCATCTACTTTCGAGTCGAAACAATCTTTGAGGGAGGCTCGTGCTCTTCCTACAAAAATTGTTTAGAGAAGAAAACAGAAACTGCTCTGGCTGTGAATACTTTTGGTTAGTTAAGACCGTAATTTAATCAATAAACATCGTTTATAAGATTAACAGAGGGAAATTCATTTAGGTGTACAATTATATTATACCAGTAACTTTAACAGTTATCACGCAATAGGGCAGATTTATTTTCCTTTAACAAACAACGAAACAAGACCTATTAAATTTTCAACCTCGAATATTGCATTTCTAGCTCTCTAATTGGCTCACTCAGTCTCGGTTATCAGCTCATATACATCGTTTTGACCTTATATGGGCAACGATTATGCCAAGTGATGCCAAGCTAACAAATTTGGAGAAGATGGATGAAGAAAAGTAGCTTTTATGGGCGTTCCACCCGAAGAAACGCAGGAACGAATGGAAAATGCCGTCGGCAACGATCAAGAAAGCTAAAGGCTTCAATTGAAGGTTATTTTGGGCTACGTATCTCACTCATTTTCTTAGAAATAAAGAAAGGAATTCTAATTCTTCCGTACTTCGAAACGTCAGAAGCTCTGATAGTCATTACACAACCAAAACAACCATAAAGTTTACTTCTAAAATTTTCAAAATGGTTTGAAGTCCGTGTAGGAGTAAGTTTTCGGCGAGGGGAGTGAAGAAATGAGCAAAGAAGAATTTAATTCGAGCCTCATGCAAGAATTTTTACACATCGCTAAGGAAAAACGACGGGTGTTTCAACACTGATAGGATCTGCATCAAGTCTGTAACGGGTCACAATTAGCTCCTCACATCTTGGTCATAAAGACGTACCACGCTAGCAGTTACACCATACCACTGGAAAAGTCATGTGATTTCTTGCGACCTTCTACTTCAAGTCGTTTTGTAAAATTAAAACAGAATTCAATGATATTTAGCTCGATCTTCAATGATCAAAATGTCTAGAATGCAATGAAATTTAATAAGAGAATTATTCCATTCGCGCTTTTTGGATATGAGATGGTGATAGCCCACTCATATTTAACGTGCGCTCATGGAATAATTATTAGTTAATGGAAGCAAACAGAAGCTCATTCATGTGCTGTTCTAACAAAGCCATCGATACAAACACTACAGCCAATAAAAAACGGCAGAAAGAAAAGTACAATGAATTTGTCAAACTGTCGCCAAAGTTGCTCGGCAGCTTTTCTATCAAACAGAGGTACTTGAATAGTCCTATTGAGACTTGAGAACCGTTCCGATGTTAAGTCAAGAGGAATAACTTATTGAATTTCGAGTAGCATGTTCAATAGCGTTCTGACCTGCACTCAAGCTAGAGCCTGCATGGCATTCTGGTAGGAAGTACCGTTTAAAAAAAAAGGCTCTTAATGGCAGTGAAGGTTGGTCAGCAAGGTAGTAAGTACCCCGGTACACTTTTTACAGCGGGAGGTGAAAAATCTCCTTGGTTTTCCGTACTGGGGCTAGAGTTAAGCTTTACACTAGCACGGAAGCCAAGCACCATAATCGTGTAAATACATCTTTGCTCTGATCAATAGCTTTTTATAGCTGTTGTGGCATGTACAGGTGTCAACGGTGGACTGTCAAACTGATTTGAAGCTAACAGGTCGTCGATGCACTTTTGTCACGTCAAACGCCTTGCCCTCTTTTCCCGAGTAGCAAATTTAAGAATCCTTCGATTTCCTCTGTGTATGATTTGAAAAAGAAATACCTCTTACTAACCGAGGTGGAGATCCGTGCTGTAAGTTACGGACCGAGTTTTTTCCGCTCGAATTTATAACATAAACATAAGTCCGGACGGAAAAAACGAGGATACGTAACTTACAGTACGGACCGAGAAAACAAGGTTTGTTTATTATATCTCTTTGGCGACAAAAATAAACTTTTGAATTTAGCGGGCCGTACAGTGAAGTACGGCCCGCTAAATTGACCAATCACAGGGCGCGTACTATTTTAGGCATATATAATAACTATATACGATTACACGACGGACAAACATCTTTACCTGTAACATTAATGGGGATAAACAGGTGAGTAATGAACATGAGTTTTATCCATGATTCATATAGCTCATTTAAATGCCACACGCAATGCAAAGCTTTGCATTGAAGAATCCATCATTTTCCCAAAACTGATGAATTAAATTTAAAACTTCTTCCTGTTGTTAAGGCCCTCATAGATGAATGAAGAAAAGATATAGACGAAAACCAACCAGTTGTTTATGAATTCAGGCGTTTAATTAAAAAGAAAATAGTTTTATAGCTAAGCCCGATTGCTACGACCGTATGTCAACACTTGGTACGTTGCAGAAGTCTATTTCATTTATCTGTATTGACCAAGAAGTCGGCTTCCGAAAGAATAAAATGCGTGCAGTCCTTTCTCAGTTCATTAGTTCATTATAGGGAGACATCTTTACACAATATGATAACAAATTATCTTCTCGACGACTATAAATTATGGAGTATATGGTAATACTGACATCAAAAGGAAAGTTCAAAATATGTCATTTTAATGCAGTGTATGTACAAAAAAACCGATCCATAGAGGATAAGATTACTCTAGTCTTTGGTTAACCTATGGTGAATCACAATAAACAAAAACTTTTAACTGGGTTATATTAAAACGTGTGGGTTATTGCAGGTTTTCGAGACCACATTCAAAACTCTGTCAACAAAAATACAATAACATCACAACATTCGATTAATTAAGTGCAGAGAGATTCATTGGTTTTAAGCATAATTCTGAATGCTGCATTTTGCTTAACACTGTAGATCAGAAGTAACGCGACTGCATTAACGTATTGTTCAGCAACTGTACCTGTACAATAGCTACAAAAATGGCATGGTCTTCTATTGTCAAACAAAACTTTGAGTTGTATGAGCGGATTCCGTGGAAAACAAGATAAACTTTAATATAACGGTGTTTTCTGCAATAAAGAAATATAGAGTATTTTTGAAATGAGATCGCCTTTTTTCTCCAAAATGCTATCTGTAATTGCATAGCCTGCACGTATTTTATTCTCACAGCAGCACACGCTTACTGACGTTTAAGTTATTGTCAAAACAAAGCCGTCTTCAGTGTATCCAGCAGTTTCGTTTACAATGACTTGAAGCAAGAGGGTATATTTAAGCCTTAGCCTCCTACATGGTTACATTACAGCCTGCAAAATTGAACCTAAATAACAGGCAGCTTCGAGCTAAAAGGCACGCAACAAATAGGTGGGTTTTTAGTTTTAATCACATTGGAAACATTTTGTGTCGAAAAAAACGTGTGCGTTGAATGGGAACACGCGCGTTACTTTAGCCCTGCCTCGGGATCTTTACTGAATTCTGACAAGGCTTAAAACGGTTTTACTTGAAAATTATAGAATTCCGAAGAGCATCAATCGACTAAAACAAGTCAAAATAAATTACCACACGCTACTAATCGGAAGTCGGGCTTGAACGGCTCTTCAAAATGACATCTTAAAAATGGATATTTTATTATAAACAATTTATTTACCTGAACATTTCCTGAATATGAAACGCCTTAAGTGGAAGTATTTTTACCTCTCTGTTTTCATTTTAATAGAAATCTACAAGTAGTCAGCCACATTAATTTCTGCTGACATTATTTTAAGCGTTCAGGGAAAATTTGGGATATCTCGGACGACGAGAAGATAACATGAATTATATATAACACCCGTGATAGAAATGTTGGAAATTTAGTAAGTAGATCGCCGCAGTTGTCAACATGGAAATACCGTTTGTCCCCATTGACAATGAAGTCAACTTGCATAAATTGAATTGTAAATCCAATTATCACATATATTTTCGGTAAAGATGTATTTCTTACAGTGTTTTCCAAATTGGCGTCACTTGTTCATTAATCAGCTTTATAGTGCGTTTACCGAGATCAACTAAGGGCGGTTGACAGAAAAAATAATGATTGCAATTGTAAAATTAATCATACTTAAAGCGCGTTAGCTGAGCATCATAAACAGCGCATATATCATTGTTACCGCGCCTATGCATTTTGCCATGTTCTGCAAAACATACTTCTAGTTTTCATTTAGCTAGCTATCTGTAATCGCTTTCCAATATATTTTCTGGCTATTTTCAGGTTATTCAGGTTTTCAAGGCTCTTCTGACTCACAGACATGATGATTTGCAAGGAAATACAGCTCCTGCTGACACTTCTGTGTCTTGCTCTGAAGCCAAGTGTAGCGAATGAACGAGGGTAAGTTGCTTGAACAAAAAGACTTGCAACTCTCTCTGACAAAACACGGTATATATATATATATATATATATATATATATATATATATATATATATATATATATATTTATTATATCTGCAACCCCCGTATATGAGCAAACGTGCGCTCTGATTGGTTCCCTACTCACAGTATATCAGCTCATATACCATTGGCACGGAAAACAGCCATCATGGAGGGATGATTTCTTGAATTAGACAGGGAGAAATTCAAGTCTTGCTTAAAAATCATACACCAAAAAATACTACCGAAGCAAATAAATATGGGATGAAATTATTCGACGGTAAGTGAGCAAATTATATTGCGAAATTGTTTATTACGAACGGAAGTGAAACTCTTACAAACAGCCGCCATTTTGAAAGATCTGTGAAGCCCGTAAACTGAGTTTTTATTTTATTTCTGCCTACTTTTTCCACTTTAAAATTCTCAAACTAATTTGCTAACTCGAAAAAAAATTGACAAGTACATTAAAGAGATGTTTAAAAACGAGCCGGACTCGTGTTTGAAACTTTTTTACACATCGGCTCTACAATATGTCGGCTCGACAACAACATGGTTCTGTTCAAAAACAATAGCTGACAAAGTCAATTCTTGTCGTAATAATCAATTCCAGCGTCTCATAAGCGAGGGTTTAGAGATATAATACATGAACTATAGCCAACTCGGTGCTACGCGCCTCGTTGGCTATTAGCTCATATACGACGAGATTGAGTGGAATAATTGCTATATATATATATATATATATATATATATATATAAAAACGTTAGATAAAGCAAGGACGGACAACTTCTGACGATAAAAAAGTTAAAAAGTTAAAAATTTAATAGAAAAAACGTTTCGGTCTTAGACCTTCGTCAGTTGACGAAGTTGACGTCAGTTGACCTTTCGTCAGTTGACGTCAGTTGACCTTTCGTCAGTCTATTAAATTTTTAACTTTTTAACTTTTTTATCGTCAGAAGTTGTCCGTCCTTGCTTTATCTAACGTTTTTAAATTCATTTTTGTGGTGAGGCTTGGACTGTGAATCTTCATTAATCCTCCTGACGCAGTGGCATTCTTTGTTGGCTTGAGGCATTTTATAACCGTTTTTTTTTATATATATATATATATATATATATAAAAAGTTATGATGCTTCGAGCCAACAGGGATGCCACACGCCAGAAGGATCCAAAAGGATTCGTAGTCCAAACCTCGAGTAATGAAATTTGTAGGCAATTGTGGAACTCGAGGACGGACAACTTCGAGCGAAAAAAAAAAAAAAAATATATATATATACAGTAAAAAATCTAAAAAAAGTTTAAAAATTTAATAAAAATAGACGTTTCGGTCAATGACCTTCATCATTGCACTGCAACTGATGAAGGTCATTGACCGAAACGTCTATTTTTATTAAATTTTTAAACTTTTTTTAGATTTTTTACTGTATATATATATATTTTTTTTTTTTTCGCTCGAAGTTGTCCGTCCTCGAGTTCCACAATTGCCTATATATATATATATATATATATATATATTATATATATATATATAAAGTGTAAAAGTTGATTAATCGTAAAACAGTGCTCAATACGTGAACGTAGAGCGAAGTAGTTGTTGCGGGAGAAAAAAACACACAAACAAACTACAGGTTTATCCCTACAAGCCTGTTTCGTGGTTGCCCACTCATCAGGGGATGAGTGGGCAACCACGAAACAGGCTTGTAGGGATAAACCTGTAGTTTGTTTGTGTGTTTTTTCTCCCGCAACAACTATATATATATATTTATATTTATTTATGGTATATTATTTTTCGTTTTCTCATCCTTGACAGCAGGCGAATATACTAGAACTTCTCGCAATAGAAGCCTCTTGGAGGCCGATTTTTGTACTACATCAAATGCAGGCTCCGAAATTAACTTATCGTCAATGTTACGTAATCTGCTTGAAAACAGGAACAAGGAATATTTGAACTAGCCGTACACATAATACTATTTTTGATGGGCCCATAAAAGCTCCAATCTTGGTCGATAAATGATTTGTAGCATAAGTGAGGATCCATCCTTTCGACGAATAGAGTCGTTGGGTTTGTAGATAATCATGGTAATGTTATTATTATCAGATGTTGTTATTCTTCGATCGATTTCCTCCTTATTTTACGCACCACATATAATATAAAGATTTTGAAAGGGTTTTATACATTATGGTTTCATTCAAGAGACCTTAACAACTGAACGTTTTTTCCAAGTTCAAACTTTCTTCCTATGCACCGTTAATCGTATGACGCAAGTAACCGAGAAATTAGATCACTGACGTCACATTGCTAGCTATTATGAACAACGGGGGTGGAAGATGAATAATGAATTATGAATTATAGCTCTAAAATGGTTCGGAATAATGAATTGTGTTCAGATCTGAAGGAAAAATGAATAATAAAGATTGCTCAGAGAATGAATAAGCAAATACTAAATGAATTATGAATTATGGAGAAAATAGTAAAATAATAAAATGAATAATGAATTATAGAAGAACGAATTATGGCTTATTCATCTTCCACCCCCGAATGAACAGGAACCAATCAGAAACCGAGAAATCTCTTGAATCATAAAAATATGCTTTTATTCTTGAATTCACTGTATTTCTAATTTCATACATGATTATATACAGCCCGTCGTTTCAAAATGCATTAATAAGAACATGTGGAGAACCATAAATGTATTATTTTCTTGCTTCTTTCAAGGTCAACAATTGACTATACGAAATCTATGGAAGAAGCTCGCCAACTCTCTATGGCAATAAATGCAGCTTTGGCAAGACATGACAAGAAAGTTCGACCAAATGCAGGAGGTAATTATAATGAAATGAGCCGTATGGAGAGTAGCAAAGAACCGAATCGTGGGCTTTAATTTGTCCCATTTAAGTGTACAGCGTGCTGATAAATGTGTTAAAGCGAGAAAATGTAATGTATAATGTTACGTGCATGAAAATATGCACATAACCTCGAGCTTAGTCAATGACCAATCTAAGAATTAGTACTAAACAATCAAGTTCCTCGAGTGGCCACCAAGCGTATGCACATGAGGTCACGGCAGCCATGTTGGTGTCTCCAAACAAAGAAAAGGCGGCCATGTTGATGTCCCAAACTGATCCCCCAGGAATGAAATTCTGTTTTTATGCAAACATCTTCTTTTGTTTCCCCTAAAACCATGGCCGCTGATCACGTGGGCAAATAGGCTCCATACAGCGTAGAATGAGTTCCAAAAGCGAAGAGAGCTTAAGAAGAATGGTAGACGTATGCTGGATTTACTGGTTTACGTTTTTAATACTTTTTTTTTGACAAAAGAAGTTAGCGTGGCCGGCCCCTCTTAATATTATAATTTCCCTGTCGAAGGTCCTCCTGTCATGGTAGCGGTGGAGTTCAAGATCATTTCCATCGGAGAAATTAAAGAAGCCAGTATGGTAAGAAACGACGGTACATGTCCGAGGTTAACTTAATGATTATTGCAGTGGTTAATACCATCAGCACATCAGTACTCAAGGCGTGTAGAATGTAATCGTAGAACTGTGCCAAAGTAGGCGTGCTTAAGCGAAATTCAACGGTTTTGTCATCTTCACCAGCAGTTAAAAGGGAACTCAGCTTCTAACTACATTTAACAGTTCAAAAAGAGCGTTGATGCCTAGATGACGATTTTACGTTTCTTTTCACATAATACAACAAGCGGGGTACTTATAGCCTTTTTATGGAAATCCTTCCTGGCACACATTCTCCCTCTGTATAGGCCACTATTGTATGGAGCAAAAGGTCATTACAGGGCGGGTTTCTCTTCTTCACCTCCTTCCCCACCCCACCTTCCCCACCCCCCTTCCCCACCCCCTTCCCTTCACTTTTGGCTTATCAAACCTATTCGTCGTTGAAATTGCAGCAAAACATCATTTATTATATCAGTTATTTAACTATAAAGAAGACGATTTTATTTCCACACAAGTTCGTGACTCGCTGCCGGCGAACCGAGTACTGACCAAAATGGAAAAGGGTACAAAATATACAATACTATGGTCTAAGAATATCTTGGGAAGTTTCAAGAAACTGAACAGTTCTTTCGATTCACTGCTGGTGTCAAAGAACATGCAAAATCCATGCTCAATTGGCTTGGGACTGCAATCGATAGACTTTTTTTCCAACCAGAATTTAAACGCAAGAAACTGGATAAATCAAACGAGTTGATTAAGTAAGTTATACCACCGTAAGGTAAAAGGGAGGTGCTGACGTTTCGAGCGTTAGCCCTTCGTCGGAGCGAAAGTCCGACGAAGGGCTAACGCTCGAAAAGTCAGCACCTCCCTTTTACCTTACGGTGGTATAACTTACTTAATCAACTCGTTTGATTTATCCGGTTTCTTGTGTTTCAATTTCCCACCGACGCAGCACCAGTTTGTTTAGAAACTATCCCTACAATACAGAATTTGAACGATTTGCTTTCTGTCCACTAGTCTCCAGTCGTTATATCTTGTCACTGTTGTCTCTAGGAATACACAATGGATATATTTTTTCGCCAGTGGTGGAATGATCCCCGATTGGCCCATAATTTCAGCACACCATTCAATATGGCCGGTGATGCCACTACCCTTATATGGACTCCAGATACATTCTTTTGGAATGTGAAGGAAGCCAAATATCACAGAGTTACGCGAGAAAATATGAGAATCAAAATTCATGGGGATGGAAACGTGTATTTCAGTACAAGGTACATGCAGCGTTCTTAACAAAACTGATCTCTTATTGGTATGGATACAGTGACGAAAGGACTCAGATAATTCCAAAAGTCAAATTGTTGTAGGGTATAAAAATGTTCAAGTTAGATGGAGTGTTGACCAGACGCTATACGTCCGTGGTAGAACGACCGAACTAGTAACCGGAAAGTCGTAGGTTCAACCCTTATTGAGAGAAGTAACTCGGAACTGGTTTTTCCAAAAGATGCAAGCTAATGATTCGCGTAAAGTATGTTAAATAATTTTGTTATATGTTTTTCCGATACAGTGAATAAGTACCACTACCGATATGATAATTATCTCATTACTTATTGTATATTCCATTGACGCCATAGGATAACATTTGCAGCACAGTGCGACATGGATCTACGTCTGTACCCGATGGATATCCAGCATTGCCCATTAATTATCGAAAGCTGTAAGTCGCTTCCAAAAGAATTCTTGCAAATCTGACATTTGATTACTTGGGTTGGAGGGTACGCTAAACGTTGAATGGTACATATACAGAATAATTTTTTCCGTTATCGCAGACGTAAGTATTTATAGTTTGTGATCCCAGTGACCCACAATACGTCACAGCCCTAGCAGAGGTCGCACGTGGTTTGTGGCAATTGTGATGACGACATCTACAGCATATTTGCAGCACATTCTGATTGGTCCATTTGACTTTGTGGAAGTGTCTTGATTCGTCCAAGTGTATTTGCTTTGGTTTTGATCGCTAAGAAAGTGCATTGGAACCGCCCAAATTTAACCAACTTTTCATTTCCTTAATTCATTAGATGCTCATACCACAGCTGATGTTGATTATCACTGGAAAGGAGGAAAATCCCAAGGAGTAGAAATTGTATCTAAGGAAATGGCACAGTTTATCTTTGTAGGTGCATCGACTTACACCAAGGCAAATACAAACAGCAAAGGTGATTGTATGGGCGCAATATACTAATATTTTTAACCGAGCTCTATCCGATCTTTTTACCGCCGGTACTCTAAATTAAGAAATTTCTTACATTGTTTTCCTCTACAATGCAAGGAAATGGGTTTGAAGCTACAGTATATACAATGAATCATTTCTGGCCACCAGTGCAATACAACGTAGTTCGGTTCTTACAGTACGTGTACTTTTAATCCTCACACTTCCATGTTAAACCTGGGGTGATACACTATGTTTCAAACTTAAATCATTTTTGCGCATAGATTTATCCTTCGAATCGTACGTATAACTGGGCTTAATTTGAGCTAATCACAGCCTAACCCTTGGTCAAATGACACATTGATTACCTATTACAGTGCTATTATATTGACGTATTCGTTTGTCTCACATTTATAATGCTGTCAAATAATGGCCGGCTGTGTGCTCAATACCTGTCATCGAACCCTCAGAAATTTTCTGCAACATGCGATTGCACGTCGAGTCAGAAAAAGTTATCTTAAAAGTTTGTTTTTGGTTCGTGTTCTAGGATCGTTTGCTAGTCTGCGTGCCCTGTTTACGTTCAAGCGCCGTGTGTCCTACTTCATCACAGCAACTTACATGCCTGCTGCTATACTTGTCATCCTCAGCTGGTGCTGTTTTTGGATCCAGCGGCCGGCGGTGCCGGCTCGTATCACATTGTCCATCACAACAATACTGACCACAATATTGCTGTATGGCTCCGTCAACTCAAACATGCCTAAGGTATTGCCACCTAATTTGGGACCAGTAGTGATTGTATGGGAAAAACTAAGTAATGTTTCAAAAGGTAAATTCCCGTGCGCCCATTGGTCAGTTATCATGACCAATAGGAGGACAGAAGTAAGAAATTTCGTGCACAGTTGTCCAAGTTAACAACTTTTGCTTGGATTTGGTTTTCGAATACATTTTTATCCAATTTTTCTCCAAATAGATAAGAAGTCCTTCTTAAGTCGACGTGGGATGTTTTCTCCTTGTGGAAGCCGCATATTTACTGGAAGTAATTCCTTGAATCGGACTTTTGATTGTTTGAGATTTTCTGTGCGATTAGCTTTGAGAGACTGCCCAGGGGAGTAGCGTTAGATTTTGAACGTGTACGCACAATAATAAAAGTATAACGTTTCTCGGCGTACGTTTATAGACAAACAAAAAGATAAAGGAAATTCCAGGACAAAGACACCAAAGAAAAATTTATCAGCCATTTTAGATTTCAGCGTATGTGCGTATATGGACGCTACGCTTTTGCTGCAGTCAAGTCGAACATGCAAATGTTTCAAAGTGACTAGTGATCATTGAAACTAGACGATCCCATAAAATGTGATAACATTTACTTACCTTACCTTTTGCAGGTCAGCTACAGCAAGGCTATCGATTACTTCCTTATGACGTCACTAGCCTTCATTTTCATGTCTCTACTGGAGTACATTCTGGTACTGAACACTGATCCCAGGTTCTGTCACTGGATCCGAAAAAGAAAAGAGAAAAATGAAGAGAAAATGAAGACATTGTACAAGGTTGTATCTCCAACTCATTCCTTCCGTAATTATAATGCAAAGAATGCTTGTCTCAATTCAGCTTCGTTCACTATGAGTCACATAATTTTAGTTTTGCAGGCGTTTAATGCAACACGGTTAGGGTTATCTTTCTCGAGCGCGAATGACGAGCGTTCATTACATGGGAAATCCAAGGTTACTATTGGCTCCGATGTTTCTTTTGTTATCCGCTATCCGTGACATCTTTGACCCACCATCTCAATATCAAGTCGGAATCCTGAAATGACATCACAGATTTAAATGGCAACGAATTACGTTATCTGATTAACAATTATAATTCACCTAGTCTCCAACAGCGAGTCTTATTAAAGGGAAACCCCCTTATTTCTTTGCGTGCTTTTTTTTTAACAGGAAGTTCCTGCCGAAACTCTTGTGTCACTGATGGACAGTAAAAACCCGAAAAGCGACCTCTCTTACGGGCATCCGGTAACAACCCCGGTTAACGGGCAGAAGGCAAGCAGCAAGGAATCGGAATATTCCTCGTTAAGCAAAAAGACGCACTGGATTGACTACGTGGCGAGAGTTCTATTTCCTCTGGCCTATTTCTCGTTTGTAATATTTTACTGGGTGTATTACGCCAATCATCCTGAGTCAGCCCTCGCTGATCACACGTAAATCAGCATCTTCTTTGTGTTGGGACTTTAAACTGTACTACTTTGATTTCACTTTTGTAATAACGTACAGTATGAAAACCAAATATGGGGTTATTTAAGCGAGAAGATTGCGGCGTTGGGAGTCAGAAACGCTGTGCGCATTCAATTGTTATCACGACAAATACAAATATATTTCAATAATTTATGATCGTTTTTACCTAAAAATTCCGTTTTTCAAATGTGCTATAATTTCATTCTAATTTTGGGAGTGAATGAGATTCTTTTTACAAAGAAAATGGGTAAAACGAACAAATACGAAAGGTTTTATCAATGAGCTCTGAGAAATAGGACCGACATAGTTGAGGGTGGCATTAAAATGTTGAACGCCAATTCAAACACTTTCAATTGGTTATTCGTTGTCAAATGGAACAGAAAAGGCTTTAATAAAATAGAGTTATTGCGAGAGTGACTATTACAATAACGTAAGTAATAATTCTAGTCAGAACAACAGATGCATTCAGTCCATTGAACAAATTAGCTTTGAATATCAAAGCAATGCCAAGTCGAATACAAGCAGCACGGGTTAAGACTATACTTTTTCCAACGAAAACTGGAGAGTGGGTTGGTATAGCAGGTTGTAAAAAGAGTGGTGATGCTATTGTTTTCGATTAATAATATTACAAAGTGTTTAAAAGTGATTATTGCAGCCTATGGTCCAATGAGACTGCAAAATTCCCTTTTGTAAATGCTTGTTTTTGTATTTGTATTTGTAAACAAACCACTCATTTCAGTCTCTAACCCGTAAGTAATAACGTCGCAAGTGTTTGCAGTAGCAGTATTGTGGTTGGCGCTATATAGTTAGAACTGAGCTTGCGTTTGTATTGGAGCACTTTGTATTGGAGCACCTTTTGGATAGAGAGAAACTCGACCGGTTCGAGATAAGCTTGCTACAATTTAATTTTATACACCTGTGACCAAGTACGCTTTTCGCTTATTATAAGATAAAATAATTATACCGCTGTTGGTCCAGCAGTCGATTTAAATTTAAGTTACTTCATTTGCATATACTTAACCCTTTAAGCCCCAATAGTGTCTTTACAGATTTTACTCTGGCTAACGCCAGACGATTTTACTCATCACAGGGAGACCCCTTGGGGCTTAAAGGGTTAAAAACTATCTCCTTAACCCTTTAAGCCCCAATAGTGTCTTTACAGATTTCACTCTGGCTAATGCCAGCCGATTTTACTCATCACAGGGAGACCCCTCGGGGCTTAAAGGGTTAAAAACTATCTCCTTAACCCTTTAAGTCCCAATAGCGTCTTTATAGATTTTACTCTGGCTAATGCCAGCCGATTTTACTCATCACAGGGAGACCCCTCGGGGCTTAAAGGGTTAATTATGTCTGCCGTTGGCATAATGTAGGGGCATTCCTTTGTTGTGATACGGATTTAGACTTGAGATGCGAGATCACACAGGATCATGATACATGCTAAGGATTTTCATAATCAGATTTTGGGAGCGAGAGGATTTGTGATTGTGTTTTGTACGATTGTTTTTAAGGTGCGGCAGACTTACTCTGGACAATACTATTCATGTTGTTGTCTAAAGTAGATGAGCTTATTACAATAATGGTCGTAACTGAAGTTGTACCGTCTGAATATAATTACAACGGCAATAGAGTGTTAAGGAAGGTTATAATAATTGCGCGTATGTTAATGTAAATAATTATGCTGTCTATAGCAGGCAAATATTAATAAATGAGTCCATGAAATTTGCGTATTTGCCTCCGGATTCTCCTTTTCACAGCTTTAATTCATCCCGCGACAACGTACTGAAACAAGCGTCGGGAACTTGCGAAAACGTCCGTTCGCAAAGTTCAAAATGTCTACATAGGGACACTATTTTATGGCGTTTTAATTTTCAAAAATTAATTGGATGATGTTTCAACATAGGAAGTTTGTAAAGGACGAAAAAAAAAACTAAATTTCTCCAGTATTTAAGGAAAGTAATTTGTCATTAAAAAATTTAAAATCTTGGCAGGTCGTTCACAATTGAAGGCCCATTTTTGATTTCATGTCTTCTATTTTGTTGATATTTTGACATTTGAACTCTTTATAAAAAATAAATGTTATATTTCTCCAGTTGTTAGGGTAAGTGTTAATCATATTTCTTTCGTATTTTCTGTCAAACTGCCTGCAGTCTAATCTCCTTCGCAGCCGTTTTTTGGATGTCACGCAACGTTCACCCATAATGACCCATAACATTCACCTATATGACCTAAAATATCTACTAATACCAAGAGAAAATGAGGAAAGGGAACATAACCCCGTCCGATATGACAAGGGGACAGAATCTATTTTTAGCGTGGAATCTATTTATTTCTCGTTCCATAGCTGCGCGGTTTCCCAATACCGGAAGTGGAAAGTCGAGGAGCAAGAAACAAGATCCCCATGGCGCATTGAAATTACAACCACGTGATGAGAAGGACATCAACCATTGGTCAGCTACAATAGCTTCCGGATCTAAAAAGAGATTCTGTCTCCTTATCATAGCAAGAGAACCCAGTATGGAAGATGCATTTTCTTACCTCATTTTCTCTTGATGACAACAACAACAATGACGCATAGTGGTTCTCCGATTACCGTCCTTTGTTCCTGTAGATGTTTTTGTTTGCATTTGCTCGCTTGTACAAGTTTGTATGTTGTTTTCATTCTTCATTTGTTACAGTGTGACTAATCGAACCAAGGTCAGCCAAACAAATTTTTATACAAATTATCCAATCACGATCGAGTATGTAAACAATAGAATCTCTACAAATGTTTTATATTTCGCTTAAAATACATGTAATTTGCTCTATGACGCTACAAAACATATCGAGATTAAAAAGGAATCATCTTAATCGGTACAAACTCGCCACAAATCTGGGGGGGAGCGTTGCGTGACATCCCAAAAAACGGCTGCGAAGGAGACTATTGGGAAACTACCATTAGTTTTGTTTTCTCTCGAGTTCTGATGATCAGGATTCTTGGGAAAACAAAACTAACATTTTCCCTTGGGATCATACGTTAAGTGTATAATATATACACAAAATTTGCTACATAGTGTCATCGTGGGTAGACTTATTTGCATTTGTATTGTTATTACCTACGCTTTAACACATCACTCAAATCTGGCAGACAAAAAAATTAATTTTAGACTGCACAGATTTACCAAACTAAACTACGGAATATAACTCTTCCGGCAGTTACGTTTCATAAACTGGGTATCAGTCAAACGGTTTACTGCAATTGCAGAGATATTAAAATTGCTTTCGAGGTCCTTGACTTTCGAATTCATCGATGAAATATTTTTAAGCACGTGAAGAGGTAGACAGGAAAATAGAATCTTTATGAAACAATTCCTGAGTAAAGAAAGGATGCTGTTTGAATTTAAGTGAGATTTAAGATTGCCTTCTCACAAAATCTGAATGTAGACTTACCAGAGAATAAGATGGGGAAAAAAACTCCGTGGAGACAGACATTTCGTACTGCACACTACGAACACGATCTACAATGTTGTCGGGAGAATACAACAGCAAGGTTTTATGGGATGCTCGAGCAGACCCGTTCAGGGAAGGGCAAGTGAAAATTTGTCAGCTATCTGTTTTTAACGAAAATAATTGGTTTTCAGAATGAAATGTCCTACGGTTAGACTAAGGGACGGACCATTAGAAAAGTGATGGGGGGGGGAGGGGTGGGGAAAAAACCAAAAAAAAATTCATGCAAGGCAAAATGCCAAAAAAAAAAATCATGCAAAGAAGAAGGTAAAAAAAAAATTCACGCAGAAGGAAGGTCCAATTGTGACTTTTTCACACGTAGTAAAAAAAATTCGTGCAGAGAGGTTCACCTGAAAAAAAAAATTCCTGCAAGAGCAGTGAGCGAAAAAAAAAATTCGTGCAAGCTGAAAATTCCCCACCCCCCCCCCCATCACTTTTCTAATGGTCCGTCCCTAATCGAGCCAAGGTCACCCAAACAAATTTTCATACAAATTATCCAATCACGATTGAGTATCTAAACAATAGAATCTCTACACATGTTTTATATTTCCCCAGAGTAATGGGCTCATGACTTTTCTTAACATGCATACAATTTGCTCTATAACTATACAAAATGTATCAAGGTTGAAAAAAAAATCATCTTAGTCGGTAGAAACGCGTCACAAATCTGTTGTTAAGCGTCAAAAACAGACATTCAAAATTTGTACGATAATTTATTTCAGCGGCCTTGGTTGGGTTATTGTCGCACTATAAAATAATTTTTGACAGTAATTGTAATAGCCATTTTTCCAAAACTTTAATGGTACAGTTTTGAAAGCCAGTATGTATATTTTTTATTTCAATTTTTCTTATTCACAGCTTGATAAATTTGAATGTTTTTTAAATACAGAATAAACATGGTTCAATAACAACTATCGGATAGACCGCACTGTTTAATAAAACACTTAAGTGAACATGTAGTTTATTATCTTCCACGAGATGCCAACCTCTCTCTGAAGGTGAAAAATCCATAGCTAAACTCAAGAAAAAATGAGAAAAGAGAACATAACCCCGTCTGATATGATAAGGGGACAGAATATATTTTTAGCGAGGAACCTATTTATATCTCCTTCCCGCATGGCTGCGCGGTTTCCCCATGGCGCATTGAAATTACAACCACGTGATGAGGACATTAACCATTGGTCAGTTTCCGGATCGAAAAATAGATTATGCCCCCTTATCATAGCAAGAGAACCCAGTATGGAAGATGCATTCTCATACCTCACTTTCTCTTGCTAAACTGCATGTATATTTTTGAGCTGACTTCCGACTTGCAGCGAAGCTCTAAACTGGTAACTGCTGCACAAATTTTCGCCAAAACAGCACCAAAAACGTTATATATCCTGCTGGAAAAATAACCCGACAAATCAGATCTGCCCAATGTGCGTCAGTGGACAAATATTGTTCCTCGTAAGGGTCTTCAATGATCGTCTTCACCCGCACCTTCCCACGGTGCACCTCACCAATATCGTCAAGTAACATCATTTTGGCACCATACTGGCCATTGGAAAGCAGAACACGCCTGCGCGGGCTTTTGTGGACGCACGGACCTTGATTGGAGTCTGGGGCTTCAGAATCAGTTTGGAGGCGTTCAGATGCTGGTTTGTGTACAGGACAAGGAGAAGTCTCCGCTACAGGTTCAAAAGATGTTTCCTTAAAAAATAAAAGAAAGAAAAAAAACAAGCATATGAAGTTGCAATTGCAAAAAATTTTTTTTTTTTCGAGGAGCCCTTTGCCCGGGTCTAGTAGTGCAATGACCGGTGTGTGCAATGACCAGTGTGTGCAATGGTAGAGCGACATGTGATGCATAGCCGAGCCCGGAGTGCAATGAACTCTACCCAGTTCACCCCTCAGGAACAAAAGGCCAGGCCACAAGGCAGTCGGGCATGAACCCCGTCAGATGATGAGCGGGAATGTTACCGGCCTAACGGGGACGATTACAAGTGGTATGTGCAATGCTCGTTTCACCGTCCCCCGTCAGGTAAGTTTTTTTTTTTATTATTATTATGTTTGGTTTTTAAGGCGCCCTCTGCCCGGGCCTGATGGTGCATTGACAGGTGTGTGCATTGTCAGAGCGACATGGTGATACGTGCTGGGCCAGAGGTGCAATGAGCTTTACCCAGTACACCCAGCAGGAGGAAAACAACCAAACCACAAGGCTGTCGGCCAAAAAGCCCCTCAGAAGACTAGCAAGGGTGTAACCGACCCATGCAACGGGGACGATTACAAGTGATAGGTGCAATGCTCGTTTCACCATCCCGCGTCAAGTATTTATAGTTTGTCTATCTTGTTAGTACGGTATATGCATATTAACTTGTGGTGTAATTTTACTCTTGGTGAAATGTTCATACTGCTTCGTTGTTATGAATGATAATGTACGGTAATGGGAATGAAAAAAAGGGAAGAAGAATCTAACAAAGAATAGAACTGAGCTGTAATATATGTGCAAACAGTTTGACATTTATATACCTCTTCATCTTCGAAATGTTCTCTCTTAAGCGGCTGTTTCACTTCCTAGAAGCAAAGAGTAAACGGCGTGATCCAAGTCAGAATGCATGAGTATTAAAGAGAATCATAAAGTTACTCGGTTTGTGGTTGTTAGTTTTGCCATTTATAGCTTAAAAAATGTTTTTTACAATAGAAAATCCAAACTGAGATTTCCGGCAAAAAGCTTTTACACTTTGAGAAAGATGTCTAGTTTCGGCATTGTCACAGGAAAACTCAGGAAAAGAAATCCGAACTCGACCAATAGGAGTCGAACCTATGACCTTGCGATCACGAATTCGGGCGCTCTACAACTGGGTTATGAGAGTGGGAAATTTTACCTTCTCAGATCTCTTTCCACAACATCTTCTCAAGGCTCGAAGCCACCTTGGCTCAGCAGGCGTATTCAGAACGATTACAAATTCCAGGAATGAAAGAAAGATAAACCCAAAACTGACCAGGATGAAGTAGTCTTGAGCCTTGGTATAGCTGACAGGAGGCATTGATTCATTCACAGAACCACAAAGGACGATAGCAGTTAGTACGGTTGTGATTCCCAGTGACACTCGCGCAGGAACCGCATCACGTGATATCCAGAAACAACACCAAGAAAGGATAACAAGAGTTACAACTGGCGAAAAGACAGAGGAGACGAAGAAATCCAGACGTCTTCTGAAGGAGAATACCACTGTCAAGCTAGCAAATGAGCCTGCAACGAAAAAAAATAATGTTTGCAATCTTTTGACATTTCGCTTCTCAAATTCATTAATAATACAAGAGACAAAAACAAAATAAATTAAGCGCTGTGACGTGTGTTGATATCTGATGACACAAGTCAATGAATTAATTAAAAAGAATAATAATAATAACAATCAAACTATAGTGAGTGTTAAGCTTAATAGCTGTCAAAGCTCAGATCGACGTGGCTCACATGGTTTCAAGCAAAAATAAAATTAACGTAAGAATTAAGATCATATGTTGATAAAATCAAGGCAAATGTTACCAAATTATAAAAATGTTTTACAGTTCTGTATCAAATAGCTATTGTCAAACTACTGAACAGCTCTGTTCGAAGGTACTGTTTGTTTTATAATTATACTGTTGTTCTACCTTTTTTCCATTTTGTGGATCAAACCATGCAGTGCGACCATTCTTTGGAAAGCTAATAAACAGTACTGCACTGTTGTACTGTTTGTTTGGGTATACAATGTAGTTCTAATCTTTTCATTTGTGAATCAAAGCATTTTTAAATGTTTCTTTGGAAAGCTGCTGAACAGTAAAAACAAAAAAAAAAAGAATGCTTCTTGAGATACTGATCGTTTCTTTATTACACTTTGAATTAATGCAGTGGTATTCCTTTAAGAAACTTCTAAGAAAAGTGCTACAAAATACTATCTCATGTTCCCTGCTTTAACTTTTCCATTTATTTGATGTTGTAGATAATCTCATAATTTAAAGCGTAAGATGTGTCAAAGCAAGACAAAATCCGGTTTACCTTTACTGTTCCGGGTGTTTCTATCCTTGGTTTTAATTCCCGCCAGCTCAAATTGAGCCATTTCATCGGAAACAATTTCAATTCCCGCTGCTTTGCCTTTCACTTCTCTCCACTTGTAGTCCAAGTCTTTTGTTGTATGAGCGTCTGTGACAGTGACGTCAAGTAATTAAAACGTTTTGCCTCCATTTTCTAATTGCTGGTTTGAACGTGACGTCATCAAAATTCAAAGAAAAGAATTCTCGATTCTTCTGAGTTTCTACCTTTTTGAGGTATAAGAGCAGCTTAACAATATTTTTAAAAACCTTTCGGCTCAAAACGGTTCTCCATTTCGTAATAGAGTACTCTGGAATTTCTAAGCTCTTGTGTGACGCAACATTTTGAATGGCGGTCGAGAAGGCTGAGATGCAGGTTAAAATAATAACTTTTCTTGTGAGATTTTGCTATCTGAACAGTCTTTATTTTAATATAAGTATAACTGTACTGTTTATGAGTTCCTCGAGTGATGAATTCACGCTTTCGCAGCAAAACTCAATGACAAATGTTTATGCCAGTTTCTAGCCGCCATGTTGGTACCTATCAGAGGGACACGAACGTAGTGCCTCCAAACAAAGTTCTATAAATTGTGATCAAACATTTTTCGAAGTATCTCATATATGTATTTATTGCACACACCTGAATCTTGGCGAGGCTGTTTTCATAGTTATCTTGTTTCTTTTTCCATATTCTGGACTTATATTAGTCTATAGAATTGCTTCTCAATTTATCTTTGATGCCGTGACAGTGAAAACCAGCAATACCTAGTATACCATTAACATTTACTGACAATTATTCGCCGAAGGCGAAGTGATTATCGGTGAATATTCACCGATAATCACTGAGCCTGAGACGAATAAATGCTTTAGTATAAATACACAGGTGATTATTTCAAAAAAAAAAGAAAAGAAAAAACATTGTACAACACGAAAAAATTTAATTTCATCAAAAGCGCGAGAACGACTGTCGCTCCTTCTGGCAGCCATTTTTGTTCGTCGAGGTGATTATCGCCTTATAATCCGAGATAGCGAACCAATCAGAGAGCCTGATTTTGTATAATCACCTGAGTATTTATATTAGAAATAAATAATCCTTTACTGTTAAGAGCTGCCTTCACCTGTAGCCTGTATTTTCCACAGTTCTATTATGAGTCTTCCAAAATCTGATTTCTATTTTTCCTCTCCTATCCTCTCCAATATTGAAACCACTCGAGGTAAAACTGCTTTATAACATGGTTAAGTTATATTATATTATGGGGGACGGGGTGGAAGGGTGAAGGGGGTGCTTTTCTAATAAACTAGAACTCTGCCAAAAAAACAACTTGTGGTTTATAAGTGCTGAAGTAAAACATGAGCCTTCATATTAGTTGTTTGCTTTTAGAATTTGCCTTCGTCACCTGTCAGTTACGTCATTTATTACACATGTCTCCCCCACCCCCCTCCTATAAGAAATCTTCTATCAGTCCCTGAATTCTACTGTCATAAATCAGTTACTTCTTTCGGCATAAATAACCCTAAACTAAAAATAGGATCATTTAGTAAAAAGCAACGTTTTAAAATTACACCCACAGCTTTCAAGAGTTAAAGGGCAATGCTGTGTATCCATTGGATATAAACGAAAATCCATGTCACACTGAGCTGTCAAAGTAATTCTGAAATAGAAAATACCAGTATTTTAATATTATTATACCATGTCACGGTTGTGAACATTAATGGAATTTGCGATACTGTGTGACTCTATTAGCTTCATCAATTGATAAAACCATGTAGTGTGATAGCTCAGCACTGTAAATTTGCTGTGGTTTTGAGTCTTTATCATGCAGTGTGGTTCTACGACTTTTATGATGAATTAAGCCGGTGACATCAAGTGACTTGCACAATGAACCTTACGAACGCTATTTCTCCGCCTTTTATTGCCAATTTGACAGTGGCATCCAGGCTTTTCAGTTGAAGCAGACATTGTTTAATAACCCTTTAAACCCCAATATCAATTCTCATTTTCTCCTAACTGTTCTCATATTTCTTATGGTACTAGTGAGGAGAATTTGTTTAAATATCAATACAACTCTTTCTTGGTGATCATTTTCGTTATTCTCGTAACCTTAATGGTTGATGAACAGTGAATATTGTAATGAGAAATTAGATGCTGATCACTACTGGGACTTAAAGGGTTAAGTATAGTTGAGTGTAACAAGTAAAGGCATAACTAGAGTAAACAAACCTTGCACTGAAGTAAATATATCCGTTGGAATGTATCATGACGCGCATATTTTCACGAGTGACGTAATGATACTTGATACTTTTGACGTTAAAGAAGTAGGTGTCTGGAGTCCAAAATAGGTCTGTGGGGTCTATCGCCATGTTGAATGGAGTGCTGGAGTTGTGTTGAAACCTTGGGTCATACCACCATTGGCGGAAAAAGATGTCCATAGAATAATCCTGGTGGTACAATAGTGATAGTAAATGTGTAAAAATATTACATCGTTTCACCATCTGACCTTTTTTCTATTGTGCAGAATCTCTGTAATACAATGAACCAATACTATATTTAAAACGAAAAAGAAAGGACCTATGAGTTCCGGATTAACCTACTCTAAAATCTTGTTTAAAACTAATGTTAGCAACTATTAAAAGGACGAAAAAAAGGGTTAAACATTTAACAATTATTCCACGAAGGCGAGTCGTACATGAGCTAATAGCCAACGAGGCGCGTAGCGCCGAGTTGGCTATTAGCTCATGTACTATGAGATTGAGTGGAAAACTTGTTTTATCATATCTCTAAACTCACGATTGTAAGAAATTGGAACTAGTTTGCACGACAAGAATTGACCTCGTTGTTGTTTGTAAACAGAACCATGTTGTTGTCGAGCCGATGTTTAAACTGAAAAGTTTCAAACACGAGTCCGACTCGTTCTTAAACATCTATTTAATCTACATGTCAAATTTGTTCGAGTTGGCAAACACATCTGAGAATTACAAGTAGAAAAAGTAAGCAGCATCGAAAAAAAGATAAAACTCAGTTTACGGACTCCACTGATGTTTCAAAATGGCGGCTGGTTGTTAGAGTTTCACTTTATTTCGGAATAAACAGTTAAAATCGTGTCAACTTCGCTACATAATTTGCTCGCTTACCAATGAAGAATTTCATCCCATATTTATTTGCTTCGATAGTAATTTTTAGTATATATTCGTTTCAAGCAAGACTTAAATTTCTCCCCATCTAATTCAAGAAATCTTTCCTCCATACATCTGGCCGGAGGTGGTTAAGAAATCGAGCAAGAAATTATATTTTCTAGTCCAATTAACACGAGCTCGACTGCCTCCTTCAGATTTAGTCAGATTCAGATTTAGTCATCTTTTACAAAGCTTGCATTCGTTCAGCCATCGATTATGTCATACCAGTTTTTTTTTAACGGCCTGCCACAGTACTTAAACAGGAGCTCGTGCGTATCTAGAAAAGGCTAGGGCGCTATATATAATTTTGCCCGGCACAAGCTACGATAGTGCCTGTGTTTCTTTGGGCATAACGTCTTTATCTGTGCACCACGGCCTGATTTGCAACAAGCTCTTTGACGAAATTGTTTCCGAATTGAATAATAAACTAAAGAGCTTCCTGCCACCATCAAACAATGCAAGTTACAATCTCAGAAATCATCGCCCCTTCGTTTTGCCCCGCCTCAAAACAAATGGAGCAAATAATTCTTTTACTATCTCCATGGCCCGCAAATCAATGTAGAGTAATCGTGCAAATGTGTCATAGATTTGCCCATTTTAAAACAAGGATAAACATGAGGCTTTTTACATATTAGACTTTTAAAGTTTTTATAGGATATAGTTTTATTATATATTCCATATTTGTACAATTGTAAATAGTTTTCACTTGAGTATTTATTTTTTGTAAAAATTGCTTAATTCAGCCTAGCTACGGTCTGCGATGCGAATTTGGAAATAAACTATCTATCTATCTGTCTATCTATCTATCTTTCCGTACTAATGAGATATCAGCTGATAGCCTGTGAGTAGGGAACCAATCAGAGCACGCGTTTGCTCATATCCAGGGGTTGTAGATATAATAATAACTGGATATGCCGTGAAAGGTCTTCATTGACCACTTGAGCTCGAATTTCAAAATTCGATTTAAGACTTACACTCCCAATTCCTTGCCAAAAATATATTTTCTAGAACTGGAGAAAAGACATACCATCCTTGCTTCATTGAGTCCGCCGAAGGAAACAACTTTAATTTGAACTGACACTTCCACTGGCTGGCCTAAAAACAACAAAAATGGGGGATAATGTCCAGCTAAGCGCTGCGGCAACAGTGGTATCTGCATTCGATTTGTTTATAGGTAAAAGTACACATTGTATAACTGGAGACTTCCATGCTTAAAAGTTATGGATTTGCTAGTTTATTTTACTACTTAAGTTTCAACGCTAATTAATATATCAACATTCGTCCTGATACGAAATGATACGTATGCAGTCATCGTTATATTCCTAGACTTTCATTAAAGTAAACAGGGACTGCCATTGGTTGATTCTTCGTCACCTGTCATTGACTAAATTGAAATATATCACGAGTGGGGAGACAATTCAGCATACAGCAGCTCTTGATCAAAGCGTCATATATCGTTTGATTCGCTCTTAATTCTTTGTCGCTGTTGAAGTGAAAGTCTAGGAATACACTGAACAAAACACTCAATGTCAGATCCTTGGCGAAACATCAGTTGAGTTTTGTTGTCCCTCGACTCGTATATTTCCCGTGATGTTGTCACAAGAAACAAAACTAACTGTTTCCCTCGGGACCTGACAGCAAGTGCATACCATAGTCAATCCGTGTTTTGAACGTTAGCTAGGTTGAGTCAGTCAGTTTAGCAGTCCATCAGTCAAAAAGGTGTCTAGCCGGAAGTGCAGTTGCAGCCTAGCTGTAACACCATTTGTTTAAGGGAGGGACCATTAGAAAAGGGATGGCGTGGGGGGGGGGGGGGGGGTTGGGGAATTTTCAGCTTGCACGAATTTTCTTTTTCGCTCACTGCTTGTGCAGGAATTTTTTTTGCAGGTGAACCCCTCTGCACGAATTTTTTTTACTACGTGTGAAAAAGTCACAATTGGACCTTCCTTTTGCATGAATTTTTTTTACCTTCTTCTTTGCATGATTTTATTTTCTTGGCATTTTCCCTTGCATTAATTTTTTTTGTTTCCCCCCCCCCCCCACCACAATCACTTTTCTAATGGTCCGTCCCTAAATTGAACACCTTTTCCTCTGTGCGTCAGTCCAACAAATAATAATGATAATAATAATAATAATAATAATTAGCAATTATTCTCAGAAATCGAGGTGAATAGGGGCAAAATATTCACCGAACTGCGAAGCAGCGAGCTAAATATTCTTAAAGCCACTTGATTCACCGAGGCTGAAGAGAATAATTACTTTAGTATTTACCAGTGTAGCAACCTCAGTTATGAGAGCTTAATAAGCAAACACGACGGCAACGCCAAGGATATCCCAACCGGTGAAAAATTAAGTTGTTGAAATGTCATTCGTTTAACTTGAAGGAGACTTAGCGGACTTTTTTGTACGTACAGTTTCATTGTGTTGTTCAATTGCGCTATTAATATTGTTTGGTCCTGCTCTGGTCAACGTTTCATCGTGGTAGTGTTTTGCTTAATTTTCTTGGTACAACCTCCTCGAAAAAGCTGAAGAACGTGAATCGACGGAAGCCATATTTTGGTAGTTTGGACGCCATTTTGTCTTTTTCTCCAAACACTCACTGGCAACAGGATTACCCAGAAGCCCCTACATTATTCACCTCCTAGGAGGTGGATAGTGTTGAATATCCCGAGGTGGAGAGCCAATCAGATTGGTTGCTGAGTTGGTATATACTAAAAATAATGATAATGAACTTTACTTGAGTGTCAACTGTATCTAGCACTGACGCACTAATTGTAACTAACTGTAAATCACAAATGAAATCAAATCAAATGTTGATTTTTGAGGAGAGGGGAAAACCGGAGTACCCGGAGAAAAACCTCCTGGGACAGAGTAGAGAAGCAGTAAACTCAGCCCACATATAACACCGGGGTCGGGAATCGAACCCGGGCCACGTTGGTGGAAGGCGAACGCTCTCACCACTGCACCAACCCTGCTCCCCAACACTGTGCCAACCCTACTCCCCAACACTGCGCCAACCTTGCTCCCCGACACTGTACCAGCCCTATATCCCCAACACTGCGCCAACCCTGCTCCCCAACACTGCGCCAACCCTGCTTCCCAACACTGTACCAACCCTGCTCCCCAACATTGTACCAACCCTGCTCCCCAACACTGCACCAACCCTGCTCCCCAACACTGCGCCAACCCTGCTCCCCAACACTGCACCAACCCTGCTCCCCAACACTGCGCCAACACGGCACCAACCCTGCTCCCCAACACTGCACCAACCCTGCTCCCCAACACTGCACCAACCCTGCTCCCCAACACTGCACCAGCCCTGCTCCCCAACACTGTGCCAACCCTGCTCCCCAACACTGCACCAACCCTGCTCCACAACACTGTACCAACTCTGCTCCCCAACACTGCACCAGCCCTGCTCCCCAACACTGCGCCAACCCTGCTCCCCAACACTGTGCCAACCCTGCTCCCCAACACTGCACCAACCCTGCTCCACAACACTTACCAACCCTGCTCCCCAACACTGCACCAACCCTGCTCCCCAACACTGCACCAGCCCTGCTCCCTAACACTGCACCAACCCTGCTCCCCAACACTGTACCAACCCTGCTCCCTAACACTGCACCAACCCTGCTCCCCTGTTTGGCTAACTTTGTTTAAGTTTTCTGTTTGTTCAATTCTTATCGTACATTATACATCTCCCATGTTTACGTCTCACCTCCAGCATTTGGCCTTAATTTCAGATCGTAATCCTCTAAAATCTCATTGATGGTTGCGGATAAATTGGCGGCCTCTTGTTGACCTCGCATATCGCTTCCACCGTGATACTCCACCCCCCTGCCAAAAAAAATCAGGTGGTGAAAGTCGCTTAGCCTTTGAATGTGTTTTTTGATGTAACAGAATGCAAGGTTACTTTATAGTAAGCTAGAGATGTCTCAGGAATTAGGTCTTAAAATTTCAGTCCCCAGTTGTTCAAATGAAAACTATAAAGGTAGATACATGTATAGCCCTAAATCGCAATCCATGGATTAAGCTACGTATGGTATGGGCTAAGCACTGGACATTAGATTTATCAAGCGGATCTGAATCTGAATAAAGTCAGCGTGGTAGATGTCAGTGTAAATGTATTTAAGTCCGTTCTCTTAAATCCCTAGGCTTGTAGTTGAAGGTCAACAATAAAAAAAAGTATTCATTCTTGGGAAGAGATGAAGGAACACTGGTGAACTGTACTGCAATTCAGTACAAAAGTAGATCATTCTTGGGATGATACAGTCTCGGCAATTAACGTTTTTAAAAAGCCAACGCGGTTGAACTTTGTATTGCAGCATTGCGTGGGAATATTTTAATGTGGGGTCTCATTTAAGCCACTTGTGGTTTCTTTGATAACATACAGCGAAATGTTTATTTTTTGTTACTCAATAAGGCAGTCACCGTTAAGGAACACTATGTCTTGTAAGAAAAACGCAAAAAAAAAATTACTTTGAAGTTACGGCATTTAATTTGTTGCTTTATTCAAAACTCGAGTAAATCATAAAGCTAAAGCAGTAACTAACCTTTCAAATCTTTCTCTCTTGACCATAAAGCCGCGGCAGGAAGAAATCGAAACCAAGATTGCAAGTGGTAGATAATGAGCCAAACCCATCGCCCTGTTTGACAGCAAGGGTAAGATATACGGTTCGTAGATTCTAAGAAGATAACGAATTGGAAAAACGGAAGAAAAGTTCAAGTATCATCATCAGAAAGTTTTTTTTTATGTAGATAAAGGCACTGACGTCTTACCTAGCGAGGGAATTTTCTCTAGTGTTTTACTTGCCCACAAAGAGAAAAAACACCTTCTGTTTAATTGTCGTGTATTAACACCGGGATTTGTTACACGCGGTTTCAAAAGTGCAGCGAGTCCTTCCGATATCAGTTAACCTGAGCTTTAAAACACGAAACTTCGTCCGCGATGCATGCGGAAACAAAAGTAATTAAGCAGATTGAGCGTAGGCAAATTTTCGCCTTTTTAATAATAAATAAGTCGAAACGAAATAGGAACTTACTCAGAAATAAAAGAAAATTGCATGAGCCAAACTTCCAAATTAATTAACATATATGCCGTCACGATTACTGGAAACCTGCGTTTGTAAATATTTGTAAAGTTCCAGGTAATATGTTAGTATTATCAATAAAATATTATAGAGCATATCATTTATAACAATTTGTTATTCGTTTATCGACAAACCACAGAAAATATTTTCCTTTTGTAGACTCGCAAGTTTCAAGCCAAAAGCGACGGGTGATTGCATGAGACTACGTTCACGCTGTGTCTACAATATTGCTAATAAACTTTCTTGCTATGAAAGAATAAAAAAATACTGAACTGTCGATAGTGGCATAGTCTTGCGTGACCAGATATATCCTTTAAATCAATGCAAAAGGAGTGTCTTTCAAAACAAAGAAAAAAAATAGACAGTCAAAGACTGTATGTGGCTACAGCATAACAGAATATGATGGTGATGATGTATTTGTATCAAATTTTTTTGGGTGGTGGGGGGGGGAGGGGTACGTTGTAATGGGTCGTCGTTACCACCATGTAAAAGGTTCGAAAATATCTGTGTAGCCAAAGTAGGCGTATGAACTATAATTATTATGTAAGTGACAGCAAAACTGAAATAACCGTCTTGAACTTCAGTCAAACATTTTATTCATAATAATTATTATACAACACAACAACGATACCAATCACATCTGCCAACTTTTAGGAGATGAAAAAAAATTGAGCAATGACTCTTGTACAATTGCCTTACGGATGAAAATAAACCAACAGAAATAAGCCTGCCCAACAGTAGGTTGCTTATGTAGTGTCATCCACTGTACAAAAAGCCCTGTAACTAAACATTTTCTGACTGTCTTTGAACTGAGCTATTAATCAAACATATTTTACAAATATTAAAAGTTGTGTTGACAATAACACAAATACAACAATGAAAAGAATAGTTAAATCATATCAGTTAAGCTCACATGAATGACAAAAAAATGAGTCATTTTTCCCATTGAACAACAACTTAAAGGTGCAAAATAAAACAACTGTATTCAAACTTTTGACCTGAAACTTCATTGTTTGATGCTAATTTGATAAGCGTAAGAGCAACAATGAGTGAAATGGTCACGTCACATCAGTCAAGGTTGGGTAGATGGCAAGAATTGAGCAATGAGTCTTGTGCTTTGGTCTAACATCACCTTTTGTGCTCCGGCATTAAGGAAAAGCTTTGACAGTTCTGCAGAAGTGATTCTGGATAAGCTTGTTTCACATTTGATGATGGACAAGAATCTTTGGATGGTGTCATTGAAGGCTGTACAGTTGACCTGCTTTTCGCCAATTTTCATGAGCAGTTAAGCAACAACTTTTTGTTTGAAGAACATCTTTCATGAGTGTCATGTTGCAGTTGGGACAGGTAGCTGTGTCATCAACTATCCGTGCATCTTCAATGGTTTTATAGAGAGAGGGAGAAAACTACGGGTTTGGGACACAGGAATTTTGTCAAGGATTTTCTAGCTTATAAGCTAAATTGGTTTTGAAAATTAACCAGGAATTTAACCAGGAATTTAATCAGCAAAATATTTTGCTGATTAATTTTTGTGAGCTCGATAATGCTAGCACAGATCAGTAGAATGCTAAGTCTCTGCAAAGTTTTGGCCAAGCCCTTTCGTCAAGAGGGGCCGACAGGCGGAGCGAGCTGCACGAGCGGAGGGCGATTCTGCCCCTGGCTGGCCAAGTCTCAGCAAAGTTTCGGCAAAGCCCTATGTCAAGCCTGAGATGGGTTTTGGGACACAGGAATTTAATCAGAGATTTAGACGGGCCAAGTCTCTGCAAAGTTTCAGCCAAGCCCCTTCGCCAAGAGGGGCCGACAGGCGGAGCGAGCTGCGCGAGCGGAGGGCGATTCTACCCCTCCCGGCTAAGTCTCTGCAAAGTTTAGGCCAAGCCCCCATCGATAAGAGGGTGATTCTATCTTTGACCGGCTAAGTCTCTGCAAAGTTTCGGCCAAGCCCTTTTGCCAAGAGGGGCCGACAGGCGGAGCGAGCTGCGCGAGCGGAGGGCGATTCTACCCCTGGCCGGCCAAGTCTCAGCAAAGTTTCAGCCAAGACCTATGCCAAGCCTGAGATGGGTTTTGGGACACAGGAATTTATTGGGTAATATTTCTAGGACAGGGAGAAAAATTTGAAAATGGCTTAAAGATTTGATATTTCTTACAAAAGTAATTATGGATCGGTTCAGAGAATTATATATTTTCGAACTAAAAAAAATAGCGAAAGATCTTGGAATTAAAGGAAGAGTAAAAATGAGTAAGAAAGAACTAATTGATGAAATTTCAAATTTTAAAGATGAGGAAATTACTGATTTAATTGAAAAAGTTTTGCCTATTAGTAGAATTATTTGTGATCATGAGAAAATAAAAAAATTTTGTAGTGAATGTAATGGGTATAATTGTTTGCACAATAAATATAAATATCGATGTAAGGAATGTGCGGGATCGCAAATATGCGAACACAATAAACAAAAACAATATTGTAAAGAATGTGGGGGATCACAGATATGCGGACATAATAAACAAAAACAACAATGTAAAGAATGTGGGGGATCGCAAATTTGTGAGCACGGCAAGCAAAAAGCTTCTTGCAAAGCTTGCAGAATGAAATTATTAAATGGATAATTATGTTATATAACTTAGAGTAATAGTTACATAACAAAAAAATTTATCTAAATCTTAAACTAAAAGTTATTGGAAATCCCCTTAAATCAAGTTTTTTCCATTCATTGTCTAAGATACTTAAATCGAAGTGGTTTATGGGACTTTCATATTTTTGAACCGGAATTGTCGGATAATCCTTTGAGGGTATGTTCGCGAGTAGGTGTGATGGCGAGAGTTTTACAAGTTCAGCATTTTTGGTTTTGTTCAAATATGAAGACTTATTATCCACTATACTGCACATAAGTCTCAACGGTTCCCTAATCTGAATATTTATGGGGTATAATTTACCAGGATTTAAAACTATAGGAACTCCTAAACCAATTGACAATTCTCTTGTAATTATAACTTTGGAGTTCTTATTTGAATAAAGATAGTCAATAGTATCAGTCTCAATTATTGTTATTTTTTCCAAACCAGGATCATTAAGAAAGATTGATTGAATGCCGCGAAGAGTATATGTGCCCGGTTGAATTACGAAGCTCTGGTTCTTGCCATATAATATTGTCTGTTCTTCCTTGAAATTAATTAATCTTTTGGTTTTTATATTACAATCCAGGAGCTGTATCTCACGAAGATTTTTCAGCGGAGGATCTAAATAAATTCTGGTTTCTGAATTATACATTGTAATACTTAGCATTTTGTTTTGATTACATCATATTCTCCTTTAGATTACGTAATCAAAACATTAACGAAACAAAAACCAAGATAATAATCCTCCGGCAAGCATTAAAACAATAAGATTATTTTGATGAGAAGATTTTTCTATATTACTAACTTCTTCCACATTGTCTGTTTCATCGCTATTGTTTAGTTTAGGTTTTCTTGGCTGGAGATTGGTATTTAATGAAACTTTTGATGTTCCTAAACTATTAGGAATTCCAACATTTTTTGTTTCAACATTTATTGAATTATTTACCCCAAAATTCATATCTTCTGTTGCTATTTTCAGATTATTATTGTATCCAATAACGGTTTCCGTATTTATAATTAAATTACTTGGCATCAACCAAACACCCGGAGCAACAGCCAAATCAAGCCTTAATTTGGTTTCCTGTACAGATTTTTGGTAATTTTGAATGGATTTAGAAATATCATTTTCTAACACACTACTTTCAAATAATGCTTTGAATTCATTTTGCGTTTCGATTGCTCCACCGCCATTACCCACAATAGAATTTCTAGTATTAACTTGGGCTCCTAAAATGCAATAAACAAAAGCCTCAACTGATCTATTTATTCTTCCCAATCCTGCTTTAGTTAATCCATAACCAGATTCTGGTATAAACCATGCATATTGAAAATCTACAAAATGATCATTTCGAAGCATTGATACTAAATCTCCTTTATTTTTTCTACCCCCATCATCGTAAAATTTATTTTCGCTGCTTGGCCAAATATTTGCTTCTGTATCATAACCTCTTATAATCCTGACATTTTGGTATCCGCCACCCGTCGGCTGCGCAGCCGCGCTCCCAGGAACGCTTCCGGGGTCCGAGTATCCTTTCCCATAATCAATAAATACATCTCCAACTCCATGGTTTGCGCCGCCCTTAAATCTAAAATCAGCCAAAGTTTTATTCCACCCCTTATAATCTTGATTATTACTTAACCCAAATTCTTCGCACAATCTATTATAAACATTTTTGCTGTATGGATTATTTTTTAAGGAAAAAGTTTGTTCGCCGGGCGGTGGTACATTTAATTCATATATTATTCTTCTTATTGTAAAGTAAATGTGAAATACAAAAAAACTTCTAATAACTTTCGGGTAACTAAAAATATCGCTTAAACTTACACCGCATCCAGACGTTGCGCACCAAACCGCCATGTTTAATTGTTGCGGCCATTGATTAATATTTGGTTTACTCAACCAAGCTCTAGCTTCTTTTCCACTAGTAAGACCCACAGTTTGATTTTTAAATACATTTGTCATTGCTGCGGTGAAACTATCTTTTTCTGAAACATATATATTTAGATTGATTAATAATTTTGTTACATTAAGAGCAAATTCATCGAATTTAATCCCGGGTATTGGGTATGTTTGTTTTGTAAATGTTAAACTTTTTGGAAATGAACTTACCTTACCTTTATTTTCTAAACCCAAATCTTTCCATAATAATGTTTTCAAATTATCAGGAAGATCATCAGTCCATGTTTTTCCAGTAGGATCATCATCGGACATAATTGTCGCCCCATTAACTTTCCATTTAATATATCCTCCAAATGAGTCATTCACAAATGTAAATTTTTCAAGGCTTGCCCTTGGGTAACGATTTTTGAAATCACTAAATAACATCTTATTCTTTGTTTTCCAATTTATCTGATCTTTAGATTAAGAATAAGATGTAAAATTCAATTAACCTCTCTTCTAACCCCCGCAAAACAATTACACCCCACATCAGTTCTTTCAAAAGAAATTTTTAATGAGCGGGATCGGGCGATCGGCCCGTAGGGCCTCCCCGCGAAGCGGAAGCCCTCCCCGGCTATACCGGATTGGTTAATTCTTTTAATAGATCTTCTCGAACTTTCTTCCTTATCATACTCATGTCGAAGTTTTTTTCTGAATCTTTTCTGAATTTTTGTCGTATTTCTTGTTTCAGTTTTTGAAACTTTTCCAATTCTGCTAAAATTATGGAAAATTCTTGATCGGATATAACATTATCTTTCAAAGCTTTTGAGACTAAATCGCTAATTGTGTTTAATTTTGATTTTGCAATTGCAACGGTTTGTTCGTGTTTACTAACTTTACCAGAAAGACTTTTAGAGGCAAAACCAAATCCAATTGACAAACCTCCAAAAACACCCCCAACCACACCCAAAGGCACACCAACAACAGCGCCAAAACCCGTGAGAGAAGTTCCTAATCCGCTTGCTGATAGAAGAACTGAAATAAATCCGCCAGAAACACTAATTTTTGTACATATTCCTCTTGCTCTATTATATTTTTTCCTTACTTCTTCGTAATGTTTAATTTCCTTCTCGAGATTTTGCAATACCTCGCTTGATTTTTGTAGCCTGAAATTAATCAAATTATCTCCGCTTTGTGTTTGGAAATTATTAGGTAATTGAGGATAAATTCCATTGTATTCGTTCATATTGTATTTTACTGAACGGTATGATATCTTTAAATTTGTTACTTTCTCTTCTTTTTTATGCTTGTTCCTCCTTTTAGTCGGTCCACAAAATATAGAACCACAGCCATTATCAAAAGCCAAGCATTCTTTCCTAAAAATCCAATAACCTCGCCTGCTGTTTTGAAAAGAAAGCTAACTATTGCTCCGACCATCCCCGGCAATATTTCGCCCAGTTTTTTACCAAGAGTTTTCAAACCATTTCCAACTCCTTTCCCCAAAGTAGATAAACCCTTTGAAAGACTAGAAATTATAACTCCAATTACTGTACCTACGGCAATGATAACAGCAGTTACTGTAAAACCATGCTTTTTGAATATGCTCTTAATTCGTTCTCGCAATGACATTTTTTCCCGTATTTGCTCAGACTCGCGATCCCGGCTTGTCATTTCATTTTCGTCCTCTTCAATTTCTCTATCTAATGCCTCTATTCGTGTTCTCTCCTCTGGTGTTTTCAATGGTTTTTCCTCAAGAAATTTTTTCTCCGCCTTCTTTTTGTTTTGTAATTCTTTTGTCTTTTCATTCTCACGATCATTTTGTTCTAAAATTTCTTCTGCTCTAGGGCCTAAAGCATTTTTTAATTGCCTATTAGTGAGTTTAGCCCCAGTTTTAAAATTTCTAAATTCATCCCCCCTAAGAACATATTCAGCCGCATTTTTCCTACCCGGTAATTTAATGGCGGGCAATTTTATTCCTTGTCCTATATCTTTGAGATATTTTAAAAATTCTTGAAATTTTGGCTTCGGATATACCACTTTTATTTCAGCTTCGGCTTCTTTTTTTTCTTTCGTCTTTTCTAAAAGAGGCCGATTTTCATCTATATCACCCAATGGAGTTTCTTCCTCCTCTTCATAATTATTATTTTGCTGGCTTGTTGATGAATATGTTTGAAGTTCCATATTTGTATTATCTACATTATCATCCCAATCATCATCATCTTTTGGCTCATTTAATTTAGTTGGATCCAAATCTTCTGGTGAATATCCTCCCTCTGCCATGATTTTTTACTCATCAGTAAGAAATCTTTAGATTACCTAGAGCTGGAAATAAAATCAAAATTGATTTAAAAATAAAAACATAAAAGAAAAAAAATATAAAATGATGAACGAAACTACGCAATTAATAAATGTTAATAATTACAATCCAAAAGAAAGTATGATTTTTTCTAAACCAATTATTGGCCAAATTCCTGGAAGTAAACCCAAGGTTGAATTCAAAAGAATTAAAATTTTTACAAAAAATGAAGATGGAACAGAAGGAGAACTTGTAATTTCAACCGGAAATTTATATTCTTTTGGTGTTTCCACAAATACAAGTCAAGAAACAGGCGCAATTACAGGATATGTATTTCCATTATGTTTATGGCACGGAAGCAGCCCAACACCCGAAGAAGAAAAATGGATTGATTTATTCAATGATATAGTTGACAATTGTATTAATCATTTGCTTATTAATAGGGACAAAATTGGAAAATTTGAGTTGGAAAGAAATGAGCTTGAAAAACAAAAAGGAGGTTTAAATCCTCTATATTGGAAGTTGAAAAAATCTTCGATGGATAGAGTTCCAGATAGAGGGCCAACTTTATATGCAAAATTAATTTGGGATAAGAAACAAGACAAATTTTTAACTAAGTTTTATAACTCTGAAAATGACAAGACAATTGATCCATTAAAATTATTAAATAAGGGCTGTCGAGTTGTGGAAGGTGTAATAAAAATCGAATCAATATTTATTGGTTCTTGTATTGCACTTCAAGTAAAACTTTATGAAGCAGTTATAGAACCAAACAGAGAAATGAAAAGATTAACTAAAGTTAGAAGCTTAACTATTTCTGATAGCAAATCTGCGGCTGAAGAAATGGAAAAATCTGAAGATGAAGATTCTGATGATGGAAGTCTCATGTAAACCAAAATAATAAATATGCTTGTGTTATATAACCCAATTACAGGTTACATAACAAAATAATAATTTATAATATTTTACTGACCGCGTAACCTAAACCCAACATTCCAGCCCCGACATATACCATTTCCCCAGTCTTTTGATCATTACTTGGTTTGTAATAATCAGAGAATTTGGGTTCTTGCATTTGACCATACAATTCAAAAGCCTGATTTGTAGCAGAAATATTTTTTGATGCCTGATATTTTTCATCTTTTTTCTTCATTTTCCAATCAAGCATTTTTTGTCTTTTTTCCTGGTATTCTGCGTAATCTCTTTGATATTTTTCCATTGCTTTATCGTGTCTTATTTTTTCCGTATCAACATTGCGCCCAGATATATATTTTGCAAGAATATTTCCTCCGGTAAATGCTGTTGCATTCAATACTGCCCCTATCGCCATCATTGCTAGTGTTGCCATAATTTTATTTTGGTAAAATCTTTTGTTCCTCTAAATATGTTTTTAGATACATACTTCCGGATAATACAGCAACCCATTTTGCATAATTTGTAATACTTGAGGATGGATCACTCAAAAATGATTCTTTCATTACCTTTTTAGCCACATAACCAACTCCAGCTCCTAATCCGATAAGTACCGCCGAATCAGTTACAGTTTTCACAAGTTTGTTTTCGCTTGACATGATTTTTTACTACACCATTATGAAACTTTTAAATAACTTTATGTAGTAAAAAATAATTTATAATTATTCCATTCCTAAAGATTTTGAGGACAAAGGAATTTTTGAAGGTTGGGGTATTTGCGGAACTTGCGATAAATCAACTATCCTATTGGAATATTCATCTCTAGCTTTTTCCCGATATCTCATAAAAAGATCAAATGCTGTAAAACCCAATCCAACAACAGATAAAACAGTAGTAAAAGATAACTCCGGCAGCCATGATTTCGCTTCACTATATGTATTTTCATTTTGCTCCGCGGACAGTAGGGTCTCTTCACGTTTCATTTCCCTAGCTAATGCTTCTTTTGCTTTTTTATTATATTCAGCTAATTTCTTACCAGCTGCGACTTTTTTAGGATCTTTCTCCCTCTTTTTAGTATCTTTATTTTCAGGTGCAGGATCAGCTGTAATTTGCTCTACTTCAGATTGTTCAGACATTGTTATTTAGATGCTACAAATAAGTTTTTAGATCTGTTTAATATACTGTATCAACACCTTCAGTAGATTGCTTAGTTTCCTGATCCAGCTCTGCTGGGGAGGCGCTTACGCGCCGATCAGTTGTGTTATAATTTACTGGTTCTTCTCTTGAAAATTGTTGATTTTTGTTGAATTTAACGTGTTTAGCTACTTGAAATAGGCCGCTAGCGAGTGCAGCCAATCTTCCTGCTTTCAATGCTAATAACCCAACAATGTTTGTTAATTCACGATTTACCAAATCATCATTCTTCAAATCATTGCAAAGAGATTCTATATCATCAACCGGAACTAAATATGAAATAAGTTTTGAAACTAATTGCAGGGATGAATCTACTAATCCCCCATTAATTTTCTTACCCATTACTGCTTGATAACGATTAAAATACTTTTCAACATCTTTTGCTGATAATTTCTTTATATCACCCAGACTCATTTCAGCCCCTAAATATTCCTTTGTTGTTCCTAAGGCTGCGAGAATGGCGAGCGATTCTTGTTTTATTTCAAGTTCATCATTATCATTTACCTCGGACTTTACTTCAGTTTTTTCTGTTGGTTGGTCAATGTAATCATCAATATTAGCCATCTTTTGTTAAATCACTTCGGGAATCTCTAAATAGCAATTAAATGGGTATCGCAAACTCAAGCATAACCTAGAATATTTTTCTGTTTTCAGGAGATGCAAAAACTTTTTACCCAATTCATAATCCAAATCACCGCCGTAATCTTCGAAAAACATTTTCATACCTTTCTGCGATGGATTATGGAAAGTAACAACGCAGGCAACATTTTCTCGGAATGGTTTTGCTATTGATGTTAATTGCTGGGTTAAAACCCAAACTGATAATCCATGATGCCTTCCGGAGAATGCTAAATCTATAAACTTATTCGATCTTTTCTTCAGATCGTTAGATACTGCGCAATCATCTAGAATTATTAGTGTATTGAGCCCAGAGAATAAAGTTTGGCAATCCGTTAGCAATTCATTAATCTCGTCAATGTTACTGGCATCGGGTGATAATACATAGAAATGTTTATCTCCTCGAGCAAAATTATGATATGTTTTATTTTTGGAATAGGTTGGGCAAATTAAAACAATATTCTCAAAAACTTTTCGGAAAGGGCCCCGGAGCTGTTCAATTAAGTACTTTGTTTTTCCACAATTTGTGGGTCCTGTTATAATACAATGGAATGGTATTTTATCTCGTAAATCTTCCATGATTTTTGTATCATAACATTATGTTTTTAGATTCTTGGTCCGCGAAGCGGGGAGGCGCGTGGGCGCCGATCAGATTCTTCCCTTCAGTCAGTACTTAATTGATCTCAAACTTGAATTCATAATCTCCATCATTGCGTCTGCTACAACAAACATATGGCAAGTTATAGTTCCAGATCCGCCTTGTTTCCTTTTAATTTCTATTTTTACGCCATCATGCGTATTATTTAGAGCAAGTCCACCGCCATGAATATCATTATCTGGATGAGTTCTAGTATCAACCCAAAGAGCAAACTTATCCGCGTAAAATTCTTTTTCTTTCAATGAAAATTGTCCTCCCGTTGGTCGGAATCTTTTCTTCACGGATTCCCAAAGATCGGACGGAATCATTCCTCTAGAGTATATTCTATTTGGTACACCATCAACATCAATTTCAACGGAAGATATACCCGGATTATAAAAATTTTCAGAATCCCTTGCTCCTGCGGCTTGAGGCAATAAAAACAAAAACAATATTCCTGTCATTGATCTTCTCGGTAAATTAATATGCTGATTAATAACGCCATCTCCGCCAATGGAAAATGTAAAAGTTTTGTGCAAGGTAATATTTTCGTAAAAGAATCCTTTGCCGACTTGATAAGCTGCCTGGGCCTCGCGGGCTAAGTATTCACTAGAAATTGAAGAATATTCTAACTCTAAGTTTTTGATTGAATATGATGGTGCTTTTGTTGTATCAGAATAAATAAGAATATTAGTGACTGGGGCAAGTGTAATCTCAAATATAAGATGATTTTCCAACGCTTTCGGATAAAAAACACCATGATCGTTTAGAATAGGATGATTTATTGGTATTCTGTACTTTGAACCATGAACATTAGCGAGAGCAACTTCTTTTGCATCTTGTGTTTTTGCATCTCCAGCTTTTGTTCTGAGTTTTCTAATATTTAACGAAGAAATACCTTGTTTTAATCTATCTTCGCGCTCTTCTTCGGTTAAGAATAAATCATGATATGTTTGAAATAAATCATATCTTTGAGTATCTTGCAATGTTTCTCCTCCAAAAAGAACTTTTAGTCTGGTTACAAGATTACGACCCACATTATTCACAACTGTGTTATTAGCATGACCCTCGACATCTAAATCAAATAGAAGAGATACACTTCCGGGCACAATCACTAAATTCTCAGAAAGTTTTGGAATATTTATATATAATGTTTCTCCAGGACTGGCTGAGGATGGATTTAGAGTAATTCTATTCAAGGTTGATTCTGCTTTCAAACCAAATGGTTCTTTTGGAATTCTGTTTGGGTTAATTTTTTCAGATGTCATTGTAATTTATAAGATACTTTGGTTAACCTTTAAACCTGTGTTGCTCTATTTTCTAACTTGGAAATATGTTTTAACAAACCTTCTCTCGCCTCGGGAATTAAAATCATAATATTAAAAATTTGATCGCCGTCTTCCATATATAGAATTTTTTTCCTAATAATTTTTTTCATAATGTTGATTTGGTATTCGGTAAATTTTATTTCTTCTTCCTCCAACACCATTTCAATTTATAAGATACTTGTTTATTTTTAAATGAACAACGTCTCAAAAATATCGGCTACGCCGGCCTCGCTCTTCGAGCGGATATATTATTCAACTGAAGGATATTGGAAAGGATATTCTGCAATTCCTAAATTAGCTGAGAAAGCGAATCGAGCGAAGCCCTCCCACGAAGTGAAAGTAAGTGAAAATGACGCAAAACAATGGTTGCAAAAACAAGCAATATGGCAAATCTATCTTCCTGCTCCAAAGTATATTCCAAGACCGCACTGGACTGTGGATAAGCCCAATCAGATTCACCAAGCAGATTTATTATTTTTGCCGCATGATAGAGTCGGAAGAAAAACATATAAATATGCGTTAGTTGTGGTTGATATCGCCTCGAGATATAAAGATGCTGAAGCATTAACCTCAAAAGAAAGTCGAGAGATATCAGAAGCTTTTAAGAAAATATATTCTAGAAGATTGAAATACCCAAAAACATTAATGGTTGATCCTGGGAAAGAATTTATGGGAGAAGTTAGTAAACTCATGAATTACCATAATGTGAGAATGCAAAGAAGTGAAGCCGGTAATCATAGAGCTCAAGCATTTGTGGAAAACGCAAATAGAATATTAGGAGAAAGATTATTTAGTCATCAATATGCGCAGGAAATGATTAGTGATGATCGATCCGCCAAAGGCGGGGAGGGCTCTGCCCGATCGCGTGTATGGGTGAAAAGATTACCAGCTATTCTAAAAACTTTGAATAATACACTGATGAGAATAACCGGTAAAGAGCCTGATAAGGCTATAAAAATGAAAGAGGTTGATTTGGAATACCCAAAAAATTACCAGCGCGCGGTGGGGCTTGATGAGATTAGATTGCCGCCTATTGTTAAAGTTAGATATTTATTATCACCGGGCGAACTTGAAGGTGGAGAAAGAAGACGAGCTACTGATCCCATTTGGAGTATCAAAGTTTATGACATCTCCAGAAGTGTTATTTCGTCCAATCAACCGGTTTTATATTATTTAATTGATGGGCCGCGGCGAGGATTTGTAAGGGAAGAATTACAAGTTATTCCTTATGATACTGTGTTGCCGCCCAATTCTGTTTTGGTAAGATCCAGCTCTGCTCCGCTTCGCGGGGAGGGCCCCGCCTGATAATGACCATATGGAAGAGTATGTATTCCATCTTTTTGAATGATTCTCTTATCGTCATAAGCAGATAGCGCTTTTTTATTAACCGTTTTTGTGTAAATATCGTGTAGTTTTGAACCGATTAAATTTTGCGATCTCATTTGTGGTTCTTTAGTATTCAAACAATTTTTGAAATCATTAAAACTTATTGTTTTCTTGACAACTAATTTCTTTGTTCCTTTATTCTTCTTTATCTCTTTGCCATTGTCCATTAATAACGCATATTGTTTGGCGCCTAATCCTACAAATTCTGTGGGGATACTTCCGCCAAACTCATCTTTGAACTTGCCAATTACTTTTTTGTTTTCATCGTCCCAAATACCAGATTTGTGGTCTTTTGGGTAGTTGCTAGTGTCAAACTTTTCCCTAACATCTTGACTTATATCATCATAGAAATCCTCTGTTTCTATGTTATATACAAGGCTATCAGTATCAGTCATAAGTAATTCGGCTTTTTCTCCATATTTCTCTTTGATATAATTATAGTGAAAGTCGTACATTATTTGTTTACTTAGATCCAAAATGGAAAACCCCACATAAACTGGTTTATTAAATCTTATTTCTGTTTTCTTCATATTTATGGCGGCAAGATCCTCAGAAAAGATAGTAAAATGATTAAAGTTCGGTTTTCTTATTAATTTTTTGGCAGATTCTATATTATTAACTAATCTAACGTCTATCCTTTTTCTCATATTTTCCATTGTTTTACCAAATACGGAGTTATTCATAAGTTTGAAAAAATCTTTTTCAAAGTCGTTTTTCGCGTGTTTTCTCAATTCAGTATTCCGATCGATGTAAGTTTGTAACCACTTTGACTCTTGAAATTTAATTCCCTTATGAATCTTTGTTATTTTTAATCCTTGTTTTTCATAAAATTTTAGAGTTTCATGATGAATTACATATCTTTTCTTATCAAATAGGTTTGGTATTAATTTCTTAACTTTATTAACAGTAAGTTTTTCTGGAGCTAAAGGCAGATCTTTATGGTCATCATGAAGATTTTTTGGGTATTCCAAATCAACCTCTACTATACAAGGTATATTCCTCCAATTTTCGAGCTCTTCATTTGGAATCCATTTAAATCCGCGTTTTGGTAATTTCTTGCTCATTGCGGCACCATATAGGTTATTTGCGTCAAGATAAATAATATAACTTATAAGTTTATTTATTTCAAAATCTGTCATATAGGGGTTATTAGCTTTGGCATATCTTTTTGATACTTGAGATGTTCCGCCTCTAATCCCTTTCTCAATAAAAAGCAGCATATTAACATCTGTAAACAATTCTAAGCTAACTTTAGTTAATTTTAACATTGCATCCCAGGATAATCCCGGCGATGTAAAATAGTGGGCGGGATCTAAACTATAATTATTGATGCACACGTCTCTAAAGTTCTCAAATACATCCGCTAGCTGTAATACATCTGTTTTTAGATATAAATCATGGTAATCTCTCATTGTTTTCACGCCAAATGTTTCCCACACCTTTTTAGCATGCTCATAATCTTCATCCGAAATATCTTGATTATTAAGAATTGATTTAAATGCTTCCTTTGGCGGAATTTCTGTTTCATTAAGTTTATCAATCCGATCAAAATAATCATAAGGGAACACGCCCTTTCTCAACAATAGTTTTAACTTTTCTCCTGTGAAATGTTTTTTGGTTACCGCCATATTTTTATCTATTGGAGAAAAACACATACTTCCTAATAACTTGCAATTCTTACATTGATCGCAATTACCAACGCCATTAAAAGTAATAATCTTTCCATCTTTTACGTATCTTTTCAAACATTTTCCTGGTTTGCATGACTCACATTTTCCGCATTTTGTAAGATTGTCAACCAATCCGCTAAGAGAGAATTGCATAAATTTATAAGAATCAATGAATCTTATTGTTCTAGTAATGGGCTTTTCTTTGTCATCCTCTTCCTCATCGCAATCGCAATCATGATCGTGATCGCGATCGCAATCATAGTTAATTAAAATTTTCTTTGAGAAACTAATATACTTTTCATCGGTGTTGGCCAAACAGCTCATTTCGCCTTTTGTTTTGCCAAGATTCTTAATGAATAGATGAGAATCGTACCCCGACAGATTATGAATTACTACTGGAATGAATTTGGGAATCACATATTTTAAGTTACAAATATTATGCGCTGCTCCTCTATATTTTCCGGTAAGATGGCAATGATCTATTACTTTTTTAAAATCTTCTTCTTCGCTTTCAGAAAATTTGCGCTCACATATATGGCACTGAGTTGCATTTTCATAATCTTTTTTATCCATTTCTGACATATTCTTTTTATCATAAACTTTAAAAGTTTCCTTTTTCTCTTCTATTAGCTCAAAAATTTTCCTAACATCTCTTTCTAAATATTCTGTGAATATCTGCGCGACGTCCTCGTCATCGGATTTTGCGGTATAATTCACACAGATTTTAAAATCATTTGGTAATATACTTTCATCGAAACATTTAATATAATAGCAGAACCCCGATGCTTTATGCATTTGGTAATTTTTTGTAAAGCTTTTAATTTCGTTTGGCGAACAAGTATGTATTGGTATTAGTCGACCTTCAAAATCTACATAAATAACAAAAGGCGCTCGCATTTTATTTTTAAAATTTTTAAAGTAAATAAATTTTGGGCTGCCATCTTCATTCTTTGGCATTTTTATTTTAACTTCGCCGTGCGAATCGCAGTATTCTTTGTGTTCTTGTAAAATCCTTTCATCATAAAATGAGTTGAAACACCTAAGGCAGAAATGTTTTTTGTTCTTATTTTTATCATTTTCAGATGATAAAAGCCTACTAACATTATTTACTAAAATGTAGTGATTTTTCTCGCCATTATTTATTAAAAGTAATGTTATAAATTTGCAATCGCATAACTTGCATTCATAATTATTGCAATCACATTTCTCGCATCCGCATTCTTCGCATTCGTGTTTTGCGCAGTCTTTTTTCTCACATTTCTGTTTTTTCTTACACTCTTTTTTCATGCAGCCGCAATTCTTACATTTTTCTTCTTTCTTGCAATAACATTTATCGCTTAATCTCGCAGTATATATTTTATCAGCTTCTTCGTCATATTTCAATACATTAACCGGATATGGGTTTTGTTTTTCAAACTTGGCAAAATCTTTTAATTTCATTGCGCCTTCTATACCAGAAAAGTTTAATTTTTTGCAATTTTCCAGCAATTCATTATTTACCCTCTCTCTATGATGTTTTCTCGGAAACACCGCCTCCGTTAATGAAAGTTGACCGCAATCTTCACACTTATTTTGTATGTTAATAGTAGCTTTTTTTGCTGCTAATCTTTCTGGCGTTGGTATATATGAACTACCAGAAATAACTGTGTAAGGCGCGATTCCGATGTCAAATCGTACTACTGAATCAAATTGAAAAACACCAGAATCTGTATTTTCATGAAATCTTTCAACCTCGCCAAGTATATTTTTAATTATGTCGTCATATTCTTTTGGCAAATCGCTTGCCTCTGTAATTATTTTTGGTTTGGCGTGAAAGTATTTTTCAACCTGTTCTGCAATTTGGTTATTTGCTGATTTTACAAACTTTGATGATAGTATAACCTTAACCTTTTTTGGTTTCTTATCCTTATTAATAATATCTATAACCCTTAGTTTTATTTTTTTCATGAATTCTTCAATAGTATATCCTTTTTTCCCATCTATAGTATGTTGCTTCAAATAGCCATCCTTGAATTTTCTCACATTTTCTTTGATAATTAATTCTTCTTCTTTCAGCCTTTTTGTTTTTGGTCTTGCGCCCTCCTTCTCGTAATCTCTTTTTGATTTTGTTTGGTTTGGTCGATTTTTAGGCTGATTTATTTCATTCGCTTTTTTATATCTATCTATAAAATTTTTAGCTAGTTCCTCTGTTTTATTTTTTACTTTTTCTGGAATATATGGTTTTACAAAATCCCAAAACTTGTTTAATACATTTCCCAAAAAAGGGGTTTGTTTGGTATTTTTAACCGATTCATTTTTTATTACTTGTTTTTTAGGTTTTGATGGAATGGGAGGCGGCGGGCGTGTTGGTTTGGGCGGAGAAGGCCTTTTTGATTTATTTAATGGCGGTGTGCCCGGCGGCGTTCCTGGTCTATATCTATCTGGCGAACCTGGTGGTGTGCCTGGAATTTGAATTGGTTGCGGTATTGGAAGAGGTGGCCGTGGTTGGTTTACTCTTCTCCTCGGCATATTATCTATCGCTCTAAAAATTTCTCTTCTATTATCAACGATTTGTTGAATATTATTAATTACTTCGGGGATATTAATCAATTCTTGTATTTTTTCTTCTCTTGTAGTCATTTTTGATCTGCCTCGAATTTTATAAAACGAAAGCAAAGAGCTTAATTTTTTATTGCTCAATTTATCGAACCGATCCATAATTACTTTTGTAAGAAATATCAAATCTTTAAGCCATTTTCAAATTTTTCTCCCTGTCCTAGAAATATTACCCAATAAATTCCTGTGTCCCAAAACCCATCTCAGGCTTGGCATAGGTCTTGGCTGAAACTTTGCTGAGACTTGGCCGGCCAGGGGTAGAATCGCCCTCCGCTCGCGCAGCTCGCTCCGCCTGTCGGCCCCTCTTGGCAAAAGGGCTTGGCCGAAACTTTGCAGAGACTTAGCCGGTCAAAGATAGAATCACCCTCTTATCGATGGGGGCTTGGCCTAAACTTTGCAGAGACTTAGCCGGGAGGGGTAGAATCGCCCTCCGCTCGCGCAGCTCGCTCCGCCTGTCGGCCCCTCTTGGCGAAGGGGCTTGGCTGAAACTTTGCAGAGACTTGGCCCGTCTAAATCTCTGATTAAATTCCTGTGTCCCAAAACCCATCTCAGGCTTGACATAGGGCTTTGCCGAAACTTTGCTGAGACTTGGCCATACAGGGGCAGAATCGCCCTCCGCTCGTGCAGCTCGCTCCGCCTGTCGGCCCCTCTTGACGAAAGGGCTTGGCCGAAACTTTGCAGAGACTTAGCATTCTACTGATCTGTGCTAGCATTATCGAGCTCACAAAAATTAATCAGCAAAATATTTTGCTGATTAAATTCCTGGTTAAATTCCTGGTTAATTTTCAAAACCAATTTAGCTTATAAGCTAGAAAATCCTTGACAAAATTCCTGTGTCCCAAACCCGTAGTTTTGTCCCTCTCTTATAGCAACAAATGCAAGAGGTGGTGCGTTTGACGTCCACTCCAAGACAATGGGCAGTAACGATGTTGTCTTGTAATTTTGGTGTCACCAGGTTGATGTTACGGATTTGATTAATTTCAGTTATTCTGGTAAATTTGTCTGTGTTGAGGAACCTGGAGTCGTCGAAGACCCTAACTTTGCAATTCTCAATGTGGTAGCACTTGCCAACATGAGTCTTGTCAATGCTATCCTCCCTTAGAACTATCCTCCCTTAGAACTAGTTTCATTGAACTGGTTTTGTCTGCTACCATGGAATCTTTTTGTACCTCATCTTTTCACCATGGAGAATGGGCTGTTCGTTTTTAGACTTCATCATGATCTTAACTTTAACTGATCACATTGGAATTCAAGATAAGGTAATTCTTTCCCTGAGGTAATTCTTTCCCTTTTATGTACTGTGTATTCTTCATTTTGGGAGTTGGACCTCTTTCATTTAGCCTTCAAAAGTCCAGAGATTTTGACAGGTGATTTACTCTGCTGGGATTGTTATAATTTCTGTTGCTTTCATGGTGAGTAGCACACTATACATACAGTATCACTTTCCATTGCTTGCAGTTTCAGGTCAAAGTACTTGGTTGAACCTTTTGTGGCAGTTTTAGCTCCACTTATCAAGTGGACATAGCCTTTGAATGTTTCATCTGAAATGAAATAACAGTAATTGTTATTATGAGCATAGAAAAATGCAAGTTAATTTGTTAGTCATTATGAATGGTAGCTAACCAGCTGTTATTTTAAGCTTTGTGTCTTAAAAGGTACTAAGGGCTTTTCTGTGTACCAGTCATTTTTACCAACTGAGGGAACCAGTTCCAGGAACTGGTGTAATCAATATTTACCAAATGACCGTATAAGCATTGTTTTCTGTTTTTTTTTTCACTGGACAGCCCTTGGATTCCCAATAATTTTTCATGTATTCTTTCATATAAGCATTGTTCTCTACCTTTGTCTCTGGAGAGCCCATAGATGCCCTATAAATGTTCATGTATACTTTCATATATGCATGGTTTTTTGCCGTTTGTTCTACAGAAATCTTATATCCTATAACTTCTCATATATGCATTGTTCTTAGCCTTAAATTTTGCAAGTCTTAGATGCTATTTGCTCAGTAACAAAATTTAATGAAGAATTTTCATATTTCCTTTGCTCTTTATGATTGGCTTCATTTAGATTTGGCCTTGTATTGTCTTTAGTATTCCTATGAGCACATGTAAACGTTCCCTTTTTCCTTTGTTCTGAGCCAAGAAAATTACTTTCTCTCTTATGGTCAGTTTGCTTAAAAGAATTTAACTTTTCACTTTCTCTTTCTACTGCATTTCATTTAAGAGTTACAGTTGAAACAATGTATTTTACTTATACGTCTAAGAAATACAGGTGTTAGGTTTTGCAAAACATTTGCCAGTTCAACCACAGTAGTATCAGCAAAATTTTGACTTGATTCAATCACATGAATTTTCAAATTCATTGCATCAGCTACAGCTTGTATAATAACATGATAAGCCCATGTTCCTGACATACTCATTGTTGCTAAATAGCGAATCCATGATGGATCCACGATGCTTTCAATGAATCTTTCAGGATGTTGTGGTAAATGAACATCAGCTGCACAAATATCACAATGGTGACTGACATCACCATATAAGTGATGTGACACAGCCTTAAAGAAACAATCACCACTCTACCAACATCTAAAGGTCTTAAGTCAAGCCTATTCAGTCTGGAGTCAAAGGTGTTATCTGACTCATCACAAATTATTGCCTCAGGACCAGGGCTTAATTCAACATCTTCAGAAAACATAATACTGCTTTTTGTTATGTTATGCAATGCAGTTCTGATTCTTTTGATTTTCATGTATCTTGTCTTTGGATATAATGGACATCATGAACATACCATTTTTTTTAAAACTCACTCAAATTTTGAGTAAAACTGATGATGCTGGTGCTGATTGAGTTAAGTCTCTAGACGCAGAGCGAACTAGACCGACGCCATGTTGTGTGAAAACTACAGCAAGCTTTATTGTCCTTCCCCTGATGCATTGCACACCGTAACATCTTCCTTTCTCTGTTTTTTTTTTTTTTTTTTTTTTTTTTTGCAGAGCCCAACAATTACGGCTCCATAACAGCAACAGCAATGAAATGTACTGCAGAGTGGGCTGGAGGTCCGAGTTGGCCCTCAACCAGAAAGCTAGTGTATACAACAATGTTCTTAGTCTAGCAGTACACGGGCCTAGTAGGCAACTGAGAAAGAAAAAAAAATGAACTAAAAATTAATAAAGTCAAAATAAAAGAAATTTTTTTTTTTAACAATGTTGTGACTTTGTAATGTCAATATAGCATGTTGAGTTCAACATGGCTCTTTGGGGAAGAGACGGTTCACAAGTCCAGACGTGCCGCTGGTTTGGACACCCGACCTGATCTGGTCTTTGTCACAGATCCTTCTTTTAACGGTAGGTGGGTGTTTGATCCAGTCTGAGGGTGTGACACCAACTCCAATGGGTTAGATTTACCCTGTGAAACATTTGGAGATGAAGTTGGCATTGGTGCAGAGGGTGTGTCAGTGGGACTTGGCTGAGTTGGCTTGGCAGGAGTGCTTGGTTTGGACCCTTTGAGTGTGGAAGATAGCGGAAGAGGCTTGGTTTGTTCTGAGGGGTTGACAGCAGGTGGGGGTGTTTTGGCAGACAGTTGCTTCAACCATGACCGTGGAATTAGAGCCTCTGGGGGTGGGGGTGCAGCTGGTCGCAGGTGCCTGCGGTTCCTTCTGGTTAGTCCGGTGGGGGTCTCAATAATGTAGGACCGGGGAGCTGGTACTGCGGTGATGAGGCCATAGAGCCAAGGCCCTGACTTATGGTGTGGTGATGGCTTCGCGTAAACAAAATCTCCGATTGCCAATGGGGGTAGGGTGCTGCTTGCGGTTGCATCATAGTATTGTTTGGCCTTTGCACGCTTTGAGGCAATACTTTCTTGTACTGCTAGTGCAGTGTTGTCACTTGGGAGTAGGAGCTCTCTAGATACTGGGAGTAGTCCACGAGTGCGGCGCCCCATACTCCGTTGTGCTGGGCTCAAGACGTGTCCTTCCTGGGGGGTGTTTCTATATGTGAGAAGTGCCTCTTGAAGATTGCATTTTCCCGACTTTTTGAGAATACGCTTGACAATTTTAACCGCGGCTTCTGCTTTCCCGTTACCTTTAGGCCAATATGGTGAGCTTGTGATGTGTTGAATTTGGTATTTTTCACAAAATGCTTTGAATTCAGAAGCGATGAATTGAGATCCATTGTCAGATAAGATGGCCTCAGGTACCCCATGACGAGCAATGTGAGCTTCTGTTTTGGCTACGATTGTGCTGGACAGAGTGTTTTCAACCTCGTCAACTTCAATAAAGTCAGAGTAATGATCTACGGTTATGAGATAGGTGTGCGACTCAAACATGCAGAGGTCTTGGCTGACAAATTGCCAGGGATATTGTGGGATGGGTTGGCTCTTCATGGGTTCCTTTGAGTTCTGTGCCTGAAACTGGGCGCATTTTCCACAGGATTGGCAGGCATTCCAAATGTCACTTTGCATACCAGGCCAAAATATGATATCCCTGCACAGCCGTGTGTTAGTTTCGGGGCCAAAGTGTGCAACGTGGGCCTTCTGAAGCATATAGTTCCTTTTAGCCAAGGGGATGACCACTTGTTGTCCCTTATAGATGATCCCATCGTGAGAGGTGAGTTCGTCTCGATAGGTCCAGAATGGTTGTAGGCTCTTAGGTAGTTGGGACTTCTGTGAAGGCCAGCCATTGATGATGATTTTGTTTAAAGTGCACATAGTCGGATCATTCGCTGTGGAGGCCTTGATGTCTGCGAGTGTTTGGGAGCTGATTCGTGGGTTTTCAGGATGGTTGTCTATGTCAGTTCTGAAGACCTCGAAGTTGGTTTGCTTGGAGTCATTGGTTGTAGGCAGTGGGGCTCTGGAGAGTGTGTCGGCCAAAAGGAGTGATGTGCCTTTCTTGTAGCTGACTTTGATATTGTATCGCTGTAGGCGCATCATCATTTTCTGTAGGCGACGAGGAGCTGCGTGAAGTGGTTTTTTAAAGATAGTTTCCAAGGGCTGGTGGTCTGTGTGCACATTAACTTGGCGACCATAGATCCACAGGTCCCACTTATCACAGGCTGACACTATGGCCAGACATTCTTTCTCTATTTGAGCCCACATTTCTTCATTTGGTCGCATTTTGCAAGAGGTGTAGGCCACAGGTTGAAGATCACCGGAGTCATTTGGTTGCAAGAGAGCAGCTCCAAGGCCTCCTTGGGAAGCGTCCACTTGGAGGGTGATAGGCCTGGTGTGGTCGAAATAGGCTAGGCATGGAGCTCGCGCGATGAGCTGCTTTGCGGCGAGGAAAGCTGATTGGTGAGTTTCCGACCAAATGAATTCATGGTCTTTCTTTGTGAGTTCAAAGAGAGGGCTAATCGTCTGTGACAGGTGAGGGCAGAAGGTGTTCAAGTAGTTGACCATACCACAAAATCTCATTACCCCCTGCTTGTCGACGGGGGTAGGCATGTCATTTATGGCTTTCACCTTGCTGGGGTCTGGTTCCACACCCTGGTCAGAGATCACTTGGCCCATGAAGGTTATCTTTGGTAATTTAAACTGGATCTTCTGTGGGTTGAATTTGAGGTTCCTCTCCTGGGCACGTTTCATTAGGGCAAAGACATTGAGGTCATGCTGTTTGTTTGCCTCTTCTCTTGTCTCTCCTTGGCCCACAACAAGAATGTCATCCGCTATGCAGTAAACATCTTGTAGTCCCTCAAGTGCCTCATGCATTCGCAGCTGGAATTCCTCGGGGGCACTGCTGATGCCGTAAGGGAGGCGCAGCCACCGATACCTGCCCCAAGGTGTGTGCATGGTAGTGAGTAGGCTGGATTCATCGGTCAGTGCTATTTGGGTGAACCCATCCAGTGCGTCAAAGATAGAGAAGGTCTTGTAGTTCTTGCCTGATAGTCTGGGCAGTATCTCCTGAAGGGTGGGGATTTGGTAGTGCGGAATGACAATGGCTTTGTTTAGTGTTTGGCTCGGATCCAGGCAGAGGCGCACTTTGGTGTTACCGTCTGGAAGGGCTTTCTCTCGGACTGTCATGTTGCTGCACCAGCTGGTAGGTTCATCTACTTTCGTGAGCTTTCCGCTTGTCACCATGTCATCCAGCTTTTCTTTTACTTTCTCAAGTTTGGCGACTGGTATTCTGTGGACCCCTGCGTGACGCGGGGTGACACTGGGGTCAAGGGTCAGGCTGACTGGCTGACCCACAGTTCCTAGGCCCGTAAAGTTGTCCTTGTACACTGATATCAGTTCGTCTTTCTGGAGGAGGCCTGGTTGCAAGTCTGCCGTAGGGAATGGCTCTTGGATATTCAGGTGACGTGAGGTAGCCATATGGACGTAGGTTTCCTTAGGCTTGATGTCCATTGTTGTGGAGGAGAATACCCTGTCTCTGTGGAATGTAATCAGACCTAGGCGTTCGCTGTCTTTTCCACTGATCAGTGCTGGTTTTCCAGGAATGTCCTTGGTGTCTATTACTTCGAATTCTAGTGTTTCAAAATGGGTTACGCCTTCACAGGCCAGGCTGACCCTGCCAACAGGGTGAATGGCTTTCCCAGAATAAAGGAAGATCTTTGCACGAGAAGGCTTCAACGGGGCGGCGTCTGATATTTTACTGTAGATGGATGATGGGAGAGTGTTACATGTGGCTGCTGAATCCACCTGCATTAACACTTTGACGCTCCTATTGGGACTGATGGACACAGGAAGCCAGGTGAAGTATTTGTCATCCTTCGGCGAGTCGCTATGATGGTGGTGAGCAAACACAGAGAAGGAATGCACGACGTAGTCGTCATCATCATCATCAGACAAGCAGGTGTCTGCTGTGAACTGGTGGACATCACTTCCACGCTTTGGGGGTGGGCGTCTGTTGGATTTTTTATGGCTTCTTTCAAATTCTGCTTTGAACTTGTCTTTGGGGGATCTGCAAACTTTTGCCAGGTGGTTTTCCATCATGTAACAATTGGTGCAAAAGTTGCCTGGCTTAGTGGCTGGACAGTCCTTGCGGGGATGTCTGGCGCCTCCACACCACCTACATTTTGCCTGCGGAAGTGAGGGTTTGTTAGTCAATCGATTGACCTGTTCTTCCACTTGAGAAGTAGCAGAATGCATGATGGTAATGTTGGTGTTGTGTGCTGCCTCCCAGGATTTTGCTCGGGCAAGCTGTTCTTTAAATGTGTAGGGAGTTTTCCCATCTTCTTTGTAGTGGTGAAGGAGGAGTTCTCTCAAATCCTTATTGTGGACACCGGTGCATAGACGATCACGCATTAGTTCTTGTAAAGGGTTAGTCATCTCTGCATATTTTGTCTTTCTTGCTGTACTTCTAATGCGAGTCTCAAAATCGGTTACGGACTCCGCTGGCTTTTGGGTGCAGTTAAAGAAAGCGAGGCGTTGTGGCATTACATCGTCCTGCCCCACAAAATGTTCCTCTAGGCGCAGTTGATACACCCATGGTTGACTTGTTTCTTCCTGAGTTAATTTCTCAAGGATTGTAGTGTCGAAGATGTTCAGCACATCGTCCGGGAGAGCTAAGTAGAATGCGGCGATTTCACATTGAGCTTTGTCCTTGACCCAATGGTCGGGGGAAGTCGGGTTCTTGCTTGGCTCCCGCCAGGACCGCTGGAGTAGGCACCAGGCGTTGAATTTCCGACGCCAGATTCGCACACTAGCCGCCTTGTCGTCACTGAGGGTGAGTTTTGGCGGTTTGCTGTCAGCCATGTGCTCGAAGGATGCGAGTGTGTTAATCGACTTGAGCGTGTTTAGTTCGCCTTAATTGCGTTTAGTTTAGTTTCAGACTTAGTTCGCCGAGGTCCTTCTGGTTTTTCGGGGTTGTTTTGATCCCACTCCTGACACCAAGTTAAGTCTCTAGACGCAGAGCGAACTAGACCGACGCCATGTTGTGTGAAAACTACAGCAAGCTTTATTGTCCTTCCCCTGATGCATTGCACACCGTAACAATTGTTTCATTATTTTGCAGTTTTTCCTTCTTAACTTTTTACATCTTAAACAACATATAATTATTTTCACAGTTCACCTTGACAGTCTGGATGGTTCCCTGTCTCTTACTTTAGCATGTTTTAATTGCGAAATGGCACGATGTCTACTAGTTTGTACACAAGCACTAGGCATCTGTTCATGATTGCTTGATGGACTTGATGTAGTACATTCACAATCATTCAAACAGTTGTCAACAGTAGTTAACTGAATGCCACCTCATTAGGATTGAACTCTCGGAATGATTTCCGCACAGGTCCCTACTTCACTATGCATACAGGAAATGTTCGATTTTCCATATTTCAGTCAGAAATTTTACCGATCTCATTTTCCGTATTTGGCTCGTGTTTCAGTCAAAGGACCGTACGCATAATGAAAATCGGGATCCGTGCGGAAATCTTGCCGAAATATTTCGTTCCCAATAGGGAATTATTTGTGTCTCGAAAGACATTTCTTGTTCCCCCTCCCCGAAGGAAATCTTTCGTTCCCAAGGACAATTTCAATTCAGTGGCCGTCAATCTGCTGCACATTTCCTGAATACCAAATAGAATCCTGATAGAAACTTTACGAAGACACGCTGAGATCTAATGATCACGGTAAAGCCACTCGACTACGTCCAATGCAAACAAACACGATTCAGCGATCGTCATTTCGGGCCCGAAAACGTTTGCGCTAGGAGGCTATTCGGATTGGGGATCTCGTCAAATAGCCACAAAATGACACAGGTATTTTACCAGGGAGCGCAGGAAACATCAAATGTGAGCTGTGCTTGAGTTAACGTTCAACGAGGCACAAAAGAATAGTATACAATTAGAACTTACCTTCTCGACACTGAACTAGCCTTTCTCACTTCGCAAATGGCGGATGTTAGGCAGAGTGAAAAGCACACGGTTGAACGATTCCATCCGACGAATGCCGATGACCGTCGGTGAAGGAAACCGCCAGAAAGGTCAGAACTAACCGGGCTTCCGAATGATAAAGTAATCGTCGATTAACTCCGAGCACTTCCCGAGTCTTACTTCGAACTCCGAGTATGTCCCGATTCTTACTTAACTTAACTTAACTTAACTTAACACAGGTGATGGCATTATGGCTACTGTTGCTATAGGCAACCGTAGCCACAAAAACTTTTTGTCTTTGAGGTACATAAAGTTTATACGGGAGGACAGATTTACATTCTGAGGCTCCGACTAGCTAGTGAAAAAAAAACTCTTACATAATAAAAAGAAAATATAACAAAAAACAATGTGGATATTTCCCTAAAACATTTTCAAGTGATATCTGTGCTGTTAACCCCAAAGGTAGGGAAAAACAACCTTATTTTACAAGTTCTTTCAGTATTGATTTCTTATGACTGATTCTACATAGAGCTGAACGTCGGGAATGCCTCGGCGCCTCGGATGGCCTTCTGCAAGGACTCAACAAGACATTTATGGAACCTGCTATAGACGACATCATGCAACGACACAGAGATTAACATTTCTATATCAGTGATCATTTTCATGATACAAACGTTTTGAGCATCGATTAGAAATGAATGTCGAATAGCAAAGATAAATTTTAGCTCAATAGGGACCGTTCATTTCTTACAAGGGAGGGGGGGGTCTGGTGTGATTTGGGAAGCACCATTTAAAAATTGCATGACTCCTCTCAGGTTTCCAATTTTTTCACATGACCTCCCCCCCAATCAAAAGAAAGAGAAGTCAATTTCGGATTAAAACATTATGCTAAAAACGTATTGCCAAATATTTCACGTAACCCCCCCCCCCCCCTTTTCCCTAAACTTTCTTTTCGCATGACCCCCCACCCAATCTCAATAGCCCCCCACATCACCCCCCCTTACTCGTTAAAACTGGACGTTCCCATATCAGGGCTTTTCTGACTTCAGCCCATCGTAGGGGGAAGAAAGTCGCTAGTTCTGGTTTGCGAGTGTGTTTAATTAACCCGAATGATTATAGTTGCATTTGAAAACAATCCATCAATGATTTTACTTTTACTTTTTTGTTTCAACTAGTTAGCGGTTTAGAATAATTGAATAATGTAAGCACTTTGGCAATGAGTTTATCCAAGAGAGCATAACGGACAGAGAGGGACACTCCCAGTCAAGAGAGCATAAGGGACAGAGAGGAACACTCCCAATCAGGAGAACATAAGGGACAGAGAGAAACACTCCCAGTCAAGAGAACATAAGGAACAGTGAAGGACACTCCCAGTCAAAAGAAGATGAGGGACAGAGAGGGACACTCCCAGTCAGGAGAACATAAGGGACAGAGAGGGACACTTCCAGTCAAGGGAGCATAAGAGACAGAGAGGGACACTCCCAATCAAGAGAACATAAGGGACAGAGAGGAACACTCCCGATCAAGGGAGTATAAGGGACAGAGAGGAACATTTCCAGTCAAGAGATCATAGGGACAGAGAGGGACACTCCCAGTTAAGAGAACATAAGGGAATGAGAGGGACACTCCCAGTCCAGCGCTTGGGATATGAAAACTTCAGAAAAGTTATTTCTAGACAAGAAAGTCTGTTTTCCGAGAGGTGCGCATGCCTCACTGTGATGCTGATGGCATACCGAGTAGGATTCTTGTTTGTAAATTCTGCCTGAATATTCCATAATTAGAGAAACTCATACATATTTTCAAGAGCCGCGAGCAGCCATTGAATACAGATGGCTGGTAGGATTGGGATACAGTGGATTCATGCAAACTTCTGGAAAACGTACTTCCGTTTCTATAAATAATTTTACTAAAGTTTTCATATATAGACGACGCCCCGAGTGTCCTTCTCTGTTCTTTATAGTCTCTTCGTGGTGTGAACGGCAAAGTTTGCTATTCTGTTTGATTGTCGTATTTATTCATATCTCAATAGCAAATATTGGTCCATATCGAAAGCTACAAGCCTTGAAAAGCCTTTTATGTAACTTTAAGACAAACAAATTCTTTAATTAAGCTAATTTAGTGACGGCTATGAAATGTAACAGTTACAAAAAAATGGCATTAATATTAAGTCTGATAATATAAATTCTTCTTCTGTCACACGGTGTAGTTAATGGATGTTGATCGCGACGTTTCGACTGCTTACTGCTAGTCTTCTTCAGCCATAGCAACTACTCCTGTAAAACCAAGGATCTGGAAACCCTATGTGGATGACACCTTCACCATCATAAAACGTAACGACGTGGACAAGTTCCTCTATCACCTCAACCATCAGCACCCGTTCAACCTTTATTCAACCTTTATTTAAAAATTTATAGTCCTGCAAAGGGGTTACCATCGCGCAAGACGCCTATCTAAGGAAGATAAAATAAAATAAAATAAAATAAAATGCATCGATTATTATACAATATTAAAATTTGTCACGACTAAAATACTCGAATAAGGCTTTTTTAAAAAGATCTATGGAGTTAATATTAACAATTTCGCTAGGTAAAGCATTCCAGTCTTTAATAGTTCTGCAGAAATAGCTATTCTTATAAGACTCAGTATTAGGTTGCAGTTCAATGAACTTGTTCAGGTTAGAGTTCCTTAAGTGTCTGCTGCGCTTCATAACGTAGTCAGGAAAAGCCAGACCACCAGCGCCATGAATCGCTTTGTGAAATAAAATCAGACGAGAAATTGTTCTGCGCACCTTTAGGGGTAACCAGTGTAGATCGTGCAGAAGGTTCGTAACTGTTCCCGGCTCCCTCGAGTAACAATTTTTTACAAAGCGTGCAGCTCTTCTTTGTACTCCCTCTATTTGCTTGACGTGTTTTATTAAGTGTGGGTCCCAAACTGAGCTGGCGTATTCCACGTGAGGCCGTACAAGGGCTTTGTAGGCTGCCTCTTTCACTCCCATGGGGCAACTGCTCAGATTTCGCCCCAGGAATCCGAGAGAGCGATTAGCCTTCATGACTTTGTCATTAACATGCTGGCCCCAGTCGAGGTTTCTGGATAATTCTACGCCTAGATAAGGGTGGTGGGTGACCGAAACTAGAACTTTTCCCATAAGTACGTAGTTAGCCTCAGTAGGGTTTTGCTTCCTCGTTATTTTTAAGACGTGGCATTTGCTGGGATTGAATTTCATTTGCCATTTCTGGGCCCAATTTTCAAGTGATGTTAGGTCTGACTGCAGTTTAGCGGCATCATTGTAAGACTCAATAGTGCTGTAGATTAGAGTATCATCGGCGAAAAGGCGCATCCTAGAGGTACAGCTTTCTCCTAGGTCGTTAATGTATAAGAGAAACAAGAGGGGACCGAGAACTGTTCCCTGGGGGACCCCTGATAGAACTGGCACTTCCGAGGAGTTGTACCCATCAACAACAACTGATTGACTTCGACTCGTAAGCCATTGCGTTAGCCAGGTGTTAAGAACCCCACGTATGCCATAGTAGCGCAGTTTCATCAGGAGGCGCTGGTGCGGAACCGAATCAAAGGCTTTCGAAAAGTCCATGATTATTAGGTCAGTTTGCTCACCTTTATCAAGGGAGCGAGCTATTTCTTCTACTGTACAGATTAACTGAGTTTCACATGATAATGTTTTGCGAAAGCCATGTTGGTAGTTAACTAACACTTGATTTGAATCAAGATGGGACATCATTTCATGGAAGATAATGTGTTCCATAATTTTACAAGGCACCGACGTAATAGAGATCGGTCGATAATTTTCCGCTAGGCTTCTGCTACCTTTCTTGTATACGGGTACTACTGACGCTTTAAGCCAGTCCTGGGGAACCGAGCCCGTGTGGAGCGACTGCGTGAACAGAAACTGTAGAAAAGGAGCTAATTCAGCAGCAGCCTCCTTTAATATGTAGCAAGGGATTCCGTCAGGACCATTAGCTTTTTTACAGTTCACCTTCTGAAGAAGTTTCGTTATCCCCGCGGTGCTAAAATGGATAGGTGATATATCAATATACGGGCTGGTAGCCTCTGGGGGCATGTTTTGCAGGTCTTCTTTCGTGAAGACAGACTTGAAATAATTACTTAATGAATTGGCTTTCTCCCGACTATCGGACGCCACATCATCGCTGAGCTCCAAAGGAGCGACACCAACATTGTCTTGCCTTTTAGATCTTATGTAGGTCCAGAATCGTTTGGTTATCGTAGGTTTACGATTTTCCAGGTCCATGTCATCGGTCGTTAGGAGGTCCAGCAAGTACTTATCATGACCGATAGACAACCTTTTCTTAATTACTTTACGTAGGTCTTTAAACTTTCTCCAATCAGCTTGATTATTTAACTTGCGTGCTCTGTTTTATAGTTTTTGTTTCTTACGTATCATGCGCTTGATTGAGCTATTCAACCACGGTAAATTCCAGCGCGATCCCAGTTTCTTTTGGGGGAAGTACTCCTTCATAACCTTTAGAACTGATTCTGTGAAGAAGTTGTAGTTTTCGTTGACTGATTTATCTTGTGGGTTGTTAGTAAGATAATTGCCTAGGCGTGTTTCCAAAACGTTTCGAGCGGATTCTATGTCGCCCTTTTTAAACAAGAAAACTTTCCTCGGTTGTTTTCTGTTAAAGGACGGTTTCAAGGTGATATCCACAAGAACTGCATCGTGATCGCTCATGCCGTCGACTAACTGGACATTATTTACTTGGTTTGGGTTGGTTGAGAGTACTAAATCAAGAATATTTCCTTTGCGTGTGGGTTGTTTCACGTGCTGAGACATAGAGTGGTCGTTTATGATATCAAGCAGCTTGGTGTTTACTTCAGTACCATAGGCGGGGCTAGGTTTTAGCGAGTATCCCCCTTCTTCGTCCCAGACGACATCTGGCAGATTGAAGTCACCGGTTAGTACTATATTTGGGAGAGATTTCGCTGTGAGGCTGGACAGAGTTTGATCCAGACAGTCCAAAGGTTCGACAGCGCAATTTGGTGTTCTATAAATGGATTCGATGTAGAGTGGTTTGTTTCCCACAACATGTATTTTCGTCCAAACTGCCTCGCAGTTGGAGTCCAGATTACTTTCGTGGGTCGCAATCAATTTGTTGGAGACAGCTGTTAATACACCACCACCATTAAGATTACGGTCTTTCCGAAAAATCGTGTAATTGCCACCAAGAATTTCCGATGAAAAGATTGAATTGTCAATATGGGTCTCATTTGCATTTATAATATCAGGCTTGTATATTGCAGCCATGAGTTGGAAATGTAGCCGCTTCGAATCGAATGACTTCTCAAGCTGCAACAATTTAATGACAACACTCGTAATGTGGAGGTACATTGTGATGCTTTACCATTCTTTTGTGATTGAGTTGCGGTAAAGCTCTTTCCATCTATTCGCGAAGTTGGCGGATGTCTACAAGGAGTTGATGAAGCGCAGGGCTCGCCGTCACTTGTTGTTGAATTGAAAGAAGAAAAACGGGCAGTTGATGTGATATCGTCAAGGGGCGAAAAAAAATTGCTGGTCAGGGTATCACTGCTGGAAGCAAAAAGAGAGCTGGAGAAGCTGGGAAGGCCACAATCACAGCAGATCCACATGCAAGAGCTATTAGCTAGGGCGTCGTAAACAGGGTTGTTAATATTACAACATCGTGCATGATACCAACGATCGCAATAATCACATTGGACAGCCTTTTGGTTGGATTTAACAGGCTTAGCGCACACTGCACATGGATACTTTACACCAGGGCCAGGATTAAGCGAAACATCTCCACACAAAAGCAGAAGATTAAAGAAGACAGCGCCAGATCGACACGAAGATTCCAAGATGGCGGACCGCTTCGTGGATCTCTTCTGCCAGCAAGCCGCCAGTTTGACCCAGTGGGATGTAGTTCCGGTGCTGAAAGTCGAGTTCGTATGACTATGGATGCAACTGGAATTTGTTTCATGGGACTGCAGCAGGCAGAGTCGTAAAAATAAAGCCAAAAGAACTAAAAAACACGGAGCAGCAAAATTCACAACCACCATGCTTGAAGCTACGTTCTCCTGTAGTCCATCCGTCCATCCGCTTCAACATAGAAACTGAGAACGACAATTAAATCGCTTTCCCTGATTCACTAGTGACTAGGGGACCGGACGGCAGACTCCACACCACCGTCTACAGGAAGCCCACGCACACCGGCCTAGCGTATGATTCACACCATCCACAGTCAGTAAAACGCGGTATTGTTAAGTGCCTAAACGACCGGGCCAAACGTATCATCACAAAACCATCGGGAACAGCACAGAAGAAGAAACATCTATCGACAGTTCTAATCGCTAACGGTTACCCCCCTTCTTTCTTGCAGCACCGAGGAAAACAACTACGACAGAGTTTAAGTCCCCCGCGGTGCTGCCTTACATCAAAGGAGTCTCAGAGACCCTCCGCCGCAGCCTACAACAACAAGACATACGAGCCGTCTTCAAGTCTGACACGACACTAAGATCCCAACTAGTCAGACCAAAAGATCCCGCTAACCCCAGCAAGCAAGACGGCGTAGTCTACAAGGCGAGCCAGCGGACCCCTGAGGAAAACACAGCAGGCAGGAACAATAGCAAGATCGAAATGCACCAATCAGAGCAGACCACACAGCTACATAATGGTGAGCTGGAATCAGTCGAACCCATCGCCTGAAGAAGACTAGCAGTAAGCAGTCGAAACGTCGCCATCAACATCCAGTGACTACATCGTCTGACAAAAGAAGAATTTATATTATCATCACATTTTCCACGATGAACAACAACCCATTCCTTAACAATATTAAGTCTCTTTTTATTTCTTTAACATTTTTATTCTCATTCAGTCACTGAGAAATAAGTATTTCAGATAACAAATTTATCGGATTCCCTAGAATTTAATTATTTTGTTTTAAAAAGACCAGCAGTGTTGTGAAAGTCGTATTTTTCGGCACTGTCTCTAGGCTCAAAACATGCCATGTTGATTATTTTACACAAAACTCTTCTAGGAAGGCTTATTAAACTAGGTTTGCTTACTTCATTAATTTAAAAGCTGTCATCTGTTATATTATTTTGTCAGGTGGAATGTCCCTACTGTACAATCAACTTGATAATACGGGTCTTCTTTGTCCATAGAGGAAGTGTCATCTGTTCTGAATAGAAGCACAATTACAGTGTTTTGCAACCGTGACCAAAATTAATTACTCGAAAAGCAATATTTGTTATATCTCCCGCAGGATACGAAATTATGTTCCTGTTTTACATCTAAGAATCTTGTCTACTGCGAAGCATATTTAGTCCGTTCTTTCTTTTGGAGCAACTTTAGAATACCCCGCCACTTCATTTACATGTGTCGGTTTCTTTTGAAGAATGAGGCATATTACAATTGGCTCTTTTGTTATTCATCAGTATGTTAATGAAGTGGCGGGGTATTCTAAAGTTTAACCTCTTTTAAACTTCTTTGTAAAAACACATAGAGGGTGCGATATGAACATTCAAAAAAAAAAACTTCTGACCGGTGCTATACCGAAGTATGTTTTTGTTTCACCATGGACACTTGTTCTTGCTTTCTCGTCTGGTTGGGTCTCATGAATCCCTATTTAGAATACCCATATTTTGAGAAGTCCCAAGACAATATTGCAAGCAAAGTGTCTTTGTTTGTTTAGCTCTGCAAACTGGTCCCTAGTGTTTAATCTGTGGATTAAAATAATTTTATAACGTGAGAATGTGAAAGCTTCGGTCTGCAAAGCACTCATTACTGTACTGCGGTGTCTCCACTACACTGTAAAGTATTGTACAGACGTGTGGTACCGTTTGCCCGTTAATGAGCTTGTGGCAATATCTGATACCAATTCTTTTATATTTTGTGTATCAAATTTGCATAATTATAATAGCCACCTCCCCGCACAATACATTCATTTTTTCCAAATTTCTTTTTTTCATGGCAGAATTGTCCGTTTAGAAAAGCAGTTGTTGGTGGCTGGTTGCGAATACCGAACCTAAGTCAATATCATTGAAGGCCACTCGAGACAACTTTCTCTCTACATGATTTTTATATGTCAGAGCTATATCATTGATTATGTGTCAGTAAGAGCAACTTTTTATTTTGTTATTTCCTTTCCTCGATAAGATCAAAACATACTGAATGAATAAAACACCGATTTCACAATAATTACTTGATTGATTTGTTAATTAGTTCGTTATTGATTGTAGCTACTTATCAAAATGTTTGACAGGTCGCCTGTGAAACATCACTGCTGTGAGCTATCAGTTAAAGGGAATTCATGTCCAAACAAAGATAAAATGAACCATTTTGAACGTGGAATATAGGTAAGGTTAGTGATAAAGTGGTGCCAATATTGACCCATTGTAAAAAGGTTATAAACTGAGTAAGATTTTCAGAATATTTTTGACGTAAAACCTTGTGAACGGTGGCCTTTATTCCTGCAAAACTAGTGTTTGATATGCAACATTTTTCATTGCCCGATTCGCGTGTTTTCCTTTTGGGTGAAATTATGTGAAACGGGAAAATGTGCATCTTCGATGTTTTAGCCAAGCTTAGAAACGTCCATGATGCTTTCGACATCATCCTCCAGGCAGAATTATGTGTTACTTTTTCCGTGCCTTGACTTTTGGAGCTCAGAGTCATACCTATACTGAAGTGTAAATATAGCTGTGATTGCAGAGATGATCTTGATTGCGATCCTATAGCTATTATATCGGGAGTGGAAGCGGAATTATGAATCATGGCTGTAAAATTAGTAGGAATCATGAATTTTCGCGTTTAAAACGTGGGAATCATGAATCACGAGAAATAGTTAAATCATGAATCATGAATATCGAAACAAAATTGCTAATGAATCATGAATCATTAGGGTAAAAAAGGGCAGGAATCATGAATATCGAAGGTCAAATGATTCCGCTTCCACCCCCGATATTATATAAGTAAAAAAAAGGAAAAAGGGTTACCTGACTTGAACGTTTTCCTTTTTTATTGTTCTGACAAATGTGTACACTGAAAGTCATTGATCAGAATGCAAATTTTATCAAATTGTCAAGATGATGCTGGTGCCTCGAGGGATTTTTTTGCAGCGAAAATGACTTTTCTTTTGTCGATGGCCATGGTATTCATAGAACCAGAGATGGGGTTTTGACAGTTTGCGAACAAGGAGTCTTACAAAAGGGAAAAAGTTCTTCATGACACGTTAACACTGAATATTAAATGAAACTATATGAAAGCATAGGAAAGTCCCGTTAGTGTGCTATAAAAAGGTGACAGAATTGTTAGCGATATGAACAGTAGGAAATCTGGCATAAAGTAGTGACAAAGATACAGGATAAAACTCACCTACGGTTTAAAACAAATGGTGGCCACGATCAACAACGAATCACAGGCGGTAATACAAGAACAAAGGGACATAAGGTGATACGATAACACGTACAGCTGCTTGAAATCGATATCGTTCATTCAGTAACTAAAGCAATAACCACGGTTAATCAAAATCAGCTATCGGGGTTTATACTTCATGCCAGTATGCCATATAGTCTCCCGCGCCCATAACAATGGTGCGTTGGACCATATGGCATACTGGCATGAAGTATAAACCCTTCAATTATGCCATAACGTCTCCCGCACTATTGTGATGGGCGCGGGAGACTATATGGCATACTGGTATGAAGTTATGGCGGTCCATTTCCGCCAAAATTCGATCTTTGTATTTTATACTCGACTTGCCGTATTTTATGCTACCTTACACAATGCGACATCCAACTGTGTCTATTGAACATGGTACTTTTTGTTTTTCAAATTCAATATCACCTATTTGTGTTGTCAAATTGACGATTTTCTTCTGTTTTTTATAAAAATGTAAACAATGCAAGTTTCGACTTTCGATATTTTGTATTCAACATCCAAGTTCACGTATTCGGCTTCGTTCGACATCCTTCCGCAATCCATTGAGAGAGGACATCGCAGGCGCAGCTTATCTCCACCCCCATCCCCCGGGAGCTGTGGCAAAAAGCCCTCCAGTAGAGTGGAGTAGAGAGAATGATCCTATCCCATGACGGTCGCATGTTTGTCTTTTTAAAATGAGCGGTAGGAGGAAGCAAGGCGTGACAGGCCGCACAATTTCTACCGGTGTGAAACATTTGAGAACCTTTTATATTTTTGCTCTAACGAGCATATCTTTTAAAGATTTACCTTTCTTAAAAGTTATGATGGGTGGATCTTTGAAGATTTTTTTGAGTAGTCGTTGTTCCTGTATGATGTGCCATTTTTTCATTAAAATTTGTTTGATGTTCGGCACTGCCGGTTCATATTGTGTGACAAAAGGCAAAATATCTTTCCTATCTTTTTTGTTCTGTTTGAGCGCTGACTTCCTTTCTGTGAAGTTAATTTCTGATAGGTGTTTATCTACCAGATTTTGTGGGTAGCCCCTTGCGACCAAGCGTACTCTAAAGTTTAGAATGTTCTCTTCTAAAGTGGTTTTTGAAGAATTTGTTCTTAGGAGTCTAAGAGCTTCGTCCTTTATGAATCCTTTTTTAAAATGTGTTTTTATGTCAAGGATTGATTGTTCCCTGAATCTTTCGCCTTTGTATATTAGTGTATCCAGAAATGTGGTTTCTGTGTTTGAGATTTCCGCTGTGAATTTAATTGTAGGATGATGTGAATTAGCTTGTTCGATGAATCTTTCGATATCTGTTTTGCTGGTGTCCCACAGTGAAAATATATCGTCAATGTAACGTTTCCAGACTGTAGGTTTTTTGACAGTTTTGCTTAGGATTTGTGTCTCAATTTTAGACATGAATATGTTGGCAAAAGCGACAGCCATTTTCGTGCCCAACGCAGTGCCGTGAATTTGAAGATAGTTCCTTCCATTGACTTGGAAGGAGTTTTCTTTAAGTATGAGACTAATGTAGCGTAAGGCCGATCAGCGTACGGATAGCCCGGAACTGGGGCTAGCTTGCACTTATGAGGACAGTAACTATACCAACTGGACTATATGCATCTCTCTCTTTAGTAGAATGACTACGAGTATTTGCCACACAGCATTCCGATTATTGGTGCACGATTGCCATGTAAGGAAATAGAACAGAAAGGGAGTCTACATATTGAGCAACACATTGAGCAATCTCACGTACAGCAGATTCCACGTGAGGTTACATCGATTACACTGCATTCTTATTACGCAAGTGTTGTTATCACGCTATGTCACGATAAGTCACGCTTGTAACACTTTGCTGCACTAAGCATTTCTCTGAGGTAGTATGTAGGTATTGGAGGGCTATTATTGTGGAACTTGTCGTATGCTTCGCATACCGCTTTGATACCCTCTTCTTGTGGTATATTTGTATATAGGCTCGTTACGTCCATCGAAACAAGGAATGTTTGTTTATTTACGCTGGTTCTCTCAATGAAATTTATGAAATCGGTGGTGTCTTTTAGATACGACTCCTGTGATTTTGATATAGGTTGAAGCAGTTTATCAACAAAAGATGATATTCTTTCTGTTGGCCCATCACAACCGGAGATTATTGGTCTACCTGTGATGGTTGGCTTGTGAATTTTTGTAAGAGTATAGAATTCTGGTATTCTAGGTGGATTTGGTGTTTGGGATAGCCATTTCTTTGTCATGTTATCAATGTGATTACCAAGGTGAAGGTTCGTAATTAAACGTGACACCTTGCTGTGTGTCTCTTTAATCATGGGGTTGTCAAGAGGCCTGTTGTTGTTTTGATCGTTGATTTGGATTTGGCCCTCTTGAATCTTGTGTAATGTTGTGTCGCGTTCGTTCCACAGTCTAGGAACCGCCATGTTGAAAAGACAAACATGCCACCGTCATGGGGTAGGATCATTCTCTCTACTCCACTCTACTGGAGGGCTTTTTGCCACAGTTACCGTGGGGATGGGGGTGGAGATAAGCTGCGCCTGCGATGTCCTCTCTCAATGGATTGCGGAAGGATGTCGAACGAAGCCGAATACGTGAACTTGGATGTTGAATACAAAATATCGAAAGTCGAAACTTGCATTGTTTACATTTTTATAAAAAACAGAAGAAAATCGTCAATTTGGCAACACAAATAGGTGATATTGAATTTAAAAATCAACAAGTACCATGTTCAATAGACACAGTTGGATGTCGCATTGTGTAAGGTAGCATAAAATACGGCAAGTCGAGTATAAAATACAAAGATCGAATTTTGGCGGAAATGGACCGCCATATGAAGTATATCCCGCTATCGGAAGCAACAATGACAATTCGATAAAAACGTTAATGACCTGAGAAACATTTAAGTTCTTGTTTCAAAGATTTTGACTACGCGCGGAACATTCGATACAATAACAAGACACCTGTGAGCGTTTCCGTGGGATGCACTTGCCTATGAATGGTTACTTACATGTCACAATCAGATCACAAAAATTGACCAGTTACGGTGACCTGCCATGTTAGGGACGGACCATTAGAAAAGTGATGGGGGGGAGGGGAGAATTTTTAGCTTGCACGATTTTTTTTTTCGCTCACTACTTGTGCAGGAATTTTTTTTTTCAGGTGAACCCCTCTGGCCTCTGCACTACGTGTGAAAAAGTCACAATTGGACCTTCCTTCTGCATGAATTTTTTTTTTACCTTCGTCTTTGCATGAATTTTTTTCTTGGCATTTTCCCTTGCATGAATTTTTTTTTGTTTTTTTTCCCCACCCCCCCCCCCCCATCACTTTTCTAATGGTCCGTCCCTTAGTTAATGCGACCAGGGGTAGAAATCATGGTTGAAATCAGGGAAGTGGCGAAAGTTACCAGACAATAATACTCAACGGCAATGAAAATTACAGAAGTCACATGATCAATTAAAATGTTGGCAAAAGGCAAATCAACATTTGCAAACAACATTTACTGTACTTTAGCCATTACCCTGGTCTTGTATTTACATGTAAAAGTCCGTTTGAAGCCCGAGGTTCGGTTTTTAACAGGGCCGTATTTAGGTAGTGTCCATGAAATTGAAGAAATGGCAACGCGAAACAGCTGTTCCTGGCGCAGTGGCATCGCAGTCGCCCTTCAATCTGATGTTTCGCCACAGGCGTCCCAAGCTCACATTACGAGTGTGAGATTAGGACGCCTGAAGAGAGTGACAGAATGAAACTATAACAGCCAAAAAAAAACCAACTAATTCGATGAATCAACACCAAAAATCACAGGGATACATCAAAAGTAAATCTCCTTTATAGAAAAATAATTAAGAATAATGATGTTTAGTGTTCGCAGACCTCAGTATTTTCTGCTCATACTTAGTCTCAACGGTCGGTTGCAACGCGACACCACAGGCGAACTAAGCTCTCAAGCTCTCAAGCGTAAGCTTGGGACGCCTGCGGTTTCGCGAGTGCTCGAGTTCAAACCTCAAAAGATGATGTCTTATTCTCTTATTGTAAATACACGTCACGCGCTATGCCAGAAATGTAGAAAAATCATTTAGATTTGTAACTACGATGAAAACAAATATAAAAAAAATGGAACTCAATCGAATCTTTAACGTCATACCAGAGGCATCCCACGGATAAACTTTTATGCCCTTTATTCTACACGCCCAAGAGCCTGGTTGTATCATTATTTTACACTGTGGCTGCTAGTGTAAATTCAACAGACCACAAATTAAGCACTGGTTTTTAACTTTCTTTTTCACAAACAAATGCCTGAAAATGGTGTCTAGATTTCTTCACGTAAAATGCAAAACAAATGTGAAAGGTCCGGCCAATTTGCTTTCCCAGCGCAGTGTTAAACTGCATAAATTTGGGAACATATGAATAATCTTAAGATTATCTCAAGATTTGGTGATGTCTGAAGATATTTTGCCTGATGCCACGCCTGCGCACATCGATTTCTTCCTTTGTTTTATACTAATTATGATACATTATCAACATTATCATACATTAGCATAGCCAAAAACAAAGGGAGAAAAATTTTTAAACCAAGGATAAAATTGAACCACAACATGTAGTTGGCTTCTGGGTGGCAAATAGTGACTTGAATTCAAGCACGCCACTGGTACCTATCTTTCCTTTTCCTTTTGAAATGTCTTTCAGTCTTTTTTGACTAAGACAAGAGAAGTTCTTAACAGAGGCGCGTATATATATATACGTAAAATATAATTGACAGAACATAAGTAAGATTTTCAGAGAGTCGTAACTCTGCTTTCGTTTGTTAGCATTTTGATCGATCTTAGTTTCTGATATTCTGTGCGTGAAAGAGAAATAAATTCACTCACCTCTTCTTTTTACTTCCTTCAAATGACCTATGAGCAAGAGAAAATGAGGAAAGAGAACATAACCCCGTCTGATATGATAAGAGAAAGTGAGGAAAGAGAACATAACCCCGTCTGATATGATAAGAGAAAGTGAGGAAAGAGAACAACCCCGTCTGATATGGTAAGAAAAAACGAGGAAAGAGAATATAACTCCGTCTGATATGATAAGAAAAAACGAGGAAAGAGAACATAACCCCGTCTGATATGATAAGAAAAAACGAGGAAAGAGAACACAACCCCGTCTGATATGATAAGAAAAAACGAGGAAAGAGAACATAACCCCGTCTGATATGATAAGAAAAAACGAGGAAAGAGAACATAAACCCGTCTGATATGATAAGGGGACAGAATCTATTTTAAGCGCCGAATCTATTTATATCTCGTTCCATGGCTGCACGATTTCCACGTGCGCATTGAAATTACAACCACGTGATGAGAAGGACATCTAAAAATAGATTCTGTCCCCTTATCATAGTAAGAGAGCCCAGTATGGAAGATATGTTCTCTTACTTCAAACCGCAACCTAGCAGTTTGCTAAGCTATAGGAATCGTACTTACGAAAATGCACTTCCCATTGGACAAGCGGAAAAACGCGCTGTCTAGAAAGCTGAAGGTAAAATAACGCCGTCTGGAAAATGCATGACTTATGCCACCAAGCTCTTAAAGAGCGCGAAATCTTGTCGCCCCAAAGTCAATCTTCCGGTATTCATTCGTTGAGAACAATAGCACATATCTCAAGATTTGCAACTTAGTTATCATCTACTCAACAGGCCGTGGTATCAGCTTTTATTCACCAAAGTGTTGAAGTTTTAAGGACCTTGCGTTCAATTCTGAACACCAAATGACCTTCAGGCGGATAAGTCGAGTGATAAGTCCAGTCTGGGAAACGCTGATGCTTTTACAGGTTTGTACGCAAAGTGGCTACTTCACGGTCTTTAAAACTGTAAGCTAGAGATAAAATTTTGAATTCATGCCATATAAACACTTAAACTTAAGTTGAGATAGTGATGTGAGAACGTGTACTTTTTACTATAACGCATTACTCAGTCACTTAGACAAGCTGTAGAAAGTGCGGGGATTTATTGAAATAAAAATTTGAAAGCAATCACAACAGGAAATTGCGAAGACAGTGCTGCTACGAAGAGTATTTATGTCAAAGAATAAAGCCATTCTATGATTCTAATATCCTTAAAATCAACGACAACTGAGATTGATTTGTACCTGAGCAGGTCGACAGCAGGAGGAAACGCTAAATAGAAAATGACGCCATTCAGCGAAAATGCGCTATTTCTCTGTGTACACGCTTATTAACAATTGCATAGTACTTGTTTCTTCCCCAAGAAGACGAAAGAGAAACTTGTAAGACCAGCTGTTCGCATGAAGCGCAAACAATGATATTGTTGCTAACATTTTTTTCAATTTTAACATTATAATTCCTAAAGGCGCTCGGTCTTAAGTGTCATGTCAAATGCTTTAACGACAAGACATTTGCGCCGGCCACGTCAAAGAGTGGCAAATAAATATAAAAATAAAAGAAAATGAAGCTGGCGCAAGTTGAAACCTACGACAGGAAGTTTACCAAAAGGCAAAAATCGTTTGCATTGGCGGTGCGTTTCCAAAGTAATGCATTTTATTCAGCAAATATGCTCGGCATCAAAGTGAACCTAAGATTACTTTTCGATTTTTTTTGTCATGCTGATCGCGGATCAAATGTAGGTTTATATATATACATTTGTCTCACGAGGAATAATATATTCAATTTACATGAATGAAAAACAGTCATTCACCCCTGCAATCAGGCCAAACAGTGAAACTGATACTGTCCGGTAGCTTTCCAAGGAATATCCCACCGAGCTAACAACTAACTTATAGTTACGTAGTTCACGGGACTTAAATTTAGCTATTTTTTAAAAAAATGGCCAAATTAAAATACCGCGCAAAAAGCTTTCGCGAAAATTAATCACACGAAATTTAATACCCTGCTATATAGTTATTAAATCAATTTGGCCTCTAAAGAGGAACCATTTGAAGAACGAACAAATTCCTTCAGCCGTAAACACAATTCGACGGTGTCATGTAGTATTTTAGCACAGCTCTACTTCGTTGCAAAGTGACATGTCGATCTATGCACAGTTTTTTTTTCTTGTGAAATAGTTTTGCTCGGTGTAATGGGAACTATTGGAAAATTCAAATCAGTCGACACTATTCTCAGACTGTTTGTCAATGGAGATTACTAATTTGACAATTTTCGCGAAATTGTGTTCTCTCATAATACATTTTTTGGACAGATCGCGAAATTTAAGTCCCTGTGCCATTTTCGCGAAAATAGGTTAACAATAAGGTAGATGGGGTTTACTTTAGAAGTGAATTGAAGTAAAAACAGAAACCTATAAGAAACGCGTAACGGCCTCTGAATGTCTTCAACCACAACTTGTCCACATTCAATCCACCAAGTACCACACTTGGAAAACAACAGAAACCAAATTAACTTGCTTAGATCATTAACTATTTAATTCTGTAATAGCTGCATTATCATAGATAGTATTAGCAAGAGAAAATGAGGTAAGAGAACACATCTCCATACTGGTTTCTCTTACTATGATAAGGGGACAGAATCGATTTTTAGATCCGGAAACTATTTTAACTGACCAATGTCTGATGTCCTTCTCATCACGTGGTTGTAATTTCAATTCGCCATGGGGAAACCGCGCAGCCATGGAACGAGATATAAATAGATTCCGCGCTAAAAATAGATTCTGTCCCCTTATCATATCACATGTAACATAAATACATTTGTATTATGACTTGTAATTTATTTATTTATTTGTCCAAATGCATACCGGCCTAAATCAGCCTTAAAGTTTGCTACCTGCTGGTCTGCTTAAATATAAAAAAATATTCTTCTGATTGTAAATAAATTTGTTGTTGTTGTTGTTGTTTGTTGTAACTAATCAAACTGGCCTCAATAGCATGACGTAGTTAGTGGAAAAATGGCTGACGCGTCGTTGTCGCAAATGTAAGTTGTTGAGCCTTTCAAGCAGGACTGTGCCAACAAACTCAGACTGGGGAAAGCAGATTCCAAATATACGTTGCACGAGAAACAATGAATCTGGACAAGATTTAAACGCGCATTACATGTTTTAAGTCTTACGGGTTTCCCGTAACAACAGCATTTTTACTTCATGAGCAGGTTTTGAGTTTGGCCTTGCTGGCGTCCTCAGAGCAGTGGTATTCCGAGGCAGATCATTACTGGCCTCTTAATGAGTTGGTTTATGGGCGTGTTTATGACTACGGAAACACCCTAAATAATGAAAGATGGCACGGAACTGTCACAGGTAAAGCAAGTCAAGGGTGTTAGCCTTTTCTTAGAGTCGATGTGGCTTTTGCGATAGGCAAAGTCAATATAGTTACAAGTAGCGGATTGATATTTGTTAAGCAACACAGTGTGGTCCATGTATAGTTTGATATTTGGCGTTTAAATGATAAGCAGTCAATAAGTGTAATAGACTGTCATAGTTATAAAAATTTATATAGAGTCAAATCCACGAGTTGCATGCTTGTGTTGTACAGTGTAGGTTTGTGACGCATTGTCCTGTACAAGCTGTTAAATTCAATTTTGCGTTAAAACTAAACTAATCCTGGACGGTGACATTGATTAACTTGATGTCAAACCCGGTTAATATATATATACACTACAAGACAATAATCACCATTCCACATGTTGACAAGCTCATGTTTAGAGCATTTTTGCAGCTAGCTGTAGGGCACATCCCTGGTGTTTGTAGACAGTAGCGAATCCGTAAATCATTTCCTTTGGTTATTCTATTCATTATTATTCATGGCAGGAGGGGCAGAAGTCACGTGGTCTCCTCCACGGCTTGCCCTTAGCCTGAGCGGAAAAGACGCCTGGTTGGAGCTTGGGACGAGATACAATGCTTGTTACATTGAAGTGCAGCACTGTAACTCAAGCGGGTTCACGCTAGCAATTTGGGTGAAATTTGGTGATGCTAACAGAGCCAAAAAAGGATTGTTCTTGTTCGGAGGTGGTGATTGCGGACTCACAGTTAGTCGGACAATCGATGGAAAGATAAATTGCACAATGAAAAGCTTGGAGTCAAATAAGACTTGGAGTATACAAACCCTGAACAAACGTCTCGCTAAGGGAACATGGCATCATTTAGCATTTACTTGGAATAATTCCACGGAGACATTATTCATTTATATTAATGGAACCAGGTATGTGATTGGGTTACATCAGCTGGGTATTCAATCCATCAGGACTGGTTAATGGGAAGCGCTTTGCAAAAAGATTCGTTATCTGTCTTGGACGATGAGTCCATTGGTTTTCATGGAATGTTTGATACACTTAGTCATAGTATGTTATGTTATGTTAAGCGTACATGCGCAGTGGCCTCTAGCCAACACGCCCGCCATTTTGGCTTGAAGTTGTGATTGTGTGAGTATAAAAAATAATAATGGACCATTTAACACTTAACCCTGGCTCAGCACTAATCGACTTTTCAGGATCCTGGAATAAACAGTTTCTAAACGATAGCTCTTAACCCTGGATGAACCCTTTAAGTCCCAGTAGTGCCAGCGTCCAATTCCTCTTTACAGTATTCAATGTTCATTAACCATTCAAGTTATGAGAAAAACGAAAATGATCTCCAAAAAGAGTTGTATTGATATTTAAACTAATTCTCCTCACTAGTACCATAACAAATATATGAGAACAGTTAAGAGAAAATGAATATTGATATTGGAGCTCAAAGGGTTAATGACCCAGCCGATATCTACATCTAAGACTTAATCATCGTTCTAAATTCCATTGTTTTCGCACTCTCCTTTAGCATTTCACTTATTGTTTTTCAGGTTAGAAAACGTTCGTACTGAAGTGAATTCAAATTCAACGTGCCTAGGTGGTTACTGTACATGTGATTGGTCGATGAGGGTAGGAAAGCAACCGCCGTCAAACGGAAGTGACCCAGCGCACGTGACCTTGGAACTCGCACAGCTAGTTCTTTGGTCCAAAGTTATGAGCAACAAAACCATACTTGAAGCATCCAGAGACATAAGAGGTAAGAGAACACCTGCTCCACTCACTGATGTTGACTACTTTAAGTAGCGGTCAGCAACATAAGGTGCGCGGCGTGCGCGACAGTGTTTTGTCACATAGGGACGCATGACCTAATTACCTTTGGCACAATTGCCGTCTCTTGTTAAAGACACGACTGTTCAGACTATAAAATACATCACTCTTTGAGTTCATATCCTCAGTAGCATGGATACTTTCTAAATCCATTCACACTCTAGTGTGGACTTTTCCGAGGTTATTTCTTGCAGTCTCGTGGTCGCTTGTCAGTCAGCTTCTCTATATGGTTAAGGAAATATATTACGGTGGCTTGTCAATATGAGATTTATTTTCGCGCGTAGAAGCAGTACTAGTACTTTACCACACAAAAATAAAGTTCATCCCTTCACATGTACAGCTGCGGGTCTGTAATATTCTGTACATTGTATAGCTGTGATAAAATGCTGTTACAGGTGATCTAGTAAAGGTGGTTGGCAGCAGCGTGGAATCATATGTTAAAAAGGGTTAAGGAATTGCCTAATCTGGTACCCATTTTTGGATGAAAAATTTGAGTCCCAAAATCTCGAAAATACAAAACGTGGATTTTAATGGTGAGCTCGAAAACTCTGTCTTGAGAGGTCTTGAGTCAGCCACTTCATGCGGGCGTAACTGTAGAAACGGAAATGATATTTCTCCAACTTAAGGATACTTCAACGAAGACTTCTACTTCTCTGTTCTAGGGCTATTTACATCAAACAGAGGATGTTACGGTTCGTGGTTGGCTCATTTACAATTCTGCTATCACATCCAACCCGTTTGGGAACAAACTTGGGACGATGCTAAATTGACTTGCGAGAGATACCTTGGATCACTGGTCAGTGTTGGCAGTCAGGAAGAGTTTGAGTTTCTTGAGCATGCGTTTTACAAGTTTAAAGTTTCTACATGCATACACATTGGTTTGCAGTCCACCAAGTCAAACTGGCCGCCATTTTGGATCGATGGAAATGTTTGGAGATTTACGAAGTTGAACAGTAGCTCATACCAGAACAATACTCGTTCTTGTGCGCAGCGGCAGTTAGACGGACTGTGGTATATGCACAATTGCAGTGACAAATGTGGGTTTGTTTGCAAGAAATACAGAGGTACACCAGTTCTGCAATTAATAGTTATATTGAGTTTCTTCCAGTGACTTGAACCACTACTCCAATGAGATGATTTGGCTACTTCACATCAATCCGACAACGCTCACATTGTATTTGGCTACTTCTGATGCAGTATTTAAATGTTGGATATTTTCAAGCCAGCAATAGCGCATAGTTGCCGATGCAGTCCTTACATCAGCCCGTAACCCTTTACATAGATCATTGGCCCACATCCATTACCATCCAGTTTGATTGATAGCACCTTCCTCTTGAAGAGGAGGGATCCTCATTTTAGTTCTCCTCGGATATGGGTTTATGTTCGGTGTAAAACGCACCAGTGACGTGACAAAAGATTACAAATAAAATCCAAGCAATGCAGACCACGACAACAATGGCCTAAAACAAATAAAATCTTCACACCGCTTTACATCGAACATAAACCCAGATATGTCTCTGTCCTGGACTTTAGTAATAGTGCTATTTCCGCCGGGCGCCGCAGATAGCTTTTGATGATCCAAAGTGAGAACATGTCTCGTCTTGTGTCGTACAGTATAGAGTATTTGAAGTAAGTTCGCTCCTCGGAGCGGCGCTGAGGATTAGTTAGTATAACAACAAGAATGACAACAACAGAAACAGCGACCCTAAACCAATAAAGCCACGTGATGACAAAGCATTTCCCTTAAAAAATTACAATTCTTTATCAACTGAATCATTGTCAGGCCTGTGCAAATTGGAATGAAAAACTAACGCGTTTCATTCTCTCCTTTTCTCTTTAGCTGGCATCTTTAGAAACGCAGAGTTTGAGTGTCGTGCGCGGAAACGCGACCACAAACTTGTCGGTCATCGTGTCGCTATTCGATTGGTGGAGAATGAACTGGCGTGCGCCACTGATTGTCTTATTTATGGGTGGGGCTGTAAGTCATACAACTATCAAATGGATTACCACGTGACTGGACGACACATCTGTGAACTGAACTTTTCAAATCAAGAGAACAACCCAGAGAGTTTGGCCCCCAGAAGAGGTTACGAATACTGCGGGCGAGTCGCTTAAGAATGAAAACGTTGATTTTTCGAAAAATTGTCGTTCTATCGAACGTTAATTTTACCGTGTACATCTTTGCTTTCGAAAAATTTACCGTTTTCGATTAAAGAATAAAGATTGCAACAATAATGATTTTCGTGACGTTGGTAGGGGTGGTTTGTGAAACATACACTACTCACTGACGAAACAATGTAGATACGTTACAGTATGTTTATTGTTATATGATGCTTAGTAAACCATGGAGATACATTACGGAGAAATATATCGATCTCTGAAGTAGATTTTACTCCCGAAGAACAGGGCAGTTTCGAACAACACTTCGCTGATCAAAACCAAAGAAGCGAAGTCAAGGTTCAGGGAAATAAACGACAAAAAAAAAACAAAATTGACTCTCTGGAAGTTGACTTTGTCCCCATGATTGCGATAAGTTGAAATTAATTAGATACTGACAGAAATCCTCAAGACTTGAAACGTGTAGGTGCCTATGAATTTCTTAAGCCACAGCTTCTCCAAATTCAACCTACCACGTACCATATTTGGAAAACAAAAGAAACGTAATTAACCAATTAAACTGGCTTCATTGGTGTTACGTATTTACTGGGAAATACGCGCCTCTGAGCAAAACATGGCGGACACGTCGCTGTTACAAATCAAATTGTTTGCGACGCACCATGGAAGCAGGACAGTGCCAACAAGACTGAGGCAAGCAGTTTCCAAATACGGTACTTGGGAAATATTGAATCTGGACAAGCTGTGAACGTGAGTTACACGTTCCAAGTCTTATGGGCTTTTGATACAGACCTATTCAGATACTAGAAGTATTGTTATCTTTTCCATTCTAAGTATCGATTATAAGTGAACACTCTGACTCCCGGATTGAAATTCAATTGCACCTTGCAAATTCACTTCACTAATATTACGGAGATGATCTTGAGGATCTTGCATCAAATTCTCAAAACTAGTATACAGGCACGTATATGGCATCCACTAAGGAGAATTGCTGCTCAGATCATAGGAATGTAAGTTTTAAGCAAGGTTATTTCGAACTCTTATACTCGGCAACAAGAAAGGTGAAGTAAAATCGAACTGAACCGACTGCTAACGCCATAAATTTGTATTGTTAAATACACAAAACAAGGACAGTCGTCAGAGGCGTTTCAATACAATCGTCATACTACTACATGTCCGACAAATATTTTTTTCTCTTTATACAATGGAGTCTTACAATTACGGGGGGCCTCGTTAAACAAAACATTTGTTCTCACACAATGTTGAGAAAACGTGAGTTTAGCAGTTGTCCGTTACTCGATAAACATTACGATATTTTTAACCTCAGAATATGTCTTATAAAATATGTTTAATATATTTCTAAATAACTCCCACCTTGGTTCTCTACAAAATTGCCTCTTATTTAAGAATTTCAATTATCGATAGGGGTATTACCAAAAACTTACATGTCCATGCAGTGAGAGATGTTTTCCTGTCTAAAATACTTGAAACTCAACCAAAGAAAATTGTTCTGCGTCAAGTCAGTAAACGCAAATATAGCTCCAAACCTCTCCGAAGATATGGTTAATAACAACAGAGTTTATGGGACGAGACATTCCGCACTTAACACCATGGGGTTCAATAAGTTCCAAAAACAGCACAAACACACTGCCGTTTGGGGTTTACCTCGGTTTCTTTCGTTTTTCTCTTTTTTTTTTTCACTACTATTTTCCTAGTCTCTATTATTTTGTCTTCTTTTGTTTTCTTTGTTCTACGTCACTCGTGAACGTAACAGGTTTTTACACCGAGGATGAGCCGTCGTTTGAATAAAGAAGTTATTTTGTACATATTTCGTTTAGATACTTTATCAAAATATAATTCCATAATAATATTTTACCATTTGAGAGTCATGTTACCCTCTGTTTCACAAAAGTTTTAAACAAAGGAGCTTCCTAAGTTAACGAAGTCATACAATAAAAACCGAATATTGATTACCGGGGTCAAACTAAGCTATTTCAAGTTAGCAAAAATATGTTAACAACCTTATAGAGAAATTAAATCTTAGACGTCACTTTTATAAAAATTTAGTATATACATTTTAAATTTTAAATATACTGTAAACTTAATTTTTCTCCTTATATTGCTCATTCACTACTTCTACAGTATGGACATAAATTTTATACTCCAAAAAATTTATATGGATATAGTTTGTTTGACTCGAAGAATTCTTATGTTTTATACCGTTTATAACTTAGACACTGATAGTTACTTCACAAATTTGAATTCATAAGACGATATTTTCTTTTATTTATTTTAGTTTTTTAATGTCCAACTTTACTAAACCACCACGACATAAAAAAACCAAGAATGAGTTTATCAACTTTGCAACTTTCGAGACTTGAAGAAAGTGATGGTGTATGGTTGCAAGCCGTCACAGCGGGCAGTGGAGGTTGTTTATTCTGATCCCAATTTTTAGCTTTGAATGCAGTAAAATGTCTATTGAAAGATTAAATATTGGGTCAATACTGAGGAGACAATTACGAACATCATAAGCCTCTAACAAGAGCCGCGTGATAGCAGAAGCGTGACAGCAGGAACGTCACAACAGTAGCGTGAGAGTAGCAACGTGACAAAGTCCCTTTAACTTCGCTTCCTGAACAAACCACACAACTGACAACTAACCAATTCATCATTATAGTCCACTCCCACCTTACCATTTCTGTGTTGATTAACTGTTGGATCAAAATCATTGAACAAAACCCTCTTAACCACCACTGTCTCGGCCAGATCTCCCTCGCTCTTCTTTCGTTCCGTCGCGTACTCTAATTTTTCATCATATGACATGTTGTCGTATGCAGAAAGTCTGTTTGCAAATTCAGCTATTTCCAGCTCTTCCTTGGTTGGTTCCCTTTTCGGAATATCCAGAGGTATCGATTCTAAAAGTTCACATAGGTCAAGATCACTGGAGTCCAAGTCGGCCTCGCGCCAGTTTCCAAGTCGATCTTGCGACTCCAAGTTGCTTGTTGCGTGACATTTCTCTGTCTTTTGCCGCCTTCTTTTGTTTACGGTCTTGTCCTCAAGTTCACTGTCGATACTTTCAAACGTCACGTGTTTTTCAGACTTTCTCTTCTTTCTTGGCAAGATTGACTGACTATCATCTGTGTCATCTCTTGACGAATCACTGAGGAAAGAGAGTAATAAAAGCATCTATTAGTACTGTATGCCAATAAATTAACGCCACTCGAGAGGACAAAAAAGCAATGTGTGTTTGATTAAGTCATCATCAGTTTTAAACTAACAACAACAAGAAAAGCTACAACAAAAATATTGATAATAACAATGATAAATGTTATCTGATGAACATGATAAACATGAATAAATGCGTTACACGGGTTAAAATTACTGGATTGATGTCACAGAAATAAAAGCACAAGAATAACCTTATTTTCTCAAACTGTGACTCAAAATACTTCACACCATTTTGGCAAATAGAGATTTGTTAGAGGTTTAGATTTTTATATTGTACTTATTTCTTCAGTTTTTCTCATATTTTTCTAAGTCTCCTATGGATATTGGTACGTAGCTGAATGCCCTAACCTGCTCAAAAGAAGTTTTACGTTATATTCTCAAATCATTAATAATGCATATCGTTAATTTCTCCTTATAAATAATTTCGTTATAGAAGCTATTACAAACACTCGATACATGTATTTCATCACATATCAAACACCTCGATTTTCGCTTAACTCATTTCCAGCCGGCTCACGGCCGCGGGGTGTAATTACACCCCGGATTCGAAACATTCGCCAAAATTGCGTTACTTCCGATTGCTTCCAAATTTGGAACACCTAATAACTTGGTGAATTTCAGCTTGTATACTTCAGTGACTGCTACATGAAGAATTTTGGAATTCTGATTTGAGAACGTGAGCAGGGGTTGAGGAGAGTTTTTTTTTTTCTATCATTTGACATCATTTTCTGATAGACATCCCCATATGGATATAGCTCCCTGAAAAGTTTGAAAAACGAACTTTTATCGACTTTTTGTTTGTAAAAATGGCTTGATAATATTTTTTTTTATATATATAACTTTTAAGACACTCGCCTCTCGTCCTTGCTTGGCTGATTGCTTACGCATCGCTCAATCAGTATTCTCCTAACATCGAGCTCATCTTCTAAGTTGGCTATTTGGCTCTTTAAGCTGTGGAGCTCTTCCTCCAGCCGATGACGATACTCCATGAACTCAAATACCTCTGTCTCCAAGCGGCAAGTGTCCTGCATGTGAGCTAGCAAACTGCCCTTCAGCTGCGTCCTACGGTGTTCCAGTGCATCCGGGACTTTAGCATTACAGTGCCGACAAGTCACCAGTCCTTTCTCGCATGAATCCAGTTCCTCCTTGAGAAGTGTCCTCTCTGCCAGTAGATCGGAGATTTCGTCCTCTTTGATCGCTAACTCGCATGACAATCGAGAAAGTTTGCTTTCTAGATTATCGTAAAGCAGGCAAATGTCGACATCGTTTCCATCGCAAGCAGAACGCCCTTTGTAATTGCGCTCCTTCTCACGTATTAACTCTTCTTTTAAAGTTGTTAATAAGCTAGAGAGCTTGACGCGTTCTGCCTTACTGAGCCGGGGCAAAATAGCCTCACTTTTTGAACTGTTCGAAATAGTCTCATTTTCCACAAATGTCTTCACATCAGAATGACGAGAAACCTTAAGCCTGGAATTCTCAACTTTAAAACCAGCACTACTGTCAAACAATGACGGGTCATGTATTTGACTTAAAGCGTCCTTTATGGTAAGCACCTTGGCTTTCAATTCTTCATGAAGACGACGTATTTCGGACTTGTTTTCTCTCATGACGCTCACATCTGATGGATTCAGGAAACATTCTTTATCTGGTAGCAAACGACACGAAAACGGCAATTTTTGTGCGCCAATTTCATTGTTTAGTTCCTCCGACGAAGCTTCCGTTTGAGTTGATGTACAGTTCGAATCTATGGACTCTGATCTCTGCCGGAGGCGAGCCATGGTAACGTTCTTCTCATGCAATCCAAGGCATAGCAATATTTTATCAACCTGTGTGTCAATTTCTCTCTGCAGCATTATCATTCCTTTGGTAAGTCCAATAATTTCTTCCTTAAGTTGATCTACGACGCGACTTGCCTCCAGTATCTTCTTTTCCAGGGACTCTTTTTTCTCCTTTATATCAGAAAATTCCGAAATTCCACGGCCCATTTCAGTACGCATGGCGGCAGATTCAGATTCCAAATTTGACAATCTCTTTTCCAACACAGCTTCGTGCTGCCTGTGCACCGACAACTCAGATTTCAGTTTCTTCGCCTCTTCGGTGCAAAACGAAGCGTACGTTCGAACAGTGGTCGCCTCAGCTGATTTGAGATTAACTTCCTGAAGAAGGCATTCATTTTCCGAGCGACAAACCTTAAATGTTTTCTCAATTAAAGCTAAGTTTGTCTCCAACGTCCGTACATCGTGAACAAGTTGCTCGTTTAACTTTGACATTTTATGGTTCTCGTTCCGTAGTCTGTCGATGACACCTTGAAGGTTTTTGTTCTCTCTCAGCAGCTGATCCACATCGGCGCGTGTTCCCTCGGCTGATTTATCCAGCTTTTCTCCTTCTCGTAACCCCTCTTTACCGTCAGAGCCAGTTTCTCCAATTGGTACAGTGGACGAGGTAGAGTTGCTCTTGCTGCCTGTTTCAAAGCTTCTCCCCTTTTTCACGTCCACCTGGGTTGCTCTAGTTACTTCAGATAAACGTGACGCGTTTGCCCGAAGCTTAGTAATCTCCTCGTCCATGGCGCTCATTTTAGCAACAACTTTCTGTTTATCCTCAACGGCTCTCGCTAATTGTCTTTCTAGATCGGATTTCTCTGTCAAACTATCGTCAAGCTCGACACGAAGCCTAGAGAGGTCACTCGACTGGTCAACGGAATCATTCCTTAGATTCAAAATTTCTTGATCTTTATCAAGCAGTTGTCCTTCCAATTTCAAGACGTTTTCTCTGAAAGACTTCAATTCCGCAGCGAGATTTGCATTCTCATTTCTTACTTTCTCTAACCTTCCCGCAGTCCTAGCTCCGGGTTCTCGTTTTAACTTTCCCTTGAGGTCAATAAGCCCGTCCTGAAGATCGCACTTTTCTAATTCTATCAGTTGGACCCTCTCACGCAAATTAATTTCTGCTTGCTTTGCAACAACTACATTATCTTGGGAAATCTGGTAACGTTCTTTCACTTCTTGCAACTTGGAGCTGAGCTCACGATTTCGATTCTCGGAGTTTTCGAGCTTCCTCGTCAACGTTCGGAGATCCCCGTCCATCACCATGTCTGTCTTAGTGTCTCGATCTTCCACTCGGGTGTATTGTTTTTCGGCATCCCGAAGCCTTCCTTCTAGTTCAAGTATCTTTTCTCCCAGTTCCCTGCTACGTGTTTGTGCCCTTGTCAACTTCTTAGTCATTTCCTTGCAAAGTTCGGCTCTGAGTCTTCGTTCGTACTCCTTCACGCTCGCAATTTTCACGTCTTCCTCCTTAAGTTTTCCTTCAAGATCGACAATCTTTCTTTCTAATAGTTTCGTCTGACTTTCAGCGCCATCCAGAGTTTTCTTTTTATCGTAGTGTTGGTGGCAAAACGGCGCTGAAACGTCCCCAGCTTTCTTCAGCTTTTCTTCCAGGTGAAGAATTTTTACATTAAGCTCTGTGTTCTCAGCAATAGCGCTTTCTAACTGCTTTGCAATTTTATTGTTCCCAATAAAGTCAGATCCAGTGAATGAAGCAAGCTTAAGCTCGCTCTCTTCAAATTTCTCTTGAAGCTGAGTGATTTTCAACTGAAGCTTGGCTCTCTGTTCTTCGGCAGCCTCTGTGCGTTTTTTCTCCTCGCGCAACTGTGAGTGCATTCTTAATTCGCCTTCTTTCAGAGATAGAACCGTCTGCTGGCTAAGGCGGAGCTCGTCTTCAAGCTCGTCGACTCGCGCAAACAATTGCTGCGCTTCAATTTCCTTATCCTCAACTTTACTCCCCAATTCTACTTTGTCTCCGTTTTCAATAAGGACCGGCTTAGCCAATCTTTGCTCGCGCCATTTTAGTTTACTTTCTAGTTCAAGAACCTTTATGGCTAGCTCACGCTTTTCATTTTCCGCTTGTTCCTTTCTCTCGATCAACATCTTGTTCTCGGCTTCAAGTTCTTCCACGGTGTTTTCAAAGTGTGCCGTCAGCTTCTCGCGGCTGTTGGTGCTGTCACTTGAGCTCTCCAGTACCACCCCCTCGTCAACTGAAGTAAGACGTCCTTCAGCAGCTCGTCCGCGTGGGAGGGGTGGGGAGGGAGGAAGATCGTCCCCACATTGACTAGGGCATTGATGTCGCACTGGGGTAATATTGTTAAAGCCTGCGCGGAAGGAAAGGGTTGTCAGTGAATAGGTTCTTCAACTCTAGGCAGTTATGCAACTGTGTAGAGGCCCGTTGGTATCACAGAGACCCCTTTGTAGGTACTTTTCCAGCCCCGCTGACAAGCTTTATTCCTATCCAGTTATGTTAACACCACGCTAATCAAGAAATACAAATCATAATATAGATAACAAATCATTTGACACTAGCATTAGTAAACGGGCTGAAACGCGATTTAACCCGTGGTCGCGTTGCGACTCCCCCTTCAACCGTCCCGTCGCCCCAAGTGATGCAGTCACTCGAACTCTGCACGAACATAAATGATCTACTTTCTTTAATGTCAGATTTCGCAAGCGCTTTCACGAATAACCTTAAAAAGGAAAGACATATCAGATTAGGTTCTTTCGTCAATGTGGTGCCGGGGGGGCTAGGAGGGGGCGTGTTTAAGCTCTCCTTTTTCCGTCTCTTTCTGTTGTTTGGGCTCTTATCTTTTTGGGGCTTAACATTTTTTTATTTTTGTATTAAATAACTGTGATTAGGGCTTTCCACAAGTTGCTCGGCAAATTTTTGGCATCTTTTCGTATCTGGAGCAACTTTTTTTCGTTTCGAGCAACTTTTAGCATTCTGAGCAATTTCTAGTTTTCTACAAATTTGTTTGGAGCAGCTTTTTGAGAAAATTCGGGCAACGTTCTTGGGGAAATCTCGAGCAAGTTGTGAAAAGCACTAACTGTGGCGAAAGACTAGATAACCGTTTTACCTAAATAGTCGAACCGGGTCTGCTGCAGTTTGTAAGACTTAATTCTCGACTCCATGTCGGCCTTGTCCAATAGTAACAGACAGTTGATAAGTGCTTTGTCCATAAGAACGTGACATAAGGACTGCTCTAACTTCCATTGGTCAATCACTTCACCATTTTCGCCTGAGAATCGAGAATAAAAGGTTCTGACAGTCAGAAATAAGAAGTGCTTTGCTTATCACCAGATTTGATTATTTCCTGATTCATATAACCATTGTTTGCTTGCACTAGAGAAAGAGAAAGAGAGAGAGAGAGAGAGAGAGAGAGAGAGAGAGAGAGAGAGAGAGAGAGAGAGAAAGGATGAGAGAGAAAGAGAGAGAGAGAGAGAGAGAGAGAGAGAGAGAGAGAGAGAGAGAGAGAGAGAGAAAGGATGAGAAAGAGAGAGAGAGAGAGAGAGAAAGGATGAGAGGGAGAGAGAGAGAGAGAGAGAGAGAGAGAGAGAGAGAGAGAGAGAGAGAGAGAGAGAGAGAGAGAGAGAAAGGATGGGAGAGAGAGAGAGAGAGAGAGAGAGAGAGAGAGAGAGAGAGAGAGAGAGAGAGAGAGAGAGAGAGAGAGAGAGAAAGGATGAGAGAGACAGAGAGAGAGAGAGAGAGAGAGAGAGAGAGAGGGGGGGCTAATGTTGAAAACAATGTTGAGATATATTATCAAACGCAATACAAAACTGTAATATGGTGTCGCATTGGGGGGGGGGGGGTCTAGATGCGTTTTGAGGAGAAAAAGGTGTTAGTCTAAAAATACGGGGAAAAAATTCAGGATGAAAGAAACGAATTTTACCGAACCACATTCGTGGTCTGCACAAAGCCACTCCACGTAACAACAACTGAGGTCAAGATGTACAAGTTTTATCAACCGAACACTTGACATATTGTTAAGAATGCGATCTATATCACCGGTTGTCGTATACATTCCTCACTGTGTTATTTTTCACTGGTCTTATAACCACTTACCGTACTTTAATCTACTTTAGAGAAAGGTTATTATTGCATTATTTTGATTCCACGCATGTGATACGTGCCAAACATAACAGGGAAATCTAAATTTGAGAATACTTTGTGTGAATTTCCTACTAAACATATTTTTTACTCAACATACGGATCGGCAACGATGGCGACAATTTTCCGAGTTTGCGATACAAAACTCTGCGCGCATGGTACACTTGCTAAACAAAAAGGCCAGTGGCACGCATGAGGTCATGCAAAAATTATAAAGATAGCAAACACAGTATAAATCCGCAAGATTAAATTTGTGGTCTATTAACACAAAATTTGACATTACGGGCTCAAATTCCTCTCCTTTCACTTCGACATTCTTATGACACAGGCAAGATAGATAAAAAAAAAAGAAAAAAAACATTACTATTATAGGTGGTGAGGTCAGCCCGTTTATCAAGTGGTTGAGTACTTGTTCAACGTCGATGAAGAGCTGCAAATCTGGTCGAGGTTGACTAACAAAAGAGTTATTTCAGGACAGCTGTGACTTAGTTAGGGACGGACCATTAGAAAAGTGATGGGGGGGGGGGTGGGGAAAAACCAAAAAAAAAATTCATGCAAGGGAAAATGCGAAGAAAAAAATTCATGCAAAGAAGAAGGTAAAAAAAAAAATTCATGCAGAAGGAAGGTCCAATTGTGACTTTTTCACACATAGTAAAAAAAATTCGTGCAGAGGGGTTCACCTGAAAAAAAAATTCCTGCACAAGCAGTGAGCGAAAAAAAAAATTCGTGCAAGCTGAAAATTCCCCACCCCACCCCCCCCTCCATCACTTTTCTAATGGTCCGTCCCTTAGAGTTAACGACTGCCAAAATCCTGAATTCAAGATTTTGGAGGGCCAAAATATTGAATTCAGGATCTTGACCCTGCAAAATCTTGAATTCAGAATCTTGGCCTTTTAAAATATTGAACTCGGGATTCTGTCTTAACTCTAACTCCACGCTAACTCTTTAGCACGGCAAAGGATTAAATTTGTGTAATGGTTGAAGCAATTCGCCGTAAGGCATAATCAGCACATGTAAATACAATCCATTAATTGTCAAATCTTGAAAAACAAATTGTAAAAAATTGAAAAAGGCGGCAATTCATCGCCAACTTTTAGATATTCTATTGTTTGAGGATGATTATGTTGACACGCTTACCATTACCTCTAGGATTAAACAGCTTTGAAGTCTGCGATATTTTTAAATTCGTTTAATATAAAATTGTAACTTTTTTTCCTACTTTTTTCTCTTTTCCAACCCTCTGATAGTTTTATTATATACTATATGTAAATAATATAAATTAATATTTTATCTGTGCCCGACCCGCCTCGATTAGTGTTGCGGCTACTTTGTGGGTCAGCATTATTGTTCAAATATGTATGGTACGTAAATAAAGATTGCTGTTATTGTTATTGTTAATTGTATTACCTTGGTATAATTTGTACTTATGTTTGCTGATTTCTAACGAGGAGTCTGAGTCTGTGAGGTACATCAAGACGCCTTGACTGTAGTGTATGCTTTCGACAAAGGCATTCATAGTAGACGGTGGGGACAAAAAATCGTTGTGTTTTCCTCAGATGACAACAGGATCGCAAATCCTTAAAGTATCTTTCGGAGATTTCATCTATTTTATGCAAAAGCAGTCTATATATGTACATTATGTGGAAAACGTTCTTTGAGTTAGGACCTAAAGCTGAACATGGAACATTTCAGCAAGTCACATCTGCTCCCACAGTCGCTTTTTCAACTTCATTGATGCAAATTGACGGTTTCTCGATAGGTTTGACCACCGACTGGGCAAAAGGAATCAATGCGTTGTTAAGCAAATTCCAAAAGCAAGCGTGTCCGTGTTTTATGTAGAATGTCATAAACAGACTACAAAGATATTGCTTTCTTGAGATTTCGATACTGTGAAATAAAAGTCTACTAATGGCTATTAATTTCTGCACGTTTCATAGTTCCTCGTACTTCTTAAACAATTTTAATAGTTTTCAGTGACTTTAAATGAACTGTTTACGAATGAAAGAATTCATCATCACCTAGTAATAACGAATAGCGAGTCTATGGGTATACTGTACTTTTGTAGCACATTTTACACAGTTAACGCGTGTTTTCGGAAAGTCGGCGTATCAACGACGCTCTACAAGATTCCTTTGCTGAACATTGCTGTCACTGGTGAGTATATCAAAACCATATGAACACCCTGGTCAGTAAGTTTCCCGTTAGCTTTTACTTTGGATTCCAATAAAGCAAAAGAAAGAGAAGTTCTTACCTGTTGAAGATTTCCGACACTCGACACGATCCCGCAAAAGCTCATGTAAACGTCTTTTGTTTTGTTGAATGTCTGCAAAATAAGAACAATTCCACTTCTGTAACTCATTAAAATAACTCATCATTATTGACTGTTTTAAAACACATTATTAGACCAAGACACTGAATGGAGATAACGAAACCCAGAGATAATACATAAATGTGTATTTTTCCAGAGATAAAGCACAGGTCATAAATAATGAACGTTGTAATTGCTGCCACTTCGACTTTCGACTTAGGCAAAAGGGTGCTGTTGGTAATTCGTAAAAGAATTTTCCTCATTTTTTGTCCCAAAAAGAAGTCCAAATCAATCTGTAACTATTTAGACAAGCTGTTGTGACCCGAATTCCGATAAATAAATGTCCTTGAGGATTCTGAATAACTTTGTACACTGTACACTCTTTTCATTCTCTCGCGGTCCAAGCCAGATTGTTTTTCGAACCTAGAGCAAAGTATTCTAAAACATCAGCTCGTGTTTTGCTTTTCTTTTTGGATCATCGGCGCTGCCTAAGGCCTCGAAACCAAAAACCGGATTTGGACACTATGGATCAAATTAATGAGGCACACAGAATTTACAAGGGTAAGAATAATTCGTTCTCTATATCAATATTTTAGATGGCTAGGAGCCAATTTTCCCTTGTGAAGTGTGCCTAGACAGAGGCTTTGTGAAGCTTTGGTGTTGACTAGAGGACTATAATATAACGCTTGAGTAATCTCTCTCCATGGAGAAGGAGATGTAGAATAAGAATTTAAAGGGGATGGGTCGGTAATGAGAGTACTGGAAAAAAGTGCCTAATTATAACCCCTCTTCCAGTTAGTACTATGGCATGCTTTCGTCCTTGAAAACGTCCGACACATGTTTACTCTCACTCGAGTGCAGCATTAACAGCATAAAAAAACTATTATGTAAACGAGGCATTCATTGGTGTACACCATATAACCTTCACAGATGTCATTTAAGAAAGAACAACTGAAACCTTGTTATGAGCTTGTAGACACGCTCAAAAAAATTAGTAAAGAAAAAACTTCTGTGAGAAAAAAACTTCTGTGGTTTGTATTTTTCAAAAGAACATTGCTAGGACTATACAATGTTTAACCTGCTAAATAATGAAGATGGCGTATTTTAAGCCTGGCACATTGGTGAAAGATGCATTTTCGTTATTGCCACAGACAAACTCGGAAAAGGCAAATCCGCGTTTTCCCAGTAGGAGTCGAACCTACGACCTTCCGATGACCAGTTCGGACGCTCTCACTGAGCTATAGGAGACTCGTGGGAGCAAGATCATTAAACTAGATTCATCGGACAAACATCTCGTATACTTCCAGATTTGAATGTCAGAGTGAAAGGTTCGTTAAATAATTATGGTATGTTCTGACTGAGCCAGAAAAATTGTATTCTTGTATTCTGCGCTGCGGTTAACAAAACTTCTATTTTTTGGCAAATTACCAGGATCTTTTACTGTAACGTAAAGAAATCCTTTGTCAGAGTCATTACAACCTAAAAAAACTAAAACAACTTCTTGTTATATGTCTTTATATTGTAACATTTTTCTCGTGGACTTATCCAGTTTGAGGTACGTGCGACGCGACCAGGAATGTTCTATGATTAACCGCAGAGCAACACTTCTTATGTTTTAAAGGTTTGGGAATGTCGTCACTCAGGTTTGACCCTTTATAAGTTAGACAAAATGTGCTCCTTGGCTGTTTACCAGCTGATTCCGTGAACCCTGAAGACTTCACATTTACGCCATAACTAACCCAGCGAGGAGTATAAAATTAACCGAGTAAGGAATCAGTCTTGAAATTGAAAAATCATAGTTTCGGAATCCGGCTCGAATTTACAAAACATAGATATTGGGGGCTCGGACTCGAAACCTTGAAATATTGTTCTACTGTTTTTCAAACAAGGACCTCTTAAACGCAAGTCTCGATTTTATCATTTCATACCCCTACAGCGCGACTTTTGTTGAAACGATCACCAATGCTCACAGTCAAACGTCAAGCCATAGTATATATTTGATAATAACTTACAACCCTTACTCTCAGAGTAACAACATAATTTGTAGCTTGAACTTGAACTCTTTTACCACTTTCTCATGCCAAAACTTTAGTCATAAATTCAGTGTAGTTCTGCCGAATCAAGTCGTGTTGAAAGAATTTTTATTTTATCTACGTGTCATTCTATAATACAAATGATCTACAAACCTTCACCGACTTCCTGTCCTTTACAGTCCATAAGACTCGAAAAGAAACTCAAAGAGGCCGAATCTGTAGTTTGCTTTAAGTGTGAAAGCGCTTCCTTGACGCGAAGCAGTTTACGCGTGTACGCTGTATCACTGATCGGAGTACTGTGACGTCCACACTCAGCTGAAAAACAAGTCAGCCAAAGTATTGTCAATAAGTCAACCCAGCTGTCAAGTGTTAACAATTGAGAGCATAGAGGTATATAAATTTGTAATTGACTGGAACCTGTGATTGACGGAGTTGTGTCTTATTAACCGTTGACAAGCGTGATGTTTTTTTCAACCCTCAGACTGAACTCCAACACGTAAGAAGTCGGGATTGTGCATTGTTTAGAATGATATTAACGCGTTATCTTACTCAGTACCCCTTTAAAATACTCTCTGTACTATTCTGCTCATAATGTCTCGAACACAACAGTTTTAATCGAACTTCACGCACTCATAAAATTTAAAGAGTATAATTTCGTGTCCTAAATCTATTCCGACCCAAGCACCTGGGAGCAAAAATATTGTCCCATGGTTTCTTAATCTCTTTGTATTTATTTCAAACTATTCAGATTCATCGAACCATAATTTCAACAAAGGATCAAATCTTTGTTGAGGTGAATTGGTAATTACTACACAGTTGTCACGGTAACAAAGCTAGTACACAAATTTTGCCGTGAAGTGAATCTAAATGGAATTATGCTTGTTCTATCTTTTACCAAAGCGGCAATTACAATATTCCAACAGCAGTCTTCGCTTATGATGCAACTTCATCTCAAAACCTCACGGACACATAAAGAAGACTCGTAAACCGCACGGCGAATAGAACAGCCTGAGGGAACACACCTACAAAACTTAAGACCCAAACCTTACCGCAACATTAATTTAACAAGCACCCGAACAATTTTATTTCTTTACAATTATCTATATTCTCTATAATTCCCAATCAATCTACCAGGCATACAGGGAAATCAACTTCTTTTGGGAAACCTTTTTGATATACACCTATATCGTGATTTTCAAAACTCTCCACAGGGGTTGGGCCACACGCGCTGTTTTCCCACTCTTTACCCCACGCGTAGCGCACGCTCTCCATGCGAGAGTAATAGAGCATGTCATCTATTCACTTGGTAAGTGTTACTCTTTGTTTCCGAAATAAAAACGACAATACCAGAACGTTTAGATTTAATATATCAATTTGAAAGAGTGTGTCAACAGAAAAAGGCAAGAAAAAGCGAAACAACCAAGGTAAATTTTATCGCTTATGTTTCGGGCACCTGGTCTGCATTTTGAAAAATTGCACATTACGAAAATAAGTAACAGTACAGAATTGACTGTTAGCGCAATAACAAGCCTCCCATTTTAAGTCAAACTTTTATCCATGCGGTTTTCAAATGACCTAGCTGGATAAAATCGGGTATTTCGATATAATTATTTCGAGAGAATACGAAACGGGTCTCTTACAATATGCACGCGACACAAAGAAATTGTAATATTTAAATCTTATTGCGCTAATAATTGTTAAACAGCGGCAACACGGATTGTTGAAACCTGTCTTAAGGCAGACGCACTTGTTCCCGGTCTTTAATTTGAATAACGATTGCCCTTTATACCAAAATTAAGTAATTTCCATGATTGTACCCGCATCGAGCGCGGGAACGGACCCATGAGAGTTGATCACTACCGCTTGTGGGATCATGTCAGATTGTAAGAGAAAGTGGCACGAGATCCAAAGGGGCAAAATCAAAGCAACGGGTATTACTTTTGATAGCGAGTGGAAATGTATGGTGCTCTAGAGCTAGTTCCAAACTTCCAAAAAGTTCCAAACGACACAGTTCATTTGAGCACTGTGAGAATACTGGACGCGTGCTTACCTTGAGGAAACAGATGGCTTGATTTGCATGTCTCGGCATTTTCAGAGTCAGTAGAGCTCATAACTCTGGTGGCGTCATCGCTATAAAGATTACTCTTGGTGAAGAAGTACTCTGTTAACTGGAAATAGACGGTAAAGTTTCTCATCAGATACAGTGCAGTTTCTACTTGATCGTCTAGGGGAAGAACCATGCAGTGTGACCATTCTTTGTCAAGCTAACAAACAGTACTGTACTGTGGTACTGTTTGTTTTACTATACAGTGTGGTTCTAACTTTTTCATCGGTGGATCAAACCATGCAGTGTGACCATTCTTTGTCAAGCTAACAAACAGTACTGTACTGTGGTACTGTTTGTTTTACTATACAGTGTGGTTCCCACTTTTTCATCTGTAGATCAAACCATGCAGTGTGGCCATTCTTTGGAACGCTACTGAACAGTACTGTACTGTGTTACTGTTTGTTTTACTATACAATGCGATTCTAACGTTTTCTCCCATGGATCAAATTATACAGTGTGACCATTCTTTTAAGAACGCTTTTGAACAGTACTGTACAATAGAACTGTCTGTCCCACTACCAGAATGGTACTAGCTTTCTTCCATTGATCAAAGCTACTGAAACGTCCTGTGTTGTGGTAACCATCGCAATGGCCATTTTTAAGAAAGCTACTGAACGGCACGTTCACAGAACCTATCATAAAGTGTGGTTCTCACCTCTAACAAAGTCTCTGCACTGTGTAACAGTAAATCGCGATCAGTAAGGCAGTAAATTTTCTTGCTTGGAAACGCTTGTCCTAAGCCAGTTGGACATTCTCGCAACAGATCCTCAAGACCATAGAACAACTCCATGGAGACCAGCTCTGCAAGCAAGACAGCCTTAGTTTGGTTCTTCAGAGCTTCGTCTTCCAACGTCACAGGTAGATTGGTGCGTTTCACGGGCTGGCTGGCATTCACCTGGTTCAAGTTTGGATTCTGCGAAAAAAAAATTGAAAATACAAGAATACATGAAATACTGAAGATGCTATGTGTTGAGCCAGAAACCCAGAACTGAACTGAATCGTGTAACTCACGTTTACAACTTGTCAAGATTAAATACTTCTCAAGTACCATATTTGACTGTCAGGCACAGTCTTTGAGCTTGTTGGCACTGATTGGTTCATTTGGCTTCTGTTCATTTTCCAAATAATTATGGTAAGCGCTAGATTGAATGCGGACAAGCAGTGGTTAAAGACATTCAAAGGCAGTTTCATATTTCAAGATTTATGACTTTTGTCTACGATTGACGGCAAGAATTGCTTATTAAATACCTCACGTTCGCCTGTAAATTTTTATCGCAAACATTCTCGACTAACCCGTCATAAAAAAAACCTCGTTTGCTAACTTCGAAGCAAATATGTAGAACAGCAAAAAAAAAGAAAAAGAATTTTAGAAAACTTCCAAAACACGCTTTTAAGTTAAAATTTCGTCTCATGGGTTTCTGGTTGGGCCTGGAAAATTTTTGAAAGACCGTCACAGGCAAACTTGGAAAAAGTCAATCCGAATTTTTCCAGTTGGAGACGAGCCTACCTCCCAAAAGGAGTAAAAATACATGCATGTTTGCTCGATAACAGACATAATCATAAAAATTACAATTTCCTCTTATGTGATTGGTTTAAAAAACTCCTATTTTCCACTAATTCACTTGCCAAGTTGTTATCTGACAGTTTGTTACTGGACAGTTCAATAAGCCCATCACATTCAAAGTTGTAGTTTAAATCAACCAATCACAACCTTGGGTTTCAATCACCAAAAAAACAGCGTCAGACTCCTAAATTGGGGCTTTCTTCAAAACAAAGAATTTTTTTCCCTTGAACAATGACATCGTTTTCTTTCATAACGTGCCTTTGGCTCTTCTATTCTCGGAAATTACATTTTTTATGATTAATTGGCATTTAGACTTCATGTCCTCCAATTCAGTCTGTGATCATACTCGTGATAAGCTGATCGAACTCCCGCTGGGCGGTCGTCCGATTTTGTTATCACTCGTATGATCAGTAATGGTAGTAGGAATGAGTGGAGTTCAATTCGGTCTGAAATCATACAAGTGGTTAACAAAATCGGACGACCGCGTAGCGGAAAAAGAGTCCGATTTGTTTAATCACGAGTATGATTACAGACCGAATTGGACGACACTATATAACTGTTCTTTGATGAAAATGAAAATGAAGTGAAATGGACAGAAACTACATAGAGACATCGATCACTACTCAATTAGCAACTACCATAACAAGGAAAATGACTTAAATCCAATAAAGTTGGCTAACTTTACGGCCACCTTACTTTCCAAGGTGCACTCGTCATTCTATCACCGTGGCCCGTTCCTTTGCAAATGCAGGGAGCTTTCAGAGAGACTCAACACCTTACCTTGGAAAATTTTACGACAACTAGACAGTCAAATCAAACCCTGCATTGATAAGTACCACCGTTGCAATGAAAAGACTCGGTTCACTGAGCGCAAAGCACATCGCCGGCGCGTGTCATGGAATCACGAACAACAATTTGCATTCGGCGTGTTGACATGCAGCCATCATTATACTACTTCCATCAAATAAGGCGACTTAAAAAGCTCAAACCAACGGTAGAAATTCCCTTAGCACTAAAAGGGGCCGTCTCACACTAGAATTAATATCAAAACTTAACAGTGACAGAATTGCTAGGCGGTATTTGCCTCAGTTCTTTTTAATGAGAGAAGATTGGACGTGTCACCTCTCATTACAAGTTTTACGCCAAATAATATGGTTCAATAAGTAAGAAATTAAAGTGCAAAACAGCTCCAATGAAGCCAATACCGTGCATACCATTTTGTTAAAAAAACGACTCTACTTCTATGCTGCTTGGTTTTGTTTTTATATGTACACCAAGTTAATACAAAGACTTTAATGTGATCCTGGTTCAGGGAAGACAGACCAAGGGCCTAAGAATTTATTACACGCATTAGAGTCAAGATGTGACTTCTAAGTGAATATGCTATTTACTTCTCCTTAAAGCCATCGAGTGTTTTCCACGGACAGAGTGTTGCGTGACTAAATTATGGCCACTACACGCTATAGCATAGACACTACTGAACGAGAAGAGACGCGTCACGCCCTGCTACAAATAGACGTTTTCAGCACTATTTGACGTAGTAAGACGAGGCGTCATTGCCGTTGGCTAGCCCGTCCCTGCAAGTGCATGAGTACGTCTCTGTACTTTACGTTTTGAAAACTCTTTTTTGTTTGTTTGAGGTGATAGGGCTTCGGAGAATCGTCTGAAATTCATTCGAGACAGCCATCACGGTCCGCCTTAAAGTGGTGTCTAGCTTACTGCAGTATCGGCCTGTCCAATGCACAATGTATTTGTATAGACATATTTGTCTCTATTCTCATTTTCCAGGAAATACTGTCAAGCTATATGAGGACATTTAGGTATTATGAGGACTTCACCATTTTTTGTAATATTCTTCACACTTCAGGAAGTGATTGTGGTGATCAAGTTTTCACTTACTGGTTGGTCGCCATCGCAGTCTCTCTGCTCATCTTTTTCTGCTTCCAGGGCCATAATGTATCTTTCGTACTCTGTTTTAAGCTGTCTCCACTCTCGTTCTAAAAGCAAAAAGAAAGTCATCATCATCATACTTTATTTAAACACGGTAAAAACATCAGTTACAAGTTAAGAATGATTACATCACATTAAAAAAAATAAAACTGATTTACATGTTTGCCGTGTGGGAGCACGAGGGAGACATCAGGCAATTGATACGTCTTTTAAAGTGGCTAAAGGATCTAGCAGCTCTGGCATCGTGGGGAAGGCTATTCCACAACTGTGCCCCACTGTAACAGAAACTTCGATTTAAAAAATCAGTACGGGGCTTAGGTAGAGCTAACTTATTTGCCTTGTCTCTAAGATTATATCCTGTGCTGAATGGTTTGAAAAGGTCTTGTAAGTACTCCGGAGCTTGTTTATTTATGGTTTTAAACATTAGTTTCGCTTTATGCTTTTTCCTTCTGGTATAGAGGGAATCCCATCCTAACTTTAATCGAAGGGCGGTAGCACCAGAATAGAAATCCGACTTTGTAATGATCCTAATGGCGCGATTCTGTAACTTTTGTAATTTATCAGTCAGTTCATTGCTGAGACCATCCCACACAGGACAGCAATAGTCGAAATACGGTTCAATTAGAGCTCTATATAGCAAAATAGCTGAATCTTCGCAGATGAATGGCCTGAGCCTTTTAAGAGCACCTATACCAGCCCCCCCCCCCCCCCCCCTTATCCCTTAAAAAGTGAACGGCTCTTACTCTAATCGTTTTCAGCTATGGAACACAAAAACGCTTAGACAAGGGCGCAATAACGGGAAGTTTTCCTTCGTCAACGCGGCACCCGACCCCTGCCCCAGCGTCTTGCATTCGCTTTCCTAGGGGGTCCCCCATGTTTCGATTGGTTGAAAACAGAAAGAGAAGTCAAGCGCATAAAGTGGATGCCAAGTGCATCTGTAAACTACAGGACTTCCCACTAGGACAAAAGACTAACAAACCAAAGTGATCCATCAAATTCTGTTTGAGACGCTGTTGGAAATGGTGCATTTTTCTTGTGATCTTTTTCGTGCTAATCTTGAATCTTTCTCTAGCACAACGAACAAAACTGTTATTAAATCAAAAGAAATCTCTTTATCGGATCTAATCGACTGAGATAAGAACGAAGAAATTCAAAGACATCACGGTAAACCAAAGATGGACGTGAACGGAAAAATCTGAACAAAGGCTAATTACGACGGATTAAAAAATATTAATGCTTCCATAAATATGTTGTTTTCGAAGCAATTTATCGTCCAGTATGTTCCCGTAGTAAAACGGAGCAGATAAAAAAAAGCAGAGGGTAAAAATAGTTGAGACACTACAGAGGTCAGCAGGTCTTAAGCATTGTCCTTCAGCTTTTTTTTTTGGGGGGGGGGGGGGTGTCCATTTCCGCGAAATTTATTTCCCGCGAAAATAAGTAAAAATAGGGTATTGGGATATATAATCAAACAAGTTGATAAAGTAAGTCATACCACCGCAAATCAAAAAAGGGGGTGCTGACGTTTCCAGCGTTAGCCCTTTTGTCAGAGCAAATAACAATAGGTTATTTGCTTTCCAGGCCTGCCATGGCAAACGCAGTAGTGAAACAAACTCATCCCAAAAACAAAAAGTACTTGGAAAAAAATAAGTCATCACAGGGGCTTCTAAGAATGGCCAGTATGTATAACAAAATTTATCCGGGTTTATTTACTAATATTACTTAGTGGTGGTTTGGCTTGACGCAAACGTCGTAATGCAATGTAGCAAATCTAATTCAAGAGTTAGACGCCAGTGAAATGTGCAGCTTGAATAAATCATATTCCACAAGTTCACCTTCACCAAATCCGTGACCGAAGAATTGGATTATCGCCTGGGACTGGGCAGTTCATTCAGAGAACAGAGAAGACCAAAATAGATTGTAAAATCATCATTAGGTCCGACGTTTGAATTGAATCAAATGCCCTGCTGAATTTAATTGCTTTAGTCGACCAGAAAGAGAATTTCAAAATTCGACGCATGTGAGATGCGACGTTTAAAACTGGCCATATCATTCTGTCGTGGTGTTTGCATCGTTCGGAGGATTTTCAAATTTTAATTTGACGTCATTAGGGACCGTTCCTTTTTTACGAGGAAGGGGGGGGGGGGGTTGGTGGGATTTGAGGCGGGCCATGCGAAAAAAAAAACGGTTTTCGAGGGGGCCATCCCCCCAAAAACAGGAAAAAAAGGGGGGCACCTGAAATATTTTCGCAATACCTTGAAATAGCATAATGTTTTAACAGAAGCCCATCAATGAAATGGCTTCTTTAAGGGGGGAGGGGTGGGGGAAGTGAAAAAATTGGCAAGCTGAGGGGGTCACGCAATTTTAAAAATGGCTCTTCCTGAATCACACCACCTCCCTCGTAAAAAATGAACAGTCCTTTAGGTGATCCAACCACACGCAACACAAACGACATATTCCTTTGAAAACGATGGTTGCATTTTTAAGGTTAAAATTATCTTATAGACGAACTAATTACTAGCTGATAGACTCTACTATAGAGCAAAACGCCGGGTAGCAGTTCTCCTAAATGACTGCGCATACATTTTCTTACATGATTATTTGGAGAGTTAAGTAATGGATCAATCTATCATTAATCTGCCTGAAAAAATGTCGATATTTTTAAGGAGAGGTTTCGCATTGATCACAGAAGAGAAATGAAAAAAAAAAAGAAACACCTATCTGGGATTTTGTCGGATTTTTTGGGATCAGTTTGAGAGGGCAGGTTACTGCTGTTTAGAAATCCTATCTTTTTGAGCCTATGCTCTGGTTTTAACCTGCAATTAAGATTCAAAGAAGATGGCTGGAGTGTTTGTTTTACTACCAAAATTATTGTAGCGTGACATGCGATGACTGTAGTTAGGCCTGGATTCAGAGCTTCAGCTAAACATTCCAGATGCACTACTTAACCTGAGAAATGCCGAAACTCAAAGAAATCAGTCGAAGTCTCTGGGAGTGCTCTAGCGTACAAGTATTACGAAAGAGAAGTTAGCGTGCGTGGACTTAGCCTGATGCAAACTCGCCGGTTGGATATTGAAACGGCCCAGAAACCACTTTCGCAGGCTCGCAACTTCTCACACGAACTGCAAACTTGTATAAATGCTTGTATAAATGCCAGCGCTCGCGCTAGGATAATTGGGGTGTACTATAGTTGCTGTCTGTCAAACTTAAAATTCCATAGAAAAAAAACGGATCTTAATGACTGCAAAGCTAACTATGAGACCGGCACGAGTCCACCGTAATAAGTGTGTACAATTGAGTTAAATAAACAACGTAACAATATTATTGCATGAAGTTGTTGATATTGTGAGGGAAACCAAGAAATAAGGAATATTCTCCCGTGGCGAGTCGGCAAAATGGAAACAGTCGCTTCTCACTACAAAATGGTATTCGAGGCACGTGATACCATGATTCTAGTTTCGCGGCAGATATAGATCAGGCGCCAATATATCGCATCTAAAAATAGTCAAAACAACCAAAGTATGATAGAAAGTCATACCTTGATCTACAAATTGAGCAGAGGCCTTTGGCGTCCCCTCTTGTCTGTTGTTGGCTTGGAACTTTTTACGACGAATGTACAAGAACGTATTCCGAAGACGGAACGGAGCAGAATGAGTTATCAAGTTTTGTTTACACGCCATAAGTTCATGTCGCAACCGGATTTGCAAACAAGAACGACCGCTTAGCTTCTTTTCGCAACGCCAATAACCCAAAAGGAAACCACAGAATAAAGCAACATTGGTTAACCGATTATCTGAGCTTATCTTTCGAAAGAAGGGGCGGTTTTTTTTTCGCTCACGAAAATCCGCTTCAAAACCACGAAAACCTCGCACCAGGAGCACTGAGCTTGACCGGATTCACTGTTCGTGAGGCATAGAAGGCCCCGGTAGGGAGCTAAAGTGTTTTCTATATTGCCATCTCGTGTAAATGCGGTTAAGAATCTTAATACCGAAAGAGAATTACGTCGGGCGTAATCGAAAGTGACTTCCCGATTGGATCAAGTCTTACGCGCATCAGTTAGGATCAGTTTGGATAAGACGAATGATCGGTTTAGCCAACATTTGTACTGATCTAGGAAATAAACAGAAACTCCAATTCAAAAGCGTATTTCTTTTGCTTCTGGTGGCAGTGATCAAGTGAAGAAGCTGCGTGAGCCATTTTTTAAATCCATCAAACTTCAACTTCAGCTCAGCAGTGTGCGTTGCTTGCAATAATAACACCGCGATTGCATCTTTGCTTGTGACCTTTTCAAAAGAGCGCGCCTACATGGTTAGTTTTACTGAAGGCCTTGCGTGTCGTAGAATGCAGGTCATGTAATAATACTAAGTGCACGAAATGTTGAAAAACACGACTCAATGATCTTGGAATTTTTACGAATCAAGACTGTTACAATTATTCCGTCTGTGGACAAAAAAGAGAGAACAGTATTGTACTAACGTATTTGGTTCGTGTTTAAACTATAAGGTGTTGCTCTTAACTTCTTTTTCCTTGGATCAAACCATGTAGTGTGACCGTTTTTAGGAAAGGAATTGAACAGTACTGTACCGCAGTATTACACTGGGTGGTTCAATTTTGTTTTAATTAGTGCGACCAATATTTGAATGGCTACTGACTGAACAGTACTGTACAGTGGTACTGTAATGTTGTTTTACTATACAGTGTGCATGGTTCTAACATTTTCATCTGTGGATCAAACCATGCAGTGTGACCATTCTTTGTAAAGCTTCTGAACAGTACTGTACTGTGGTACTGTTTGTTTTACTATACAGTGTGGTGCTATCTTTTTCATCTGTGGATCAAACCATGCAGTGTGACCATTCTTTGTAATGCTACTGAACAGTACTGTACTGTGGTACTGTCTGTTTTACTATACAGTGCGGTTCTAGCTTTTTCATCTGTGGATCAAATAATGCAGTGTGACCATTCTTTGTAATGCTACTGAACAGTACTGTACTGTGGTACTGTTTGTTTTACTATACAGTGTGGTTCTAACTTTTTCATCTGTGGATCAAACCATGCAGTGTGACCATTCTTTGTAAAGCTATTGAACAGTACTGTACTGTGGTACTGTTTGTTTTACAATACAGTGTGGTTCTAACTTTTTCATCTGTGGATCAAACCATGCAGTGTGACCATTCTTTGTAAAGCTACTAAACAGTACTGTACTGTGGTATTGTTTGTTTTACTATGCAGTGTGGTTCTCGCTTTTTCATCTGTGGATCCAGCCATGCTGCTGAACAGTGCTGTACAATAGCACTCCTTGTTTCACCGTCCAAGTAGTCTCAGAGTGGTTCTAAACTTTAATCTGCATCTGAAAACGATGCCGTGAGACCAGAGTGCTGGGTTCTGTACGTACAGCGTAACCTACTGATGACGCTGCTTAATAAGGAGATTCCGTTTCCGCTTCTTAGAGGGCAGCACTGGGGTCACATGTTGTCTTTTTGGTGGTCGGTTGCGCAAAATAAGGTCACTGGGAACATTAAGTAGGACACTCTCCATCGCAATAATTGCCAGTGTCTAACTATTTAACATGAGCAAACCTTCATACGATGATCTAGTAAGATTCGTGTGAACGCCACTGATCCTTTTTTTATTTAAATCTGAACGTTCAGCAATTAAATCAACCTACGAATTCAAATGAAAGCTTCGTAGAAGCAGCACAGAGCTCAGTTGTTAGAGCACCGGACTATGGGGCGGGAGGTCGCGGGTTCAAACCCCGGCCGGACCAACACTCAGGGTCTTAAAATAACTGATTAGAAAGTGCTGCCTTTGCAATGACATCTGCAAACGGTTAGACTTTCCAGTCTTCTCGGATAAGGACGATAAACCGTAGGCCCCGTCTCATAACTCTCTATAATTGATTCGTAAATGTGGGACGTAAAAGAACCCATGGCACTGTTCGAAAACAGTAGGGTGCGTTACCGGTGTCATGGTCTAGCTAACTTGTGCCGTCATTGGTCTGGGTGGGTGGGGTGAGATCATCTATGGACTGAGGTGGCTGCCAGAGGTGCCTTCTATATGCTGATGTCCGATCTCACCCCATGGTTCCTCCGCAATTCAGCTACTAGCTGCAAGTGAGGAAAATTGGCACCGATTCGTTTGTCGTTTCGTTTTCAAAAACGATAGCTCTACGGCAGAGCACACGAAACGTTGAGGGTCAAATGGTTTTGCCAAGATCAAGTATAAAATCTCCTGAACAAGTGCTATACGGTTCCTTAAGTTCGAGACCGGAGAATTTGGCGGCTGATCGATTTAGCATCCTTGATGTGATCATGTTCTAAATTCTTATAACCAGTTTGTGCGGTAGTTTATTGGAATTATAACAGGAATTTATACATGGGCCACCTGTGGCATTGAAAGGGTTAACCCCACCTAACAGCGAAAGTCAGACAATCTCATTTCATTTCAAAAACTGAAAAGCAAATTGAATCGAATTATCACTGTTTTCAGAGACGACGGCGTTCAAATCGTGTATAACCGTACTGGAATTGCCGAAAAGATAAAATATATAATATAGAGGACACGTTTCCGTTTGCTGGTTTTCCTTGTCGTAAGCGTAGGTGTACAAAGCTGTATTTATCCAAAATCGCGGAGCCGCAATCGGATAGAAAAACCAATGTTCCCAAATACCTTTATGCAGTAAACCGCATAGTTAAATAAAGACTGCACTGTGTGTTCCCCACATAAGTAGACTAGACTATAACGTTTTCGAAAGAACTAGCCAAGAAGACTAGAAACTCTTGCGCTCTAGGATACAAGTTTACTGAGATATGATTACATAAGTTTCCGCAAGTCCCTTCTGTTCTCTTGGCTTCCAATAAAATTGCCAGTTACCTTGTAAGGAGGGCAGAATATCACCCAAAACCAACACACGAGCCATGACGGAGCTCGTCGTCTTTGCTTTCATTTGCTGAGCCATTCACTGAAGTGTTCAAATCCAAGAGAAACTTCAATGCAAAACTTTAAACCTATTTTCCTTGATTTACTACGAGAAAGATTATCCTCCGTAAACTCATAACTTTGGCAGATAAAAATATTTAACAGAAGACATCTACTGAGGAAGCCCAAAACCTTTCAGGGTGTTACAGGAGATAAAGCAAATATTTTGCAAACGCAGTAGGAGGGAAGGAATTTCTTTTACCGTTTTGTTTATTTCCATTCTATTTTCTCCTTCCCTGGCTTCCTGCAACGTGAACGAATCATTAGGCATAAAAAGGTTTTCGACCTTTTATTAGTATCTTTTCTATAAATTCGTTATCTTTTTCTCCGGAATCATCGGGCTCAAGAAAACGTTTGTCCGGTCGATCATAAGAAAGGAAGATTGATAAGGAATAGATCACTCTGTTATCATATCAAGAAGAAATCCTAATCTTATTATTTCCTGTCCCACCTCAAAAACAAATATTCCAATTATTTTCTAAGTAAGTAAAAAATTCCTCTCTCCGTTTGAACCTCTGACTAACAACGTATAAATTTGATTCTCTGAAACAAGGCCATCTCCCTTGAAATTTGCTTTCTGGAACAAACCATATTAGACTCACATTGCATCGACGATCGACGAACAGTAAACAAGACGACTTGCAGCAATCCGTGGAATACGCCGTGAAAAATTGTTTTATCCTTAGGGTCTGAGTTTTCGAGACACCCAGTAGGGTCTGAGTTTTTAAGGTCTGAGGTCTGAGTTTTGGAGGTCTGAGTTTTCGAGACACCCCTGAATCGTTCTGTACTGTGGGAGTGTTTCTATTTTAATTATAGAGTGCGTAGTGTGGTTCTGTTCTGCTTTTTATCTGTTTATATTGAAATCCACGCGACCCAGTTACTGCTTCACCGTACAAAAAAAGAGTATATAAGATATCGAAGTTCTTGGAAGGCGAACAGAAAAACAGCCGATAAGAAAGCTGAAGGGTACACACAGACTATTTAATGCATAAATATGCTGCAATTGTTTCGATACAACAATCATCTACAATGAATAATGAGACAATACAACAGGAGTTATATTATGTCTTACAAGCACAAGAACATTGCCGACGGCCAAAAGCGTCAACAAGTTTGTACAATTGTGCTGGTAATGTAACAGCTTTTCAACAAGGTTGCACCAACGCACAGGCATTACAAAGTGATGACAACTCATTATCGCAGTTGTTTTTTTTTTTGAGCAAACTCTAAAAAACGCTCTAGGTAGAGTCGTGGACAAAATTAATCAAGGATGATTTTGCTCTGAAAGCGAAAGGCGCCACTCAAATATACAGCAGCACATATCTCCAAAAATATGCCTACACTACACACTAACAGAATAGAACAGCAAATACATTCGACTTAGTTCATGAGATGAAATTTCAGTGTTTCGCCTTTGACCGGAACGGCATGAAAACAATAAGAGGAAATCGGGTCTCGAATTGAGTCAAAATAAATATTTGCCTCGCGCTTTGAGATTTATTTTCTTATATTATTGTTATTTTTTTTCTCTTTAAGGAATTACAAGAATGTAAACAGCTTTCAGCAATCTTGTGTTGGATCATGTGACAAAAAAACATACTGAGCATTTCCTTTCGACAATGATATAGCTCACACAGGACTCCTAACAGAGTAGACACCACCACTCTCGTGCACCACTCAATAAAAGGAAAACACACGTAACACTTACAACACAACGAAAAACAAAGATGATCTTACTGACCAACACGAAGAAGTCACTCGACGGATGCACTCATTTATTACAACGCATATACTATGGTGCGTTTAGAAGACAGCATAAGGAAACCTATCATATCATTGAACATAACATTATAACACGTACAATATCATGTCACTGTGACATCATAATTATCCCACGATATCATATATATATATATATATATATATATAAAGTGTAAAAGTTGATTAATCGTAAAACAGTGCTCAATACGTGAACGTAGAGCGAAGTAGTTGTTGCGGGAGAAAAAACACAAACAAACTACAGGTTTATCCCTACAAGCCTGTTTCGTGGTTGCCCACTCATCAGGGGATATCCCCTGATGAGTGGGCAACCACGAAACAGGCTTGTAGGGATAAACCTGTAGTTTGTTTGTGTTTTTTCTCCCGCAACAACTATATATATATATATATATATATTTCAGCAATCTTGTCGTGGATCATATGACAAAAAACATACTGAGCATTTCCTTTCGACAATGATATAGCACACACAGGACACAGAAAAGTGTTTATCTGTTGAAAGATGATTCTCTATTATCCGAGGACGGACAACTTCGAGCGAAAAAAAAAATATATATATATACAAAATATATATATATACAAAATATATATATATACAAAATATATATATATTTTTTTTTTCGCTCGAAGTTGTCCGTCCTCGTTTTCCACAATTGCCTACAAATTTCATTACTCGAGGTTTGGACTACGAATCCTTTTGGATCCTTCTGGCGTGTGGCATCCCTGTTATATATATATATATATATATATATATCATAACACATCATGTCAGACGACCATATCATATCGTAACACTTTCATATCATAAATATCATACCAGACGACCCTATCATATATGACATATATATAACATCTACCGATATGGTAGGGTCGTCTCGTATGATATACCAGACGACCATACCATACCATATATCATATCATATCATATCATATCATACAATTTACCATACCATGCCATGCCATAAAATAACACTTCTCAACTATGTTAAATACGGTTTTCCCGTCCCTTTTTGGGGGTTCTTATAAACATCTGATATGAACTCAAACAGAGACTTAATTACACACAAATGAATTGCAAGTAGCAAAAAGCATACACAAGAGTTAAAAAGATGGAAGAGACCTGGTAACCATAGGATGAGACAGAGTCTAAAACGGACACAGGCTCCTTCATGTACATCTTCATGAATAGTTACCTTTATCATTCATTCAAACTATTTCTCCGTTTCTAATTGGCCAAAATGCATAGCCTAATTCGTCCTATCCAAAACGATGACGTCAAATGTCCAAAAATCCATAATATAATAGAATGGATTTGATTTACTCTATCTTATATATTTATATATTATTTCTTATTATAGTTCAGTCCATGGTTTGGAAAGTTTCAAATTTAACGTAGACTGGTAAAATCGCCACAATTATTTCCAAGGCGACTTCCGAAAAACAGATTGCTGGACTTGCCATGAGTTGTTTCTCTTTTAGCGGCGAGCAAGGTACAGCCTCTGTTGGACTTGCACGATAGTTGCTGACCTAAAAACGCATTTCTTACGCTTGGATTCTCTCTAGTTGCCCTGTTACTGTTTTTAGTACATATCTACTTATTGTTTTCTGTCAGTCAAAAGCAAACAGCCTGATCAGCGAGTCAGTAGTTTATACCTTCATGTAACAAAACCGTGTTGTGCTATGCTTTTTCAGAAAGCCTCAGAATGTCAGGATGTATTTGTTTCTAGTTTTCAAACCTCGACAAGGAGAAATCTCTCATTCAGCAATCTCCCACGGCAACAAAAGTTATGGTACTGAAGGGATGTCTGGACCGAAAGTAAACACCTAACTACACGGCAGGTCCGGATAAGTAGCTTCTAGTGCGCTAAATCCGCGGTATCACTCGGACAACACAAGCCAAAGGTCAAGAGATGTAACCGCAAAGCATTCGACCGTAAAATGCTATTTAAAGACATGTTTGTTGCGTTATCACGCATAGAGCAGAATCAAAAGCGACTGCATGAATATTGTTTTGCTGTACAAAAGAGGCCTGGTGTTTGTTTATACTTCAAATACAACAAAAGGTGCTCAGTGTGCTGTTTAAAAAGTGTTGCACAGAACAAAAAGACGCTTCCTTAGACGGAAATTTTCTTTTGAAAAATGTGACGTCGCGAATCCGGGGCCGTGGTATGATGATTGTATTTCAACACAGTATGTGATAAACGGCCTGGAACGTGCCAGCCTCATATAAAAGCTCCCTCTCCGAATAAAAACCGCAGATAGTAAATCGGCCTGGAACAGATAAACGAATGAATAAATGATATGATACAGCGTAGCCCTCGCACAAGGATAACAAGCCCCTCGAGTAAAACCTGCCTAGCAAAAAAAAACGGACCATGTCTCTGTTTGTTTTTTATGTTCTCTAAGCGGAAAACATGCTGCACGGATTACGTTTGAATCAAACTTTCCATGTGTCGATCCCTGGCGAATGAATGGACCGTGACATATATAGATATGTTATTTTACGAGCTGTAAATGTAGAGTCTGAACGTACCCTTTTGTTCCAATGTTTCTGTAAGTTGTTTTGCCATTTTCTCGAAGTCAATCTAAGGAAAAAGAGCAGAGTCGACGAGTCAAACTGTGCTTATAGTAGAAGCAACATCTAACAGGAGCTCCGAGACAAACACAATGTGGAGTTCCTAGCGCACTAAATATGCAACCATGTCGCTCAAAACTGTTGTGAAATGGGTAATTCGAACCTCGGAGGCTTTTGTTTGATAAATATCTCGCAGATGGTCAATTGCTGAAGATTGACCAAAGCGGGAGGAATTGACAAAGATAAACCACTGAATCCAACCTGTGTTTGTCATTAGAACGATAGCCTCCAACAAATCGACAACAAACCAAATCGTTGCCTCCGGGTTCCGTAATCTTTTTGCTAACATTTATCACATTCACAGTCGTGTTGCATTGTTGACAAAGTCAAACATGATTTCACTGAGGTCACTTAGCAGCTTGATAGACATTTGTACATTGGCGTCCAGCTGAATGAAGAGCAAAGCGCAGTGCATATCTACAGCAAGCAAACAGCGGTGGGCAGGTATGGCTTCCACAGCACGCAAAATGATCCCTCAAATTAACCAATGAATAAATTGCACCAGGTGTCAGTTAAACAATGTGTTAATGAATCACTATAAAGGCAATATACAAATGCCGTAGCACATTAATTTGAGAATAATACGCATTTTTCTTTCGTCTAGCAAGCCTTTCGCACTCTGCAAATAAAATCGATGTCAAATGAGCCATTCTAACCCCAGACCTTCATTGTTAATCATTTTTAAAACACAGAAAGCTGGTCTTGAGTTTATTTTGTCGCGGTCAAAATGAGACAACAATGATGTCATCGTTGTACCTCAATTCAAAAATCTAGTTTTAATTTTATAATTCTTGAATTTCAAAAACAACGTAAACCGAAAAGTAAAACAAACGGTAAAAAGTACTGAAAAGAAGATCCTAAAGATTGTTTACAACACATGGTTTCATCAGATAGAAAAAGAAAACAAACATGAAAAAATTGAGTAACTCTCTAAAGCACCATTACACAGTACAATGCCGTTCCAAAGGATGGTCACACTGCGTGGTTAATATTTGTCCACAGGTTAATCAGAACTCGCATGTATGCGATTAAAACCTGAGGGACTGGTTTCTCTGACTCAGCGTTAGTCCTCAATTGTACTTGTTAGGGTATGCTATGAAATACCGCAATGCTTACTTACAATTAATTAAATAACGACTAAAAATTTGGTGTAGATCGTTAAGAAAAACTTCAGAAATGCTGTCATTTCATGCGTTCTCGCGAAGTGTCCACCATTCAGTACTTGTCTTGTTATCTTAGATTTCTGATCAATTTGATTTTATCTTTTGTAGTTCATGATTACAGCAATAACACCGAATCTTTTGATTTTCAGTGTAAATTCGCGTTTGCCCCGAGGGTGAGCCAAGCAATTTTCAAATAATGATGAAGCAGTCAAGTGCTCATAGGTGGAGTCGAATCGACACCTCTCAACATGATAAAATAACTGTACGCAGGAGTCTATGATGATGGGCTCCTGCTTCACGCTACTATATGTTTGTGGTTATCACTGAAGAGCAGGAAGTGGACAGATCCTCAGTACAGACTGTAATGATTACTGCCAGTCTTGACTAAAAGCGTCTAATTCAATGAAACTAAACAGCTAGAGGTTTAGTTGACTGTAAACCGTATTCTTGTTGGTCCTGATATATCGTTATTACTTGCAGCGTTTGTAAGACATAAAGTTGCCAGCACGAACTAAAAAATTTAATTAGAATCATGGCCGTGCCATGCGATCAGGCTCAGAATGGTATGTGCTGAATTAATCTTTCAGTTTTAAAATATCATTTTTTACTACCAGAATCAATATCTGAGTTCATCTGAGGACAAAAGTAAGCAATGTGAACTGAAGTTTCATAATTATGTGGACCACAAAATGCAGTGAAACCACTCTGAGACACAGCTGTGCAACTGAACAGTACTGCTCTATACTACTGTTTGGAACAAAAGAAAGTTTTTACATAAGTGTGGTTTTAAGGTAAATCAAACCATGCAGTGAGACCATTCTTTGGAAAGCTACTGAACAGTGCTGTACTGTGGTACTGTTTGTTTTACTATCCAGTGTGGTTTTAACTTTTTCAGTTGTGGATCAAACCTAGTAGTGTGACCATTAATTGGAAAGCTATTGAACACTGCTGAACTGTGGTGCTGTTTATTTTACTAAACAGTGTGGTTCTAACTTCTTCATCTATTCAAACCGTGAAGAGGGACCATTCCATGGAGAGCAGGCTGCACCTTCGCACTGATCGATCGATTGTTGATCCAGGCAGCATGCACGGTGATCCTAACATTGTAACGCATGGACAACGCCTTGCGGATGGTCTTCATTGAAAGGCAACTTAATTAACTGTACCGTTCGTGTCCTACATGCGCGCGTGCATTGCGACCATTGTTGAGAACGTGAGCATTGAATAGAAGTAAGATTCATCTAGGTGTTGTCGCACTAGGACAGGCAATATCAGTTTGTTTTGTTTATTTCTTCCACAAAGAAGTTTGGAATGTCTTGTGTATTTGAGATTCTTGGGAGTAAGCAAAAATCAGTCGGAAAGACAAAGCATGTGTTACAGATAGTGAACATGTTTACATACCAAACCGCAACATCACACAGGTCAGAATAATACTCTCTGGTCTCCTTCCATTCCACTGCTATCAGTAAAATCTGAACTGAATTGGATTGTGGAATCAACCAGACAGGCTTTTCAATTCAAGGCAGGTTAATCGAATAAAAGTATGTTCAGTGTTACAATTATAAGTTATAATAATTTACAGAGACTTCAATGCAACTCGTTGTCAAGTCGGCAGTTACGTTCCACGTGAAAACGTTATCCCTGTAAGTTATAGTTTTTAGGGTGCTTGTTGAGAGACTAAAAGCAAGAACCAAGCTGAGTTATCGGGGTCTGACATCTGTCTTATCAGCCGTGTGATACCTAAGGTATGTGAGATGGCGAACAGTATTAACCGGACATATCAGATAAAAGTGAACTCAAGCTCTACCTTAAGAGCCTAAATAACCACTTTCCACAAATAATATTAAAATTATGCCATTACAGAGTTACAAAGGAGGCAACTTTAACTATTTATTAAAGCGTAATAAAGGTAAATAAAACGATTAATCACAAATGTTCAAAATTAACGCAGAGGTCGACATATCGTTTGTTATGAGTATCCGGAACAATTATTTAACTTATGGCGATTACTAACTATTATATTGATCATCTGCCTATATTTGTTCTTTCAGGGTAAAAAGGGCAAGGAATGCCTGCTGGTTAAAAATCTTTGAATTCTTTACCCGTAAAACTTTCACCCGTGCATAAACTGGTAAGTACAACGGAGAATCTGTTCAAGAAGCCAAATGTCAAGAATGCAAATTACACTCTGCTCAATAAAATTTGATTTGATAAGAAAATATTGGTTTTCACCACTGAACCCAGTACCACATTGAACAGGATTCTAGAGACTTCAAAATCACTGAACCAAAACTAGCACCCATGACAAAAATCACAGTGATAACTATTTTACGTAATCGAGTAAAAATACTCCCAACAATTTCTCCCGAGAAAAAAAGTGTTTTATGATGAACACACGTGTGAAGGAACTAAATGAGATTGAAACAAGCGACATCGTGGCCACTTTCACACAGCTATTAACCCTTTACTCCCTGAGAGTGACCAACATGCATCTTCTCTTAAACATAATACTACAAAGGCAACCACAGAGCTCATGAGAATATGCAATCTGAAAACTTGTATAGGTTTTTGTTGATATAACATCAAAATCTCCACACTGTTGTAATGTAAGATGTATTGAGATCAGTTAGAAGAATTAAGATTTTGATCTCAGGGGTTAAAGGGTTAATTAATACAAATTACAATTTTAAATTGGCATTGTATGATAAATTGACTGTCAAGGTGTTCAATGGTAATCAACCGTAAGTCGTAAATCAAAAGGAATAAAACATTTTATCGGCTACGAAACTGTCACTCTGAGTCATACACAGCGACGCACTTCAACCCTAACATCCACCCATGGACAAAATTCCATTTATGCTCAAAGAAAACATGCCATGAACTAAATAATCGATGTCACTACCGGGGAGGGGGGGGGGGGGGGTGGGGGGTACTTGGGTTAATGTCTGCTGGGTATGTGCCGCTGGCCTCTCAGAGCCCCCACCCCATTTTAGTCTATTTTTTGGCCAATTATAGACCCCATCTTAGTCACGTTTTGGAAAATGTAATTTTTGTGATCCCAACTTAGTCACTTTCTATTTATGCATCTACCTTGTCAATCCTTTAAAAAGCCGGGCCACGTGGTTTTGTGCTATTGAGTAACTGGTCAATGTTTAAGTTGTGGTTTCAAGAACGGAATGTAATGCGGTCAATGAAAACTTATTGTTAAATTTAATAAACAACTTTCTGATCTTTTAACCGAGAATCTTCCCATTTTGATTCCCTATTTACCCCCAAAATTCGAAAATTTGCGACCCCATTCTAGTAACTCTATTGAAAATGCGACCCCATTATAGTCATTGCAGTTGTGAAAATGCGACCCCATCCAGCGGCACATCCCCATTAGGTTCCTGTAAGGGAGTACCCCCCGGATATCACTATCAGAAAGAATGCCTGGATCTCTCATCTCATTTTTTCATCACTTCCTCGACATTTGATAGGGTGGATTTTTTTCCAGTTTCACCGCTGAAAGAGTGGTCAGCGACTCTGAGAGTCACGCAATCCTCATTCCATTACGAGCCATCTTTTTTCCTTAATCAAATGAAATAAGATGTTTCTCATAATTAGAGCTATTTCTAGGTTTTCAAGAGCAGAAAACTACCAGTCAGTTAATAAGCCTTGAAGAGATTCGTCCAAGTGAAGAAGTTTGAATTACTGCAGCATCCTCAAAATGAATAATTATCCATTACACTACATCAACTTTATCAAGTAGGTTTTCTATTTATAGTCGAATCATTTTATCACCGCCACTTCTTCAAGTTGCTAACAGGGATAAGAGAGAGTATTTATAAGCGGATAAAAATTTACCTCCTAATAATAACTTTCCTTCTTGCAGACAGAGTAAAAACTTTATATTATTGACTGTGAAAAAGAAAACCTTATAATGTGTAAGCATTCTTCCTGGTTTCTTAGCTCGTGGATCTCGTGGATTCACGAGGTATTGGAATGGTGGATCAGAAATGTAACAAAAAGTAACAAAAGAACCATCGGAGCCAATAGTAACTTTGGATTTCTCACGTAATTAACGATCGTCTTGAAGTTGGTAGCTAAAGCTGTGCTAAGATTTTGCACAATAATTAAGAATTGGTTCATGCTTAGCGTGCGTATATCGAGTTATGGATGCACGCGGGAAGTTTGGAGAGCATGAGGGAAGCGTAAGAGTTGCTCGAGACGCAGCCGAGAGCAACTCTAGCTTCTTAAGTTATACCAGTGGAAGAATTTGCACACGTCATCTTATATTCGCACGGCCGTGCGTACATAAAGATTTTTACCATGATTGCTCAATAGGAATTAGGTAGGAGCTTAGCGCGCGCTATGTTATTATAGATAATGGTCTACAATGGGAGTCGCAAGCCATTACAAATTACATATTCGTCTTAAAACATCAATCCCTCAATAAAATAAATTACTTAGTACACAACCCTCCGAATAATTTTAAAAAAACTGGGCACCGGAACAAAATATACAAAAAGTAGTCATTCGCGTTCGAGAAAGATAATTCAAACCGTGTTGCGTTAAACACCTGCAAGACACTTGTGTTCTTAGAAAATACTGAACATTCCTTCAACATTGCTAACTTTCAGGTTCACATTTTATCCACGAGTTCATCATAGGGTACCTTTGATGTTTTTCTAATTCTATTTTGATAATCCAATCTAGCCGTTTACCCAAAAATCTATCAAAACCACTATTAATTAGCCACGAACAAAGAAAATTTTCACTACTGAGGACAACAGTGAATTACCCACAAGAACGTTAGTCTTAAAAACAGCGAGTCCTTCTATTATTTAGACGAGTCAAGATAAAACAATACTCAGAGCCAGGAGATTCTAGGTTTTCCTCGACGTAGAATGGTTCGCCTCTATTTTGTTTCATTGCTTTTGAAAAGTAGCCAGGGAGCTTGAATTGCTAGCCATCTGAAAGGCTGGGAAAAAACGACTAATTGTAAATGAATCTTAAAGCAAAGTCGTCTGCGGTGTGCATTCAAAGCAGATGCGTCTTCACGTCTCCTACCTACCCTGTCGTTCCTCTGTTCCAAATGTCATTCGAAGACACAACGAATTCCTTAATATTCTGTCAGCACTACAAAAAATCCAAGCTCTTTCGCAAACTGCCGGCGTCCTAAATGGCGTTGAGTAACCGCAGCACGTTCTATATGATGTTGTTGAGAACTCACTCACCTTAGGACGCTTAGGGTCGAGAGGTCGCGTTTCCGACTGCCGAAATGTAATCGTGTCGTTTGATTTTGTTATTACATGTGCGGCATTTTTAACAAGCTGCGAATGATTTTGAAGTGGGTGAGGACGAGTGACGTAATACTTTGATTCTTTCTCTCCACTGTTCTCCCCTGGGATCAGAAAATTCCTCAAGGCTTTTTCAAACGTGTCGTCTATGTTTTAAACAGTTTCATACACTCAACAGACTTGGCTTCTTTATGTCTTATGTTATTGACTGCGTGCCGCGCCAGCTGCAGCACAGATTTCTAAAACTGGTATCAAACTTCCTTGCAGAATTAAACAATTCGAACAAAACACATTTTGCAGCGCCATAATAAAAATCGAGTTAAAGCAAAGCACATGTCAGGGTAGAAATAAATGGACAACGCAACTGAGACACACAGACTACCAAACTCGAAATTCTCAGAACCCAAATCACTATTATATTAGTCATATTGAGATTTCATGGCCAAAATAATTAGACAATTACATTGCATTATTAACAATACTACTAGATAAATAGACAGAAAAATGAACCTTGTGTTTTCTTGTTGAAGTAGCAATTGGGATACCGAACAAATTTTATCCCTTATAGTCTGCAACCTCTAAACCGAATACATAGAGGATATTACATGGCCGCGCGAAGATACGAAATTGTAGCTCTCTTGTAATTGGCTAATCATGTTGGTAACCATGGCGACACCAATATCCTGACACGTGAAAGATAAAAATAATATCTTCACTGCGCGCGATGAAGATTTTTTCGTCACTGGAAAAATACTGGTATTTCATCAGTATCTATATAATACATATGCGATGTCGATCAAGCGTGAGGCCAGAATGGCTGCATTTTGGCCGAACTTTTTGACGTTTTCGCAAAAAAAAGGACGAGGCGAATATACAACCGGCCATCTTGACTGGACATGCGTGGTCAATAGAGGATTTATTATTCATTTTGCTTTGCGTTGTTTCGCGGGACAAGGTGGGAAATCCCGAAAACGTAAGATCTTTCCCCCTCGGTTAGCCAATCAAAACTCAGGATTTGCCTCATTTTCTCCGCTCGCGGAACCAGCAGTATAATAATCTAAAATCTTGATACTTCAGATTACCGGGCACCTTCAGAGGGGTCTCCAGTCTCGCGGGTGTAGCACTTCACGGTTTTTTTAGAGATACCCCAAACCCTATATCAAATTAAAGCTTGTAAAAGTAGCTATTTGAATTCACCATTTAAATTAAACGAATATAAATTCTCAGAGTTTCCGCGGTTTGAACATACAGTTCGTTATCACCTTCTCAAAGCTCCAACTCACAGCGATTTTTTTATTTGGCGAATTTAATTCTTTCTTGAAAGTCCGGAACCCAAGAGTTAAAAAAGAGTATCGAGGTTTTCCTTTATTATACAGAATTTAAAAGTTACAGAACATTTTCAATATCGCGAATAAAAAATACGGAGAAACCGCACGGAAACGGCTGTTAACGAAAAAAGTTTTTTTTTTTTAAGGTCTAATGTAGCGGCTCTCCAAATTTGGTTCAAATCATACAAAACGCTTTCGAGAAACAGCACCAACAAAATAAACCGTCGAAACACAAACCAACGCCGCACCCAAACACCGTTGTTGACAACTGACCAATCAATGCAGACGATTTCTATTTTCGGTCATCTCCTGTGGACATTTTCGCGCAATTTTTCTTCACTCAAACCCTCTTGTACCTGCACGCTCAACAATTTTGTGTTGTTTGCTACCCGCCTCAGCATTACTATGCCTAAAACTAAGAAGGCGAAAGTCGGTTCAAGTAAAGTTACAAGCCGAAACACAATAGACCGAGGCGCGCTGAAGAAAGTCAAAGTTGCGAGCAACCACCGCGAGCGACAACTTCTTTCCCAGGGTCTTCTCCTACTCGGCCCCGACGGGCCGAGTAGGAGAGGACCCTGGGAACGAGGTTGCGCGAACAACTAGTTACGGTTGATGGTTGAAATCGCGTCAGTTCTATAAATAATGCTTTTTGATAAGTTTACTACTGTTTAGTTTGGTCTCGAAATTTCTGAGGAAAACTTTTGAACTTTATATGTCACTGTTGTTGTTTCATTATTGTTCCTGGGCCCACGCATTGATGGTAACTGAGAAGCAAATCATGCCTGAATCACAGATGTGTCGCGCTGATTGCCTGCCAACAATACATTTTTATAGTCTCTGTTCTTCTCGATTTTGCCTAATGTCATAACAAGGACTTGAACTACCCTATCTTGTTTATCTCTGGCTCAGCCCTAAAAGCAAAAACAATAGGTAATTCGGACACCTTAATGGGAAGCTAAAAAATAATGTGCGAGGTCCAAAAATAATGTGCGAGGTCCAAAACTCTTTATTCTTTTCTTCTTATTTTTATTCCAAATATTCACTGACTCTCTTTCTTCAGTTCCAAGGATTTTTCGCATACGCGCTCCGAAATTTTCGTCTTCGAGGTCTTCATCTGATTGATCTGAAGGCCACTACTGGTAGTAAGAACCCTTGTCGGACGAAAAAAGGCCCGCACGTGATTCTTCTTCCATACTGACTTTAAACGAAAACGAAATTTCTCCTTCCGGTGAAAAACGGTCTTTTCCAGTTTTCTCAGCGAATATTCAATCTTTTTCAATAATTTTTGTTTTGTTTGAAAGGCCATAGTCAAACTTAATTTTTGTGGAAAAAAAATTCGAAAATGTTTCACCTTGAAGGTGCACGGTAACCTTAATTCCTCACCTCAATGTTGACTTGCGCCATGTTCTGTACTTTCATTGCTCTCAGGCCAAACTTCAGACTGCACAGTGTTTCGTTCACATCACGACATGATGGAGAAACACAAACCTGGCAATGAAAAACGGATTTATGATCAATTTAGTATACTCAACGTGAAGACGATTTTGTTGCCAGAGCCCGCGTTCAGTTGACGTCGACTCGTCAAGTACACCTCAAGGAACCCAAGTACCTCAAGCAACAAAATTAAGGTACATTGAAAGTATACGGTACAGTATATGTCCCCATACATGATGTACCTACCCGAGTCTGGTCGAGAGGACGCAGGCTCTGGGAACAAAATAACTCGGGGGCCGCACTATAAGAAATCTGTATGCGTTTTCTTAGGGCCATTGCCCAATTTCATACCAAAATAATAATACTATTCTTGATATCCCATTACGCGGTCGTCCGATTTTGTTAATCACTCGTATGATTACAGACCGAATTGGACTCCACTCAGTCCTATTACCATTACTTATTATCAGTAGTATCATTATCATCATTATTATTTTCACTATTATTATCATTATTATTTTCATTATTATTATTATCATTATTATTATCATTTTATATTATGTATTTTGACTGAGATAAACATCAGACATGTACTGTATTTCCTTACGATTAAACTGGTTTTCGAATTTCCCTCGAGTCCGTCCTGTAGCAGTCGGGTCAGTGTAGAATTTCTGTATGGTATATGTCGCTTCTTTCCTTCAGCTAATGCCTGAATGACATTCCTACAGAAAAAAAAACATTTCTGAATGAAACCGGGAAAGCCAGAATTCAATCCTCTTGTTGATAAATTTGGTATTGTCTTAGAGGAATTTGGCCATGGATTTTATCTGGCAATCACCTTACTGATTCTCCTCACCTAACATTGCAGATTAGATTAGAGTCAAGTCTAACGAGAATTGGTTGAAAATTGGTCATTCATTGGGGATACACCGTAAAACAATAAAGCCCTGAATAGACATGCACATGCTGCCCTGGACACATATACAAAAATACTGACTAAGATAGACTACAGGTAGGGGCAGTCAAAACAAACATTACCGCAGAAACTGGTAAGTGCTTATTTGATAAAGCGCGGACGTATATGTCAAAATTAATTTTTCTCAAAAATCGAGGTGAATAGTGGCAGCTGCGAAGTAGAGAGGAAAATATTCACCGAGATTGAAGAGAATACTTGAAGCAATCCCAGTGCCATCTCTTAGAAACAGCTGTAAAGCGAGAATTGAGCCGGCCATTTTGTTCCCTGGACCAAAGCCGCTCACTCGTGCAAGGCTTTACCAGGACTCTAGGCACTATTTGCCTCGTAGGAGGTGAATAGTCAGGGTGTTCATTAGGCATCGGAGATCGGAGAACTCTCCGGCTACTACGAAGAATTCTCCGGCTACTACGAAGAATTCTTCCGTCAAATTTAGATGGCCTGAGCTAGTTTTAAATCCAGACACGGAGCGCTTTCAGAATATTCTCCTTTTACTTTACACAATTCTCCTGCTGCTACAAATATTATTGAATAACCTGATAGTATTGAATATCCCGACAGAGTGAGCCAATCAGATTACTCAAAATGCCAAGATTGCTAAGCTGGTTTAAATATCAATACAGTATCGGATCACTTCGCGACTTTGTTGGACTAATCGATAAACATTGTTCGCAGCAACACTGGAGCAAGATAAAAATTTGCAACCTAATATATTCAACTCACCCCAACTCAAGAAGTGAAGAATTTATACTTTGGGCTTCCTGTAGCCGTTCTCCTTCCGCTTGCGTCTTTTTTATTCGCTCACTTCCCGCCAAATCGCAGCTGTGATAAATACAAGATTCACAATATACTTCACAGGTACAGATTGGGCAAATGTATACCCTGGAATGTATACCCATAAAAAAGACGTTAGGACGCTTTCTACATTACCTGACCTATTGATTTTAAACGTGAAATTTTCTCTTGTGTATACACATTTTTGAAACGAAATCATTCGAAGGAAACCTACTGAATAGAGACGTATTTGTGTAGAGTTGGATGTTTGATCTTGTGTTTTTGCAACTATTCACTCCCAAGTTACAAACACTACACAAATTATGGAAAAGATTGTTAATCATCGTGGTAACTTCAATGATAATATAAATTTATTTCAGTTCTATGGTCTCACGACGGAGTCACTTGGGTGGTGGTCGCGACGTTTCGACTGCTTACTGCTTGTCTTCGTCAGGCGATGGGGTCGACTGCTCCAGGTGCGGCATTATATATCACGTTGGTCTACTGTGATTGGTGCGTTTCGATCCGGCCATTGTTTCCGTTCACCATGGTTTTCCTCCAGCGTCCGCTGGCTTGCCGCGCGCTAGCACTGGGAGTAGTCGACCCCATCCCCTGAAGAAGACAAGCAGTCAGCAGTCGAAACGTCGCGACCACCACCCAAGTGACTCCGTCGTGAGACCATAGAACTAATTTATATTATCACTACACAAATTACTTCTTCACATTTTGAATTCAGAAGATTAATGCCCACATTAATTAAAAAGGTAAAGCCAGACAAAAAGGTCGACAAGTAAATTCTTGTCTATTTGTTTCTATTTCTTCAATTCGTATCATTCTTTCTTTTTTATTGCGTTATCTAGTTTTTATCTATTATAATTTTTACGTTACTCCTTCATAAATTGTTGACTTTCCTTAGTTAGCCTTAGCCCAAGAGAAAATGAGGTAAGAGAATGCATCCTCCATACTGGGTTCTGTTACTCTGATAAGGGGACAGAATCTATTTCTAGATCTGGAAACTATTTTAACTGACCAATGGCTGATGCCCTTCTCATCACGTGGTTGTAATTTCAAAGGCCATTGGGAAACCGTGCAGCCATGGAACGAGATATAAATAGATTCCGCGCTAAAAGTAGATTCTGTCCCCTTATCATATCAGACGGGGTTATTTTCTCTTTTCCCATTTTCTCTTGTCTTAGCCTTTGCGAATTGCGAGTTATGCTTTTGTAATGTTACTTGTTCAAATAAAGTTTGTTGTTGTTGTTGTACTGATGTTGGTTTGTTTTAACAGTGTAGAAATTACATGACGCGGCAGATAAGCGAGCAGGTTCAAACTTGGTGTCACTGACGTACACATATAGCTTTCCCCTCACAGCAGCCAGTCCTCGTGTTTGAGAAGCGATTCTGGTTAGCATTTCGTCGTCTTCCTGAAAGAGTTGATGTAGATCAGGAGACCATTAATGGGAGCGTTCCTCTCTCCTTCAGTATTTCCTTTCGGATCGGGCGTTTTGACAGACGTCGTTATCTTAACCCTTTCATTGTCAAGATTGAGTATAAATTCTCCTGAGCAAGTGCTATACAGTTCCTTGTGTTCTAGTTTGCAGAATTTGGTGGTTGATCGATTTAGCATCCTTGATTTGATCATGTTCTCAATTCTTTTCATCTGTTTTTGCAGTGGTATATTGGAAGGTAAAGGAGAATTTATACGTGGGTCACCTGTGGCATTGAAAGTGTTAAGAAACACATTGTCGTCAGCACCTCGCATCATAACAGCTTCCATGGTTTTGTGATACTGCTTTAAATTATTGCAAATAGGTGGTCCAGTTGTAGTGGCTTTGTTACAAAAAGACTTTTCGGAAGACCACTAAGCTACTTGCAGTGTACCATGACATGCACGATTGCTGAAAGTCATTATGGTATTGCAAACTGCTTGTGTCGAGAAATGGTCTGAGCAAAGGTAACTACTGGAAAATGAAATATGGAAGAGGGTTCTCTTTTGTGCACAGCTTACTTGGCAGCTATATTCAGGCTTTGTCAAAATGGGTGAATCTCGGCAAGCACAACATCGTTTCGTGCGAAAAGTGTTTCTAAAAATAACTAGGTCTGTCAAAACGCTCAATCAAGAATATACTGTATAGAGGAACGCTCCTAGTAATTGGCACCTGTGTAGATGAATGCATGGGTAGTACTTTCTTCAAAATAAGCAGCAATAGAGATCTCTGAACAATGGTTATCCTTCATGACTTACGTGTCTGTGTTGTAGTTCAATTTTATCCTTTGGTCAAATTATATTTTCCTTTGTTTCAAACTCATTAACATCAAAAACCTTTTTTCGCGGGAGAAGCCGCTCCAAAAATAACTTTACTTGTGAAAACGCCTTTGCATGAACCTATAGCAGTTGCACGCTCCGGGTAATGGGCTCCTGTTAACATACATTACCATAACCAAAAAACAAAGGAAAATAAAATTTGAACCAAGGAAAACTACAACATCTGTACTACGGCACAAGGGGTACCTGTATTTAACAAATGAAAGATCATCGCATTTATGAAAGCACCATAGTCATTTACAAAGATAAGACCTGAAAACATTCAGGCTTGAATAGGATTCGATCCCACTACCTTACAATACCGGTGCAACACTCTAACAAACTGAGGTATCAAGTCAACTGGGTGTTGGTCATTTGTGAGTTCGTACAGTGTATCCGTAGAAGATGAAGAAATGAATGTAAAAATGTGAAAATGTCACTTTATGAGAATGTCATTAACCGCCGCCCGGTTAGCTCAGTTGGTAGAGCGCCGGCCTGTCGAGCGGGAGGTCTTGAGTTCAAACTTCGGCCGGACCAACCCTCAAGGTCTTAAAATAACTGAGGAGAATGTGCTGCCTTTGTTATGACATCTGCAAATGGTTAGACATTCTAATCTTCTCGGATAAGGACGAAAAACTGTAGGCCCTGTCTCACAGCACTGTTCTTGTGGGACGTTAACCCACAACACTGTTCAAATAGAGTAGGGGACGTAGACCCCGGTGTTGTCGTCGAACTTTGATAAAGTTTGACTGTAATTAATTACCTAATAGTGGAATTTATGTAAAGCGCCTTTGAACATATCTGTTGTAGTTCAATTTTTTCCTTGGTTTAAATTTTATTTTCCTTTGTTTCAAACTCATTATCATACATAACCATACCAGAAAACATATGAAAAAGAGCGCTATACAAATTCATTATCATTTTCATCATTAATGTGCACTGCGGTAAAAAGATACTTAATAGATAAGAGATACCTAAAGTTAATAAGTGAAACATCGTCGCAGTTAGTTGTGTACAAGACTGCGACGATCCTTCTTCACCTGAAATCTCTCTTCCGCAGTTCACATATATGAAATTTTCATATAGTTCTATTCAGGTACATATATTTTTGGTACAGTTGGGGAGTGTCGCAAATAAAATGTCACACTACGTGGTTTGATCCACGTAGAGATAATAGAGTTTCAACATGCCACAGTTTGTTGTCCAAAAGAAAAAAGGCATTGTCATAGCTAGCTATCCCTGCGTATGGAATTAAAAAGCTCTGCTCTACAGTATTTTAGTTGTCCACTAGATCGCAAGCAGTCAGGCTGTCTCAGGTTTGCTTCGGGTCAGTGAGATAACCATGCCAACAAGTTACGGCCGCGTTTCTCACGCTTTTCGCCTTCGCCGCACGTGCTCTAATAGTTTGTGCATCCCACTTCGCGTACAAAGAATCAGGAGGAAAAAGGAGAGTGCTCGTACAAAGAATCAGGAGGAAAAAGGAGACTGCTAGCGATCTAGTTCTCCACAGGCATTCTAAAGAATTGTTTCATTGCATTCTATAGGCTTGGAACAACAAGAGAAACTCACATCGTAACAAAAGTACGTTCCAGAGCCGTCCACATCTACTGAGTCATTATCACTGGAGTATTCCACGTCAGACGGACTTGACATGTAATAAGACTCGTAACTACTCATTGAGTCTGTGATACCTGCATTGAAATAACACTCAGGCAGAGGGTCTTATCATGGCAACTTACGGCTATGATGTTAGCGTGTTCGACTTTATATCAGGAGATGCGGTATTCAAGCCTCGTTGATGGCACGATATTGCTTCCTTAAGCTTTGACTAGGAGCTTCACACAGTCCCTCTTTACACTCAAGTTTAGAAATGAATAACGTCAAGAATAATGCTGGATGTAGCCCTGCGATGACATAGCAATCCTTTGCAATTGAGGCGGGAGGAACAATAATCCTAGGTGGTTCATATTGCCGCTACAGCTGTGTGGGTGTCAATACATAACAGCACAATCGTATAAAACCTGGTTTAGCCAGTGTCGCACGCATAAAACCAACATTCTACCCCACTGCTATCTTAGTAGTAAAGCAACTCACCCTACCAGTCTTGATGACGATTCCCAGCAACCCACCCCTTCCCCCACCCCGTCAGTCTTCTTTCTGGCAAACGCTTCATTAACCCTCTAAGTCCCAATAGTGTCTCTATAGATTTTACTCTGGCTAACGCCAGACGATTTTACTCGTCACAGGGAGACCCCTCGGGGCTTAAAGGGTTAAGCGGTTTAAGTCAATGCGTACATGTACAGTTTTGTGGAGTTTAAATGGGCAATGGGAAAGATTGAGCAATTAAATGAGCCGTCCTTCCTCACTCCTGAGTCCGCTTCCCTACTACCTCACAAACCGTTGCTCAAACACATGTCTATTGGCATTTAACGAATTAAAAATAGCGTGCGGAAGAGTGTATGAACAGCTTTACAATGACCAGTTTGTAGCATGATAACAAGAAGCCTACCTCTGTACCGGGGGGGAACACTGAGTCTCTCTATCTTTAACAGACAAACAGCATGCGACCTGGGAGAAAGGTTCATAACTAACTATTAGGTTATAAGCAGCCAGGCTAGCTTTGTCGTGTCGAGGGAGTTATAGAGCATTACAACCATCGTTCAATTTTGTTTCCTAACGTTACATAAGGAGAAAAATAACTAGTTTTTCGCTACAAGAAACTGGGTTTAATTTAATTAAGGCGGGAAGAAGGACTTTGACATAGATCGTGCTTATTAGAGTTGGAAATGGTGGTGTTTTTATGAGGAGTTAAGCGTTTTACAGCCGTTTGACGACCATATTAATCCGAAATAAAGTTCCTTGGTTTTCTTCCGCCAACTAACTATTTGATTCTGTAAGCTTGAAATTTTTAACTTTCGCGCATGTCACTTATCAGTAACATACTCATTATGTTCTCTTATTCATTTTTTTTTATACAGACCTGCTTGACTGTCTATTCATTTTGGTCTCGGCGACAGCTAGTTTCTTTTTCCCAGATTTCAACAGTCGGCAAATCTCATCTGGGCATTCAACGAAAAACTCCGAAAGATTCTCCACGTAAACACCTGTAAATTAAACCGTTGTAGAAAATTAATGTCTTTGTACAGCAATGTGCTCGCTTCCTTCGCGGTACATAACTTAGTAATGGTAATAGGACTGAGTGGAGTCCAATTCGGTCTGTAATCATACGAGTGATAAACAAAATCGGACGACCGCGTAGCGGGAGTCCGATTTGTTTAATCACGAGTATGATTGCAGACCGAATTGGACGACACAAAGTCTTATTACCAATTAATCATAACTGTAACAAAATTTGTGATGTATAAACTTCTTTTTTTTAATAAAAACACATGAAATTCCAAGATTTTTTATGCCAGAAGTGAAAAAAAAAAGAAGCCACTTAAGCGCGCGCGTGATGGCGCGTACTGTCCAATTACTCAGGCATGACGCGTACTGTCCTATTTGACTGTCCTATTAAGGCTGAAATCAGGGCAGTTGATAGCCAATCAGATTTGAGAATTTTGTTATAGTTATGATTAGTTAATTAATTGTACGGTAACGGTGCAAACGAGCCTTAAGGCCCACAAGGCGGAAGCTTATTCCGGTTTCAATAGCATGAAGCAACTGGGAGTATTATTACTCCCCCCCTGCATGGGATGCTAGTCCATCGCAGGGTCACCCCCAGCATTATATCGCTGGTACCCATTTTTATTTTTTTCTGAAGCATCTCAGCGGGCCGGAATCCCAAATCCTCGAATCTGATTGGCTAATCGCGCGCTCGTAACCGGTCCAGCTTTTTACGATACGGACCACGGTCCGGATTTTCATCCGCGCTATTCGCGGCAAATTGACAAAAAAAGCAAACAAACAGAAAAAATAAATAAGTTATTTACCGGTCTAGGTCGGTCCGCATGGGAAAAAACTGTGCCCTTGGTCTTGAGTACGGACCTCAGCCTTCGGCCTCGGGCCGTACGCAAGACCTCAGGCACAGTTTTTTCCCATACGGACCTCCCGCCCGGTAAATAACATATATATACATCTGGATGGAGAGAGAGAGTGTGAAGTAAAGTTTCTTGTCCAAGTGCCAGCACCAGGGCTCGAACTCCAAACCTTCTGCTCGGAATTCCGACACGCTAACCACTACACTACTGTGCTTCCACTCAATTGTGTCAATACCAAAATGCTCGAATATGATTGGTTGTAAACAGCCCTTATTTATGGCTTAATTGGCTGTTTCAGGTCCAAACTGTCCGATTTGACCTGTTCAAATCGGACAGTTATAAAACAACGGACAGATATGTTTTCCTTAGATTTTGACACCACTACTTATTCCCGAATTTCTAGCATTTTGTTATACCCTCGTAATTTCATATCAGCCTCGTGCTACGCGCTTGGCTGATTTGAAATCCCTCGTCCGATTACTCCCTGAATTGTACTCCACTTAGTCCTCTTACCATTACTAATTACGAATTTGAATCACAGGATCATGTGGGTGAACCGCCTGTGGTGGGTACTTCCTTATTTGGGCTAAACGGGGACGTGCCGCATGGATAGGGTATGGTTTTTGGCCTCGCTGTCCTAAACAGGATATATCTTTTCCTTGGTTCAAATTTTATTTTCCTTTGTTTTCTTGTATGGTAATGTATGATAATGAGTTTGAAACAAAGGAAAATAAAATTTGAACCAAGGATAAAATTGAACTACAACATATACAATTTTACTGGCCTCTCTCCTTAACAACGTCAGAACCTGTCCTAAACAGGGTAAGGTATTACGAGCCATTACAAGGTTATCAATCAACATCAGATCATTTTCTGGAAAAAAATGCTATTGTTGTCGTTATCCTTTATAATAAACAATTTTCCACTTATCAGTATTATAACAAGCGCGCACTGACAGAATAGATCGTACCGGTAGGTCTAGTTTCTTTGTGTTGGATAAAGTGATGATAGAAAGATGTTATTGTGTCGCACAGCTAGATGTGCATCCCGCTGCACACGATAATTTCTTTGATTTGCTATTACATAAATCATCTTTCTATAGATGTTGTGACAGCATTTTGCTACACTAAGTAACTTAGAGCTTAATGCTTGGTGGCCGTTTGTTTAATGCAAGTGTAGAGATGCAATGACCGGGGTTTAGACGCATCAAACATGATTTTTCAAACATGGGTAATCCCTCCGGGGGTGGTACTCCCTTGTATGGGCGATATGGGTATGTGCGGCCCCAAAGGGTATGGTTTTTCAGCTATTTTGGTCATAAATAGGGTATCGATTTTAGCCATTTTGCCGCCATTTTGCACTCGCATTATAGCGAGGAACTTTGAGCTCAAAACTTTGCACATGCAGTCTTGTAACCTATGAAGCAGATAAACATTGACTTTAATATTGGTCTGAACTAGGGAAATAATTATGAGGCAGGTCTGAAACAGGTTATTTATTTAAGGGTCAGGTCAAAAATAGGGTAGGGAAAATCGCAGGTTTTTGTTATAAATAGGATAAGGGTTTTGGGAAGCGGGCAGCACACCCCTACCCAATTTTTATGGTAGTACACCCCAGGAATTGCCCCCCCCCTCCCCCTGTGAACCGTAAAAAACAAACTATACCACATAAACCTAGAGAAACAGAATTATAGAATAATAAGTATCAAAGAGCTAGGAGATATCAGAAACAAAACTTATTTATAAATTTCAAATAATTTGAAACCCATAAGACTAGAAACGTGCAACTCAAGCTCACAGCTTGTCAAGTTTCAATATTTCCCAAGTACCATATTTGGAAACTGCTTGCCCCAGTCTTTGAGCTTGTTGACAGTGATTGCTTCATTTGGTTTCTGTTGATTTTTCAAATATGGTACTTGGTGGACAAGCAGTAGTTTAAGACATTTAAGACATTGTTGTTGTCCAATTTTGGTGTTCCTCTGAATTTTCTGATCCAATATTTTCTTAATTGGACAGCATGGAGTCCTATTATATATACAAAGTTGTCACAGACAGTTGCTTTAGCAGATCAATTTACGCTATTTCTGTTCATGTATGCCGCGACAATCTCTGCGTACCTTTCTTTGGGTGTTCTCTTAAGACCACTTCGGTGCCGGATTTCTGGTCTCCAAGTAAATCGTAAACTTTCTCTTGATAGATCTGAAGGTAGGAACATGTGACCTGAAGAAAACATATCTCAATTAGGGCAAATCGAAAAGCAATAAGGCGAATAACTGTTTTAGTATAAATACACAGGTGATTATTTCAAAAAAAGAAAAGAAAAGCATTAGGGGAGCAAGGTTGGCGCAGTGGTGAGAGCGCTCGCCTTCCACCAATGTGGCCCGAGTTCGATTCCCGGCCCCGGCGTCATATGTGGGCTGAGTTTGTTGGTTCTCTACTCTGCTCCGAGAGGTTTTTCTCCGGGTACTCCGTTTTTCCCCTCTCCACAAAAACCAACATTTGATTTGTTTCAATTTAATTAAATATGATTTTATTTGATTTGATTTGTGCTTTACAGTGTCCCCAATTAGTGCGTCAGTGCCAGATACAGTTGACACTCAAATAACGTTCATCACTATTATTATTATTATTATTATTATTATTATTATTACTACTACTACTATTATTATTTCAACACACACACACACAAATAACATTTCATCAAAAGTGCGCGAACGACTTGAAGCCATTTTGTTCGTCGAGGTGATTATCGGCTGATAATCCGGGATAGCGAACCAATCAGAGCGCGCGATTTTGTATAATCACCTGAGTATTTATACTAATGACCGATATTGGCACAGAGTTGTTACAGTACAGAACTAGAGCAGGCAAGGAGAGAAGTTTACGTCAAATAGAAAATTGACCGATATTCTTCAATACAGTTTCAAACAAGTGGGATTAGAATAAGTTGTTATATTATTGGAATTCTATTTCCAAGAAAAACCACACTAAATATATGAGAGCCAAGTGGAGTCTAAGTAGTAAAGTTGAGGTTTGTCTAGTTCATGTCAGATTTGACTTCAAAATCATATGTCCGCATGGTTTGTCTGGTAAAAAGCCTTTAAGAAAACCCATTCTACCCTTTCTAAAAGTTTCATTTCCTAGTATTTATCGGTGTGAATCTTTCAACGGCGTTAGATAGAGAAAACGTAAACTGACCGTTACTGTTTTGAAGGTCGGTCTTGTATGAAATCCAAAAAAAGACCTATCAGAGCGATCTCTATATTAGCCTAACCACCAACAATATAGTAGCAGTTAATTTTCTAAGCCAACGCAAATTGTAATTTACAGATGAATCGCCCTAACAACGCCCTTACAGCATAAGAGTGGGCGGCATCTCTGTTGATAAGTGCAAACATGTGAGCCACAATGTTGGACGCCAAACCATCAGAAGCCATCAATGTGTGTGTTTTTCCTGAAACAAAAGACAAAAAGATAATAGCAAATGAGTGAAATTCACGGAGGAAACGCAGTGAACATGAACATTCTGTCACCTAAAGCATGAGCGAGCTCTTTCTCACTGTACCTTTCGTGTTAAATTTTATTTCACAAGATTTTTTTCAAGTTTCATACTTGTCCAAGACTCTGACAAATTTATGCACAACATTGTATCAAAATGCATTGTGTTGTATTGTGTCGTTCTAGAATGTATTGTTGAACTATTGTTATGGCCATATAATACAGTACAATGCATTGCATAAATTTGCCGGAGTATTGGAAAGCCCTCTCAAGTTTAGTTGAAAAGTGTCTGGAAGTACTTAACAGCCGTGAGAAGACCAAATCACCAAACGAAGACGAGACTCTAAACTGGACATAAGGTAAAATAAAAGTTGCTTTTTCTACCTGCTCCTGTCTGGCCGTAAGCCATCAAAATGCTGTTCAGACCTGTCAGTGAGGCTTCAACCAAAGGCTTACCAACAATTTGGTACACCTGTGTAAATCAAATGGACGAAGTGATTTCAGGGTCATGACAAGAGAGAGAGAGAAAGAGAGAGAGAGAGAGAGAGAGAGAGAGAGAGAGAGAGAGAGAGAGAGAGAGAGAGAGAGAGAGAGAGAGAGAGAGAGAGAGAGCCATAGGCATCAGTACTTTTGTAACGAAAAAGGGGAACTTTTGTAACAAAAATGGGGAACATTCGTAACATGAGGAACTTTCGTAACATTTACAGGGCACTTTTGTCACGTTCGAAAGGGAACTTTTGTAACTATGGGGCACTTCTGTAACAAACCGGGCACTTTCGTCACCAAAGGGGGAACTTTCGTAACGATGGATTTGAGCTCTTTTCTAAAAGTAATTAAGTTTTCTTGTTCAGGTATAATTCGGATATTTTTGAGTGTATTAGTATTTTATTTTGTAAAAGAAATTAACTTATTTGTAGTTTATCTATTTTTTATCAACAAACATTCAATTTACTTTGTGGGTAGAACACCAGAAGGAAGAAACTATTCAAAAATAAAGAGCATTTCTGAAGCGTGCAGATTGTAAAAAAGCAAAAGAAAAATGGGCTGAATAATTTCATTCAATTTACGCAGAAATTTCAGTGAAGCGCAGCTGTAAAAGGGAAGTCAAAATTGTCGAGGATGCACTAATCTTGAATGCACTAAGAACGGGGACTACTTAACTAAATTCGAAAGCATGCTTTTGAAAGAAAAAAATCATAGTTAATGAAAAGGCAACAACATAAATCATTTTTTAATGCAAGTTTGCAAATGATGAGCAAAATCAAATCCAACAAAGCAAACAGGATTATTTGAGATACGTAGTCACTAAAATTTATCAGTTAAATACCAAGTTAAGTATAAGCAGCATGTATTTGTAGTGACTTATTTGCACGTCGTTTTTGAACAGTTTTCAAGTGAACATCGCAACTTATTATGTTTTCCTGGGCTAACATTCCCATCCTATTTTGTCTACGCGACGAGATTAAATGTGATGTTTCCTTAATACCGGCAAATTGAAAACTGCTTTATAAGGCAACATTTTACAATAATTTGAAAAATCCTCGAAAACGTACGATTAACTTATGTTCTTAATTTGAACACCATTTGTTGAAGAAAAGGTGTGTGATCTTACAAATGAATTTTAATATTACCTCAACAGGAAAAAAAGCTGGTTGAACTTCTCAGAGAAACCCGCCTTCAGGCAACTTTGACTTTTGAAGAAATAAGACATGATAACCGGAACCAAGAAACCATTTGTTCAATTAAAAGCTTATAACGACGAACAATACAGCTTTTAAAAGTCTTGCTTGACAAGACACTTATGCGTCTTAATACTACCAGAACAGGAACAGTGATATATAGGCCGACTGTCAAGAGTGTAACGCGAAAGTGTTAACAAGTTAGCCAACAGACAATCAATCTAACAGTTTTGAATTTCAACACTGATTGAACTATAAAATAAAATTTAGTTATATCGGTGTAAATGCGTGTTTGTTTTTCTTCAGCCTTAATCTACAACTGATTGTCTTTCGCTAAACTTTTAACACTTTCGAGCCATTTAACTTCAAAGAGGCGGTAATGAAAAATTATTCATCTTGCGTTCTTGAAATTGACGGGCAAGATGTAAGTAGATTAACATCGCACACTATCTTAAGTTGTCAACTACATAGTTAGTATGCAAAAACAAGGCTCCGTAACTTTACAAAGTTATCGAGACTTAATAAAACAACTACAGTTCCCATGTACCTTGACCTATCATAAGTTCAATCATGTTTTGAGCTACTTAAACTTCTCCGGAGTTCCATCTTGGATTGGATCTACTTCTCATTTTTTGTCAAAACAGAAAGCTGGAAACTTTCTTAAAAGACGTGAATCACGTGGATAAAGATAACTTTGACATCAACCTATCCAATGGATAGGCTCTTGTGCTGGCAAAAGTGAAAAACTGTCCCCTGAGAAATATTTTAACTGGCAAAATACAAAGGTTAAAGCGCTCGGAGTAACCGACCTGGAAATTACAACCAAACTTAACTTCTTCGAAAAAAATAGAAAAAATGCGAAACTGCTTGGGCTGCTGGACAGTTCGTAGACTAAGCCTTATTGGGAAAATAACAGTTCTTAAGAGTTTGGTTGCCTCTCAAATAATTCATCTTTTGTGGCCTCTTCAAATTAATTCTCAAATTAAAAAACAAATAAATGATCTCTTCTTTGACTTCCTTTGGAACAGTAAAGGTGATAAAATCAAGAGAAACGTTATCACCTAAAACTATGGCAGCGGAGGATGTAGAATGATCGACATTGTTTCTTTTAATAAAGCCCTTTCTTTAAATTAAAGTCCGTGTGGATAAAAAAATACCTGGACGAAAGTAATAAGGGGAAATGGAAACTTTTTTTGACGATGAGCTCGAAAAACTCGGAGGACAAACTGTTTTTAGGGGCAACCTTAACATAAGAGACTCGAGGAAGCTTGCCAACAATCTTAGCCCCTTTTTGATAGAGATTCTCGAGATATGGTCTGAATTAAACTATGAAGGTTCAATAGAAACTGTGGAGTACTTTTCCATCCGTATTGTAAGTAAAGGATTTTAGCGTATGTAGGTCGGAAACGATAAACCATTGGAACGAGAACGCGTGAATATTTAAGCGAACATCATGTTTGCTACTACAAAGGTGGACAAAAAACCCTTTTTTCAGTCTTCCCCATTTTGGATCTGGTTCACCAAAAGAGCTATTGCAATTAAAGTGCTTGAAATAATCATTTTTACTCCGCAAAATTACGAAACCTTTTTGACTTGAGTCTACCTTATCTGCAAATTGGGTTAAAATGCTCATTTCATTTATTGATCATATAGTGATCTTTTGAACCACAAAATGTTTAACAAAAGGAGAAAGCGAAGGAGAGAAGGAGTGAATCTGCCTTCGGCTACGATACTTCTATTTTGCAAAGTTCCATGCAATACGAAAGTCACGCTCAAGGTCACGTGGATTCTAACTGAATCCAACTAGAAGGGCACTCGGTAGAGCGCATACCTCCGCCCCGCCTCACCTGATATTACACTCATCTGGATATGAGATCCGGAGTTTAATCCGGATAAATCCCAAATTTTAATCGATTGATCCTGGGTATATTTGCGACCTTTCCACCAAATTTGGTGCAAATCCGTTGATTAGGTTTTGCGTAAAACGATTAACAGACAGACAAACAGACAAACAAACAGACAGGCGTGAAAACATAACCTCCTTGGAGCAGAGTTAGTAGAGGGGACTCTACTAACTCTGCTTGGAGGTAACTAGTGAATATATAAAAGTATATTTCAAGTACATTTATTTTATTGTTGTTTCGAGCCAGAATAATCACCAAGTTCTCTCGATCTTACAATGAAAATTAACTCCTAAAGGAGAAGAAGGCTCCATCAGATAAAGAGGAAAGGATAAACATCACTACGGCAGGTCATCGTCAGCTGCACTTTCTGCATTGCTCATCCCGCTTTACGTTGACGACAAAAGTTACGACATTGCCTAGGAACAGTTAGCTGACACTTAAAATACTCCAGCTTTAAACATCCTTTCAAACTGATAAACATTTAAAAGGAACATATAATAGTATTACCTAAAAAGTACATTTGTAGGCTGTGATAACGGTCGGCATAAAGACAGAATTCAAATCGCCGCCTTGAAACGCGCATCAATCAAGTTAAAGCTGACAATCTATATCCTTTAAGAAGTTTACTGTTAACAGACTGTAGCAACCTTGACTCCTTATGTGCTAATGAACCATTTTAGCTGATCTGCCGTGAAAGCCGTGGGCAAAGTGTGTTTAATATAACTGACGTATAAAGAGTATCAGATCTTGACCACGTTTTGAAGATACTTCTTCTAAGCACTAGACTGTCGCACAGTTAGTTATTTATTGATCGAATTATTTATATTGTGGGTTTTCATCGTCCCTCAAAGCTATAATGAGCAAAAAAAGACTTTTATTGCATAAGCCCTTAGTTAAACTTCCGTTAATAAAATGCGTCGATTGAGAAAAACGTTTCACAACCTCTTACTGCTCGACGTTTTAAAGTAAAAATTTCAATTTTGGGTCACTAATTACTCTCATGCTGGTGAACAGTTTGATCTAATTTATTTTTGTTATCTCTCAAAAAATCATGCTGAAAGTACCATTTGGAAGTTATGGCAAATAGAGACCTTTTGTAACGATGATGGCCTTTAGACAGGGGTACCTAAAAAATTCATAAAAAAATTTGAATCCCTTTTTTTTCCCTTCAACTTTCGTTGTTACAATGCCTAATAGTTACTCTAACTGCTGTATAAAAATGAGCAATATTGGTCGTATCTAACTGGCAAAATAAACTTTTCGAACTCGCTAAACAAAAACCGGGCTGTTTCCGACCGTGAAACCTTTCATCGACATGAAAAGTCATACACTTACATGGTAGATTTTTTAGGCGCAATATCTGCTATTTGAAGCATCGTGGTAATCGAGAGAATGGTGTGGCACATGAATGGTAATCCAATAGTTACAACTTACCACAGAAAGTTTCAAAAAAGCTTTTTTTTAAAGCGTTACCTCGCATAGGGCTACTTTGTAACCTCTTGAGCACTAATCATGTCGTCATTCGGACAGGTTTAAGTGGTATTGGCTGAAAACTTGCATACAATAGGTTTATATAGTTATGCGTTCTTGGTAGGAAATTCAGAGTTTTCCACGAAGAATTGTCTAAGCTATTGCGAAAAGAGAAAAATGTTACAAAATTGCCCGTTCATACCTATGGAGAGAGAGAGAGAGAGAGAGAGAGAGAGAGAGAGAGAGAGAGAGAGAGAGTATTGCGCAGACGAAGGCTTAGACCAGGTTTCGAGAATTCTTAAAATACCTTCACGCCAATCGTACCTTGGCTCGCAACAAGGTGTTAGGACGTAGACGATTGCATACTTAGGGGGGAGGGGGAGAGAACAAGCAACTAATGGAAGGTTGTCCAATTCACATGACCAGACTCCATTGGTGTACCAGTTTTTCTATGATTCCTGAGACCCAAGTTACATAAAAATGCAGGGTGTTCATTAGGCACCAGAGATCGCAGAATTCTCCGACCAAATTTAGATGACCTGATCCAGCTAGTTTTCAATCTAGCCCTGGACAGGAGCCCATTACAATGGGCTCCTGCCCTGGAGATATACACAGAATGTGGTGAACATATAAAATAATTCCTCGTTCACATGTGTACGTCGTTGAGGGGAACGAGCGTCGCTCTTTCAGAATATTCCCCTGTTACTTGACATAATTCTCCTACTACTATATTTTTTACTGAAAACCCTGTACATGTGTAGCGTCCTTCTCACTGGTCACGGGACACGGGACACGGGTCACGGGTCACGGGTCATGGTTTCCAGTGGACTCGATGCGTCCCCAGTGTACGCCGATGGACTTAACTGAAATCTAGTGGATTATATTGGACTTGGATGAACTTATGGTAAGTAGCTGATCCAGTTCTATAAAACACAGGTACGCTGCTGATGCAAATTTCTTTCGAACTCAATTCTACATTGAATGTACAAAGTAAGAAGCAACGGAGAGTTTCAACACTAGAATGCAACTATGTAGCTACAGAAACGCTCATTAATAAATGTATACAGTGTTTTTCCCTCAGCTTAAGGATAAAACTAAAAGCTGCTGAATAAAGTTTCTCATAACCTCTTCATTGCCCGCGTCAGGTGGTATCACTTGATCAAACTGGAAAGTTCTCTCTGTTTTTCCGTCCACTACACGAACCTGAAACAGCAGAACACAAACTGGTGAATTCCCCACGATCAATTGTACACAGGCTTAACCTAGAATTCTGGGCTAAGCAGATAAATTCAAATCCTCGGACTCTTTTGGACAGCGCAATCAATATCCAAAGGAACGAAAGGAACCTTGTGCAAATACAGCAAGACTCTTTGGGTCACAAATAAAAGAAAATGTGGTTAAAAGAGCCTTCGGTTTGTCGCAAAAGCTCCGCAGCTCTCCTCGGTTGTCCACTTTGCCAAAGTTAGAAGTAGTCTCTTAGTAGAGAGTATTTTAATACACTTAATGTCAGGTCCTGAGGCCGAAACAGTTTATCAAGAGTCCTGAGGCCGAAACAGTTTATCAAGAGAAAGTTGAGCAAACAACAGGACACGAAGTCCAAAAAAAAAAACAACTTTTTCCCTCGGGACCTGACATTTAAGTGTTTTGTTATCTTCGTAGACTTTCACTTCAACAGCAACAAAGAATATCGAGCAAATCAAAACAATGTCGGTTCTTTATGATAACACAAATTTACTGATTCTCAAAAGCGCTTAAAGAACTTAAAAATTTACAAAGTACCTGAAAAAGTAGTCTCCAGATTTACAATCTCAACAACTTCGAAACTCGTTGCTTTTTAGCTTGAGGCTCCATATTTTTGTTGTTGCGCTCATTCACAATCCCGCGACCCACAAGGGAAGCAATTACACGTGAGCATCCTGTTTCCTGTGACTTTGTCTCGTTAAATCGTTAAGACTCCATCTAACCAATGAACTACTGTTACCTGAGTCATGTGGACATCTGCCACACCCACCGCTCCTCTACCGTCATGACATCTGACGTCACTAGCAATCAAAGGACGAATCCTAACGAACACTTGCACTCTTCCTTCAGTAGCATCCTCAAAAACCTCTGAACCTTAAGAGAGGGTGGCCGGATGAAAATGTTAAGTGACAGAGAAAGCTATAGAGAACGCCTCATAAGGTAACTACTTGGTGCAACTAGTTACCTTAGTTACCGTGACTGGTAACTACTTGGTGTAAGCTGTGGCTTGAGAGGTTCACCTATTAATAGAGTGGTCTGCGTTATAAATATAGTCGCCAAGATTTACTTTAGCAACCTCAGCTGCACTCTAGCCGTACTCATCCCTAGCCGTACTTCAGTGTCCTTAATCATCCCCTGCTTACTTTGGTGTCCTTACTGTGTGATTGCCTACACCAAGTAGTAACCGTGACAACACCAAGTAGTAACCCCTCATAAATAAAACACTGCTGACCAGTTGGTGTACAGTGCTACGCGTCTCGTCGACCATCGAGTCATGAGGAAAACTCGAACTCGAAGCTCAGTATCGCAAATTAGTTTGGGCAAATGCGTTTCATAAAGGACAACAGACCACTTTTTTGTTGTTATTGTTTTGGTATAGCCCCCGCACAAACCACAATATAAAGTAAAAACAGTGTGACCATTCTCTAGAGAACAATTTATAGTGAAAGGGGCCCCTTTCTTTAAGTTCCCGTTGACTTAATGGCCCTAAGCTATATTTTTGAGTCGTTCTACCAAATGCTTTGTGTAGTTCTTGACGTACAAACCAAGCTGGCGTGCGAGTTGAATTAAAACTACCTGAATCGGCAAAATTGTAATTCCCGTTTTAGATATTGTTACCATAAAGTTGGTTTTAGGGCCCGGTAAGGTATTTGCCCTTTCGACATACGGGTCCCTGGGGAACTGGTTTAGAAAAAAGTTGTCATCACAGCATAGTATGTTTTTGCACAAATTTACTCCTTAAAGAGGCGTTTTAGAAAGCGAAGGACGAGATTCAAGTCTTTCATAATGTATTCACACAGATTGCACTAGAAGAGAAAACATTCTCACCTAGCTTGAACGCCACATTTCATAAGTGCAATAGTTACATTCCATTGTGAACTTGTAAATTTTCAGTCAATTAAAGTAACCTACAATACACTACAGTTGTGTCGTCCATCAGATCATTTATTTTGTTGACAGCCCGCCTCTGGTCGCTATTCTTGGACTGAAAAATTTGCCTCACTGCTAGCCTTGCCAATTCGATAAGGTAATTAATTCCCTTTGACACGGGAGTTTTTGTTTTCATCTGTTTATCAATTTATCCAGATCACACTTAAAATTTCTCCACATCCGTACTTGAAACCTTCCCTGCCACTTACGTCCAAAATGTTCAATACCCCTAAGAAGGGGAATAAGGCCACTTCGGGCAACGCATGGGGTTATATTCAGTAAATCACCAAGATCATTGTCTATATGATTCCCACCAGCGATAAATTCGTACAAGCAAGAACGACACACGCAAAGTATAACCAAATTGACAGGGGACCAGAGAGGTAAGAGTTTTGCTCACGCCCGCAACGCGGTTTTTCAGCTTGAAGCAGTTTGGAGCGCTGTTGCTATACTCTCTCTGGATGGGTATATATACTATACTCTATACTATACTCTCTCTGGATGGGATGTTAGTCCGTGGCATGGTTTTCCCGGCCGAGCATTAGATCGCCGCTAACCAGAAAGGAAAGATAGCTAGGATCAAAGTTCCAATTTCAACTAGGGGTTTACCCAATGATGTTTTCCACAGAATTTAATATAGTAAAATGTTTGAACCCAGGAGTATCCGTAGTTTGTATAGTTTGATCGTCCGGGTGAGGGTAGTTCTGAAAAGAACTGTTGTTGGTGACTGACGTTTCGACAACCTGTGCGGAAGTCATCTTCAGAGTCAAGTGAATAGTGTTTGTCAGAAAATAGCGTTTGTCGTCTGACAAACACTATTCACTTGACTCTGAAGATGACTTCCGCTCAGGTTGTCGAAACGTCAGTCACCAACAACAGTTCTTTTCAGAACTACCCTCACCCGAACGATCACACGATACGAACTACAGAATTTAATGCTAACCGATTAAATCGCGATCGCGAAAGGTATTTTTGGAGAGAAACACCCATTTATTATGATTCAGTTCTAACGAGTTCGTGTATTTCGCCTTGGCTGAGTGACCAAGACATAACAGGAAAGTAAAACGGGTTTGCATTGTATTCAAGGTTTGGCCATAGTCATGAAAAAAAAAATTGAGAACAATGCAAATTCTAAACACGTTATCAACCCACGTGACCGAGCATAAGACTTGTAATTTGACGTTTCCAAAATTACAATTTATCGCAATTTTGTCTGATAAGTAAGTGCACTTAACGCAGAAAAAATGTTGGTTTAAAGTTTCAAATTCTTTTGATAAAAGATGCAGTTTTGTTTTCCTTTTAAACTGAATCAGATCGGCTCTTTCTTATCGGTCCATTTGACGTATCTGTGAGGCGCAGAACGCTTGCTGCAAATGCAATCTCTTCTTGTTGATGCTAACATAACTTCAGGAAGGTTAGAAGATTTATTGGGAAGGTCATAATTTTAATCAGTTAATTGAATAATAAATTGAAGGGACGGACAAGAAATTTAATCTACCGCTAAGAATTCATGGGATTTAGAAAATGTTTTCCATCTTTTAGCTGGAATCGATTTTCTCAATTCTCTTTACTTGCTTGCTTGACATATTATTGGTCATGTGAAGAGAAGTTGCACTTTGATCGCTTTCCCTAAAACGAAATCACGTTTACAAGCTTGGACCCCGCGTTTTAGACAGTATACTATAATGCATGCTTGGAGTAATTCGGTGATCGTGAATTGAAACCATGACGAAAATCTGTCCATTACTGATGACAGAATGAAAAGCAAAATAGAAAATGCTCTAAAACATGGCAACATAGTTGGTAAATCTGTTTAATAAAAGAAAATACCACGTACGTCCAAAAAAATTACTGTCACTCTCTTTGCAAACATTCTGATGTTTTATAGACGCAACAGACGATATAGTCTTTTCTAACGTCTTTTGGTGGCCGATTATAGCAACAGACAGCGAGTTAGATGTTTTTTTTTTTCAAAGTTGAGTCAGGTGAAACTTCTTAGAATTATTTCAAACTGCAAATATATTGATTTATTATTGTATGTAATTAAAAAAAAAACAACAAAAACTTGCCACGACCAAACAGAAAGATTCACAACGCTTGGCTCTTGTATAGATCATTTGGTCAAATTTTAAAATCTTAGTCTGTACCTTTGACCCACTGAATACTTACTGCTGGTTACTCACTGCAGTCTATGTAGCTATCTCTCTCATAAACAATTGAAAAGGAAATGCCCACCACCCTGCAAACGGCATGTTTGGAACTGCCAATATAAACATAAGCCCAACTTAATCGACATAATGGATCCTAGTTTAAAAGCTCCAACGTACAGTTCACCTGAATTTTCATCTCTATTGGAATAAAACAATCTTCCACGGAATTTTGGGGAGTTAATTCTCGCTCGAAATCAATTGGTTGTTTAAACGTTTGTTTAGAAACTCTGTCGGAAGCAAAACTTGTGTTAATTCATGAATATATCACACGCACTATACTGCAAGAGCTCAGAAAGTGCGGCTTAGTTCGATTAAGTAATAAGCATTTTTAGGCGATTTGCTGAAACACAATCAAACGCACGCCAAAATATCTTACCTTGTGAAATATAGCGGTCTTGGCGTTTCATACTGCGCTGGAAGCGGAAACCAAAGAAAGCAGGAATATTAATTTCTACCGGCAAGAACAATCATTTTGTTAATTTTTTTGGAATTTTTTGCTGTTCAAATAGAAAAGAAACATATGTGTTCGCGCGTAGAAGAAATAAACTCGATATCATCGATAATCAGGTTTATCTCTACTGTCGCTGAGAAACAGATTAAAGTCTGAAGGGAAATAAAACACCGTATCCTTTTCTATTGGCTAGCCCCTGGAAAGCCATATCGATAACTCTGTTGTAGCCCTCGTGTTCTGAGGCGAGACGAAAATGGCATCAACATAAACACGAATTCATTTCAAATGAAGTAGAAACAGAAAAACTGATAGTCGTTTCATTTTACATGAGAACCACAACTGTTTCTGTGAGATACAGACAGTAGAAAAACGTTTTTTCATTATAGTCCTTTCATCCTTTTTTGAAAAGTTCAATATTTTTTACGAGTAAGCATGCATATACTCTATAAAATTATCACACGGGAGACCCTTGTTCAATGAGAAAGATAAATTTGTTAACGATGCAAACTAGTTTATTCCATCAATAAGTGTTTGGAAACCTGAATAAAATAATATATAGATTTAGCCAAGCCTAAAAGCAGGGCTCCCGTTAGTACTTTCATTTCACTTTAAACTGTAAAAGCATTCTAAAATATTGCGAAGGAATTCACAAACGTTTTTAACTATAGTTAAGTGTCGAGGTCGGTTAACTTGCTATGATTTTTGTCTAAACTTTCGTCTGCCATAAGTACGGTCTTTCTACCTACAAAGTCAAGGAGTATATTCTACAACTGTATTCTATTCCAGTACTGTATTCTATTCCTGATGAAATTAACCATTCTAGATCTATTTGCGTAAATGTATTTAAAAGATTTGTACACGCTACTGGGAAATGCAGGACACAACTCTTGTCATTTTCGTGCACAGGGTGCAAAGAAAATTAATTTTACAGATTGCCCTTCGGGCAAGCTGTAACCAACATCTACCAGCCCGAAAAACATTTTTCACGAGAATGAAAAAATAATTATTAATTATTCTTTTCTTAATTACATTGTAAGTTTAAAAAATTACTGCCTTCATTTATTCACTACAATCAGCTGTAGTTACTTAACAAAAGAAATAAATAACCGTAAAAGTGTGAACTATAAGTAGACCTGGTCCAACGCAACACGTGAATGACTAACATACATTTGAGACATTTTACAATTTAGAAGAACATTTTTTACGAAAACAACGGCGTTGAAACCAAAGTTCTCAATCGACACACTAAATGACAACGTCGACAACGCGAAAAGCTGCCAGTGAAACCGCCAAGAGAAAATTCCCGCGGGAGTATTTCTTAGCCGTTGACAGGGGAGATGTTTATATGATTAAAGGACATAAAAATTTGAAATCTTTCATCAGTTTGCTTCTCATTCAAAAGTAGTGCATTCAGAAGATCATTTTTCTGAGGAAGGTTTGTTTAGAAGTCAGTTTTCCAAGTCAAGTGTCAAGTTTAAGGAAAGTGGAAAGTGCGAGTGCTGAGTCACGCATCAGCGAGCAAATATTATGCAGACGGAGTCTTTCCGCTTCTCGGCTTTCTTTGCTAAAATTTTGTCTGTTTTCCACAGCACTAAGTCTTTCCGCTTCTCGGCATTCTTCGCTACAATTTTGTCTGTTTTCCACAGCACGGAATCTTTCCGCTTCTCGGCGTTCTTCGTTAACATTTTGTCTATTTTCTCGAGCCCGGACTCTTTCTGCTTGTCGGCGTTCTTCGCTATAATTTCGTCTCCTTTCTCTTTCCCGAGCGCGCCTTCTTGGCGATCTACTTCGCTCATTCTTCCTCAGTTAATTCTTGCTCTCTTTCCCGTTGCTCTTCACCTGAACCCTGTGTTCTGCAAATTATATTTTCTCTGCTATTGTTTGTTGACATAGCAATAGAAATTGTTTCGTTTATCCTTTAGTAAAACTTTAACAGTCATGTAGAGTAGTAATATTGTGTCTCAAAAAGACAATGAACTGAAAATTTCTTTTTCAGTCGTCAACGCAATTTCCCGCCAAAAATATGCCGGCTACCAGAACAGCTTCCAAATAAATCACGTCACCTCGATGAGTTGACACATGAGTCCACAATATGGTCATGTGATGCTGGTCAGTGGCTATCCCGTTTTGACATCTGTCAATTGACCATATTGTGAATGTCCAATCTAAAAGATGTGGATTTGCCAAGACTAGCCTAAGATACCCCTCCCTTGCTTTTGATAGTCTCCCCTACCCTACCCGTACAATCTGTAGACGCGTACGTACGTACGGACGTACGTACGCTCGGTCAGTCACGTGACAACCAAAAGAAAAGAGGTTGACCATATTCCATGAGTATGGGGCTCTGCTCCACGCGCGCTTCGCGCGCGAGAGCCCCGCTATAACCAACTGTTGTGAATCCGTAGGACATTTGATCTTTTAGGGTCGCTTACCAATCGACCGAGAAATCCGGAGATTTCACTTGGACGTCACATCGAACGGTCCATTTCGGTTCTGTCCGAACGGAATATTTGGAAAAATCTCTGAAGCTAGTCCCAAGTGACCAGTCCGTCTGGCCCGACTGAAATTGCGCGTTCCACTTAGTCATATCAATTTTATGTTGGCTTTCTCTTTGTTTGGAAATGGCGCGGAGGGTATCGGAACGCACGGAAATTTGGAGCAGATTCTTCCATCTGAAAGTACCATTCTGCAAACGAAAATTCCGAAATCTAAATGACCAGAATTTCTGTTGAATGGCAAGCGCCCCTTCACTTATGCGTCCGCTTTAAGATTGGGATTCTAAGAAATCAAAGTAATGATCAACTCCACTGACATCAAGGTGAACTTTTTGAAGAGGGATAAATTAAAGTTCCCACATCTGAAGCGAGTCTGATGAAGACAGGGCAATGTGACTGTCAACCATAAAATTATAAAATTAACTATGGAACGCCCCAAAGATAAGGCAATCCTTCTAAGTGTTACGAGGCAATGTACCCATAGTCCAGTTAACTATGGTGTCGTTTTAAAAAAATCTCCCTTGGTTAGAATGTTATGGCCGTCCAAACGTGATGTGTCCTTCAGTTAAAACCTTCACGTTCCTTCTACTGTTATTGTCCGCAATCGCTTCAAGGGTGACGATCCTCTCACATAAGGAACAACAGAGGCGTAACTAGGATTTTTCAAAGGGTGATTGACACTGTGTCATACCCAGGGTACCTAACAGACTTTCATTGTAATATCCATGTTGTTTTGCTGCGTGACTTTTTCCGAGATTTGAAGTGTGTGGGTGTGTTGTTAGTGGAATGAGATGTTGATGTGAAGTGTGTGGGTGTGTTGTTAGTATAGGTAATCAAATGGTTTTGAGTGCAAATTGGAATAAATGAGCAAGAGGAAATTTTTCAGAGTGAAAAAATAGCGCAAGCCTGCAGGACGAGTGCAATTTGTTGTCTTTTGAAAAATTCTCCAGTGCTTCTTTATACAAAATTGCACTCAAAATCCGGCATTTGATTACCCGTTTATAATAAAATACATTCAAAAATTTAATTTAAAATTTCTGACCTTTATTTCAATTTCCTGCTCTCAAATTCAACTTTCTGCACTTTTTGGGACAAATCAACGTGTTCTCAGCCAATCAGCTCGTTGAAATTTTTGCATGTATATTATTAGTAAGGTGAAGCATTGATGAATGGATGTGCTATGGTGTGTTGGGATGGATTGGGATATTGGAGTTAAATGTGCCGGTGTATTCTTAGAGAGTTTAGATATTTACATAAGGCCTGTAGGCGTGTTGTTAGTAGGGTGAGATACTGATGCAAAGTGTGAAGGTGTGTTGTTAGTGTGGTGAGATAAATGAGAAGTGTGAAAGCGTGTTATTAGTAGGGTGAGATATTGTTGTGCAGTGTGAAGTTGTGTTATTAGTGGGGTGAGATATAAATGTGATGTGTAAAGGTGTGTTGTTAGTAGGGTAAGATAGGGTTGAGAAGTGTTAAGATGTGTTGTTGCTGGGGTGAGATATTCATGTGAAACGTGAGAGTTTGCTTTAAGTAGGCTCAAATATTGATGAAGGGATGAGGTTTGTTGTTAGTGGGGTGAAATATTGATTTTTTTTTCTGCTACCTTCGAACTCCCTCAGACTTGATGATGATGCGCAGCTACAAGTCCATCAAATCCATGCATTCCACATTTACATCCGGCCAGAGAACAGGCGAAATTCAAAGTATCTTGCAATGAGAAGCCTTTCAATAGACTGTAAATGGCACCAGCAATAAAGGTATCCCCAGCTCCAAGGGAGTCCACAACTTGCTTAGGGGGGTAGGCATCGCTGTGCTTGACGATACCATCTGGACCCACACCATCAGCACCCTCCCCACCCCAAGGACAAATGATAATAGCCCCGGGTTTAATTCTGTTGTAAAGTGACCTGACAGTTTCACTGGCCGTTGAGAAGCCCTGGAGCTGAGCGTAGTCTTTGCTCATAAAGACCACATCGCCTTTGTCTAATAACTGTATCACGTTGTCTCCCTTTTCCAGCTCCACTGAAACTTTAAGTTTTTTGGGTGAATTCGCAGAGGAACTATTGAATTTCTCGATTAATTGAATCATTTCAATCATTTCTGCGACGTTTTTTCTGCCCTCAAAGTGGATCCAATCGTAGTTGTCCAGCTCTAATTTCCTGAAATCGGCGACTGAAAGCTCTGGAAGATTGTTCCTCGAGTGAACAATGGTTCTACTGCCAGTTTTAAGGTTAAGAACCACAGAAGAAGTTGGTGTGCCACAGTTACTATGATAAACACAGTTTTCGTAGGGTATTCCTCGTTCGCGAAGACGCTGCCGAATAAAATCGACTTCGAACCCTTGAGACAGCGAACCAAAAAATTCACAACGTAATCCTAACTGCGCCAGAACAGTGGCGGAATTGCACGCATTTCCACCGGTTTGCCATCTTTGGGAAAGCGCTCTCATATCCTCATCTTCAGCAGGATAATATTCACACACATTTACCAGGTCAAGTGCGACGAGGCCAATACATAGAACACGTCCAACAGAACGACAGCATCCGTTCGCCATTTTCGAGTCTAGCTGGGTAGCCCGACAATGAGGCAACCAAAGAATACCGGAGCCTACCCCCTCAGTAAAGGTTAGTAATTTATTTGATTCAAAATATGGGCCCGCTGTAGATCGCTGTATGACAAAGCTGCGTCAGTGTTACTTATGTATTCATTTTTCTCTTCTTTTCTTTCGTCCTTTGTCACAATAGATCTGGACAAGAGAATGTTAAGGAAATTCCAACGGGAACTCAACAAAGACTGATCACGCCTTATCCGCCATGGTCTTCCCTACGCATGTGATAAAATGATCACTTAGCGGGTAGGGGTAGCGAAAATTGTTAACAGGAAATTGAAAAATAAAAGGTAAACAAGTTATCCTAACTTAGTATTTGTGAGACTTTTTGAATAATTAGGAGTGTTCCGACGAATCTTTCTCTCATTAGGCCATCAGTATACTCCTTGCAATTGTACGAAATTGATTTTAGGGAAGGGAGAAATTAGCGACGCCGGAAATGCAAACTGCTTCCCCTACCCTCCCATGATCCGTTGGTTTCTCGTCAAAAGCGGAAGTTTCAGAGACCATTTATGGCCATTAACACAACTGTACGGTATTGTTGTTTGAACCGTTTATTTTCTCCTTCTTTGATTATTCATAACAGATAAAATAAGAGGCAAGTTTATCGGGAACGAGCAAAAACAACAGAGAGGTACTCATCGGAAATGAAACGTCCAGAATCCTGAAGGTGTTAACTGGGGGAATCCGTATTGAGCAACAATTTGGTAAGTGGATGATAAAACGGATACAAGATAGTTTTTCCCTAGAATTTCGTGCCTTTTGGGATACAGTTCCTTTGGTTTAGGATTTACATAGTAATATGGTATCCCATAAGACGAATTTTAATTAGAATCCGGCAGGGAATCCTTGAGAACGAACATCAGAGGTGACGATCTTCCTGGTTGTCCTTTTGGAAGAATCCTACATGTACATTTAGTTAGGATATACAGTATTGAATACATGCAAATTATGGACTTTGCAGAACTCTAAGAACCTTATTAAAAATCCGAGATCGAACTTTCAAGAGTTTAATTTTTCTGACACCGAATCCCAAGAATCCACGTTGTGTAAATTTAACATACCTCTATAGAGATCTACTTTTTGAACTTGCTCGATCTATTCCTCATTCCTTTAATAGGCCTTTGTAAACAGTACTTCTGTCACTATCTTTCAAAGCAAACTTGTTGTCAGCTGACGATAAGCTAACCGTCTTGTGAAATTTCTGCATGAAATTTCGACATTATATGCTTATGATAAGCTTCGACTGATCGAGTTGACGACGACATGACCAAGTTTTGTACAATATTGCTTGCTCTCTTCCAGGTTCATGTTTTCTTCAACCTCCAAAGAGCCGAATAATTGTAGGCTAACTTCGCCTATGGACAAAAAAATATAAATATAAGATATAGACCTTGTCGCGAAGCTCATTTCATTCAGTAATCGCATTTGAAACAATAATTGAAAATTAATGTGTTAAGATAAATTTGGAACTTAACATGATAAAAATACCTTGATCTCGCTCCTGTATAGTGATGTCTATATATTCAACAAAGAGATTCGAGCCGCCATTTTTCCTTGTTGTACTTGTGTAGAACTTTATTGATCACAAGTGATATCCAAAGAGTATCTAAAAAAAAATGAAGAAGAGAGCAATATATTGTACCTTAGCACATTATCAGCGTGTGTTGAATACTAAATGTACGCCTTTTTGGCTGGGTACTTACAATGCTTTTGTTTTTAGTTGCAAGTTTATAGCTACCACTTATCGGAGAACATAACAATGATCAATATTGTGTTCATTCCTTTTTTGCACTGTCAATCAAATCAAAAGAAAAGCCAAGCCAACAGCTTGAAAGAAAAAGTACATTCAATGTTCAGTGTCATATGTACTAGTTATCTAAAACTGGGCTTAGGTTCAACTCACCGCAGAATGCAATTTCTGTGACAGAGGCAGAGAGAGACACTCCCAGTCCAGCCCTTGCGATATGAAAACTTCAGAAAAGTTATATTTTGACTCAGAAATTTGTTTTCCAAGAGGTCTGCCCAGGGTTCTCAAAAAATGTCAAGTAGAAGGAGAAGAAACAAAAGGAGCACCTTTCACTTGGTGCAGGTATGGGAGATGTTTAATTCCCTCCCCTCCCATCGGGGGGACGTTCATGGGGTTACCCCAAGAAAATTTTAATTTGGGGGGTGCTAAATAAACATATCACTAATTAAGAGTGGAAATTATTGAAGTGCATATCATGACTCAAACAGGGTTGCCATGGTCAGGGAAAAGTTAGGGAAAAACAAAAGTTTTTCAAGGTCAGGGAAAAGTCAGGGAATTTTGCAAATACAGTTGAACCTCCGGTTACCAGCACCTCTCATAAGCAACCACCTCTCCTCAGCAGCCAGTTTTCCAAAATACCAAAAGTCTCCCAGTCAAATCACTGTATTTGAAACCTCTTGTAAGCGACCACCTTTCGTATTTAAAGCAACCGCGACCACTTCTAGAGCTAAAAGTTTGAAATTTTCTTTTGTTTTCGACCTCCCTATTATGGGATTGTTTGGGGGTATATTTAACCTTTTCACTCCCAAGAGTGACTTTATAGATTTTACTCTGTCTTACGCGAGACGATTCTACTTGTCAAATGGAGACCCATTGAGAATGAAAACTATCTTCCTTAAAGAAGACCCACCAAAATCCTAAATTTAGCAAAGTGAGACAAGGCCAAAATAGGGAATTCCCAACCAAGTTTCCTTTCTTTGACCAGTCTCACTCTTCCAAATTTAGGAATTTTTTAGCTGTCTAACAAATACCCTAATGGGAATCTGGTATATTTTTTCTTGTGTGTATCTTGCATACACACATGATGCTTGTAATGATTATTATAACCCTTCCACCTTTCCAATGGAGAGATGGAAGAGGTTAAAGCACTCAGTTTTAGGAGTGCTGTTATTTGATTTGTTTTCTTGATGCTTGTATTTTTGCAATCCAGTATAATAATTTAAACTGTCACAAGATTAATAGAAACATTCCTGCAAATGGTTTGAATTAACAAACATATCCCTCGAAGTGCAGATGATAATTAGTGATATATATTTCATATAGAAGTAGTATAATCCTTTTTTCTCTGTATCAGGCGTGAAAAGTATATATGGTTCCTGGTTTCTCAGCTGAGGGCTTTTTTTTAAAAAAAGCTTTCCCTAGGTCATTTGATGTTATAAACAACTGTTACACATATTTATGAAAAACTCAGCTAATTTTCACATGTGACATGATTCATTCTCTTGGCAGGCATCTGGTTCTGTCTTGACCAACCAGAGATCTTGACTTGTTTGCAAAAATGCATCAGAACTAAAATGAACAATAGAACTCTCCATTCCTCGGCATCACTCCCACCCAACAGTGGACCCGGTTTTGTTGATGACAGCAGGACAAGGGCAATATCAGACCCAACACCACAGCTGATACCAGAACCATTTGAGTCTATTCCAGCCCAAGAGCTGCTGAAAGATAAATGCCGACATTGTGGATGGATTAGGAAAGAGGGTGGCAATATTAAGACTTGTAAGTACACAATATATTTTAAACAATACAATATATGTTAAATTATAAGCATGTATAATACCTGTACCCATGAGTCATTCATTGTAACTATCTTTCTAATTATAGACTTCAACCCTGACTTACACACCAATGGGTTCAAAGTTTAAATCCAAAATAACTCTCCGAGCCAATATATCATGTGCCACCAGGCAGTGCCTGCATCTATTTATATGTTATCAGTATATGATGTGTGCACTGGTTATATATATTAATATATCATGTGCCACCAGGCAGTGCCTGCATCATTATATGTTATCAGTATATGTGTGCACTGGTTAACACAGCACTGCACCAGTCCTTATCTGTTTATATGAGCTCCATCTTTCTGCTTGAGCTATTTTGTTGTTACCTTACTGATATGGTTGGGTCCCCCTTTTTTGATGATCCTGGCTCTTCAATACTTACGGTGGTTTTCCAACTTCTTATGCTTTAATTTGTAAAGTTAAAAAAAATTTTCTTTTTTTTTTTCTTTTTTTTTTTTTGTACAGGGACTGATAGGTACACTATTGTACATAAAGGTTGCATATACTACTATTACAAACCAGAATCTACTACTACAGCTGGCAAGTTCTCTCTCGGTGGATATAGGTATGTAGTGATTGTTAGCAAAATCAAAATGATAGCCATATCATAGTAAACACCAACCATCAACTTAAACACCAACCAACTCTTAACAACACCAACCTAGAACAAACACCTCTTAACAGATGTCAACAAACGACTTATCCATGACGGAAACAAAACCGACAAATGGACTTCTAACAACCGACATAATTTGACTAACTAAAGACGGACCTAAAACCGACCTATTTGACAAACAATAGACGGATCGAAACTGACCAATGACTGGTAACAAACTTTACACAAGTCTTTAAGCCAATACCATCATGACTAAACTGACCAATCACGTTTAACAGACCAGATTTATAACATCATCATCTGACAAACACTATTAACTTGGCTCTGAAGATGACTTCCGCTCAGTTTGTTGAAACGTCAGTCACCAACAACAGTTCTTTTCAGAACTTCCCTCACCCAGACGATCAAACTATACAAACTAATGGTAGCCATATATTGGGTGGTCCAAGGAAAATCCAATCTGTTGGAATTTAGAGGGACAAGAAGGCTTACATATTAGTTTTGTATGTAAAAAGGATAGGGTGGGTGTAGGGGCTGATGTTTATTGGACTGCTGGAATCTCCCTAAGCATTGTGAGTTTCAAGTCAGAACCTTGTGCTAGAAGGTGCATGAACATATAAAGACTGAACTATGATCATTTACTTAGTGATGGAGAAGAAAGACAAAGAAGACCTTATATATTGCGTCTTAGTTAGTATAGGAATTAAAACAAACAGTTTAATGTTTCCTGCTGCTTTAACATATGAATATAAAGCCACTGTCCATTATTCTTATTTAACTAGTGGTCCCTAATCATCAGCATTGTAAATGTTTTGTGTTATATATGCATTGCATGCAATATTAATGGCCAGTCTCTTATTGCTAACTGGAATGCCTGTTAGTTCTTAACTGTAAACTTCTGTGCCCAAATCTCTAATGTAATATTTAAACTTCAATCAGGTTCATGCAGTACAAACGTTTGCTTCTCAGGCTTTCTCCTGCACCAGAGAAGAGCTCCAAGTACCAATGGACATTTAAACTTGTCCATTTGCAACCCGAGAAGAGAACATACTAATTTGCTGCTTATTCAGAACAAGAAATGAATGTTAGTTAAAAGGAAACCTGTGTGAACTAACCCTAAATAAAAATGCCAGATTTTCCCTATAATGGTATCCATACATTAACATTGTTACAGTTTAAGGAGGTGAAATTGTCGTACACCCCAGACTTTATTTATAGGATTTTTTCAACAAAACATTTTTTTTGGCTTTACTGTATTGAACACCTTGATCTGGAGGTAACAGAGTTAAAGAAATGAGTTCTTGAGATTGTTACATTTTTGATGAATGATTAAGATCTCTTCTGGCTGATTCAATCAACACACGCCCTAGATCCGTAATTAAGTCAAAAGAGGTTATTGTTTTTGTTACAAAATACTTACATTTTTGGAATCATTTTTAATATTGGCTTTTCACAATTGAAAGAAGAGTTTATTATCATTGTACATTTTTCATTCGTTTAAAGTTTTCTCCTTTGTTTTAATGTTTTTATGTAGGAGTGGATGCAAAAGATTTCAGAAGATATGATTGAATACTGTGGAGTTGACAGCAAACAAAAGTAAGCTGCGTTTTACCACTGTTTAAAGCTCCTGTCAATACATTAACAAGCAGAGAAATGATAAGAGTTACAAAAATTATAAACTCAAGAATACTGAAGTGAACTGCAAAATGTTACTTTGTTGTTCGAAGGTCGATTAGCGCTAATCCAGGGTTAAATTTTAACCTGTGTTTCTTTTCCTCTTGTTAAAATGCATCTTCTCCGATAACTTTCTCTATTTTTTTCAGAGCACACGATAATCAAATTGTATTAAAAAAGAAATATACTGAATGTGTTTTTTAAGCTCTCATATCGGCATTTAAATTTCGCACTAACCCTGGGTTACGTCAACCCTGCTTCGAACCCGGCCCTAACCTCGTGCTTGTTTTGTTACCCACAATTCCTAAAGGGCGGTTATTAAATAGATTTAGGCAAGCCTAAAAGCGGAGCTCCTCACACAGTCCCTCCAAAAACGCTTGAAAACTTGAAGGAAGAATATTTTTCCTCCAAAACCGCTATGAATAATCCGTTTCTTCAGCAAAACATTGTAGACTGCTGTAGACTGCTGGCTGTAGGTTGTGTAGCCGCGGCAAGCCGCGAAAAGCGCGCGAAAAACAAAGCCTCGTTTCGGTTTAAGACCTAAATAACCCGGATGACTATGGCCGCCATGTTGGGGCAACGTCGTCGTCGTCGCTGGTTGGGGCAACGTCGTCGTCGCTAGGCGCACGCGCCCGCGAGCCATGCGGCTAGCCACGATGACCATGAAAACTCAAACGCATGGTTTCCTCAATTTCTATCCTCGCACGGTAATTATGGGGCTCCGCTCTGCGGCTCTTCGAGCCGCTGTGGAGCTCCGCTATAAACATAACTGTGATGGTAGGGTGATGCTAGTCGTTTCGCTTCAAGAACACCAAGTTATTTTGCCTAGTATGTAAAAGGAAGTATACAAAACTCACTATAAAGGACAGTTATTACTCAGCTCTTCGGATTGATAGGGTTATTTCAGTGCATCAAAAATGTAGCTGTTGTCAAACATTGAAGATGGTATAATTATTTTGAGCCTGTAGAATTTGTGAAAGGTGTATTTTGCAGCACTGTCACAGGGAAACTTGGAAACAGAATATTCGAGTTCTATTGATGAAAGTCTAACCTACGACCTTCCGTCCGATTAGAAGTTCAGACGCTCAGCTAGGAGACTTGTTTGAACAAGGCCATCGAATTAGGTTCATGGGACAACCACTAAAATGATGTTGTTTTCTTGGCTCTATGTCTTGTTCTATGTGCAGTTTAACCGGATGATTTGTTTGTCTTTCAGTAGCCCCAACAAAGTAGAGGACCCTCCTGAATACTCCTACCCTGAAGTGGAACCAAAAACAGATGCATTAGATCTCCCAGCTGCGCTGAGACAGTGCTTATTGTCCGTCGGACCATCGCTGCAAACTAAACAAGAACCTTCATCAGCCGAACTTTACTGCCCACCTCCGGATGTGATAGAACCTCATCCGAGGCCGCAACCCAGACAACTACCACCTTTGCCTCCTAAACGCCCCCAACCACCCACAAGAATTGGGTTGCCATTGCCTGGGTTCAGCTACACGGGTGGAATAGGTGCAGTTTCCTCTTCCGCGTTAAAACCACGATCGCCATCCGCTCCTAGATGGAGCCCAGTTGCTCATCGTAAGGAATCTGCACCACCGGTTGTACCTGTGCGGATAACCAAACCCACACCTGGCATCCCCTTACCAAGGACTCCCCCAGTGAAGCCTAAACCTGAGCTTAGGAAACATGTGGCTGAACCTGATATGAGACCAGTAATGGAAAGTTTAGGAGCACGAGGTGTGTTGGCACTTAAACTTTATCCCTGCGGCTTGTGATGCTTGCAAATCCTTATGTTTTTAACAACAGCCAAAAATCCCACACATTGCTGACACAGCACTCATCCCCATTCCAGTAACAGAACATTCACTCAATTTTTATTGACGGCAATCACTTCACAGACTCACGCATACAGTATCCACCTTCATGCCACGTAACCTTCTACGTACTCTTGCCTTCCTCCTTTTCATATCTATCCATCTACGTATCTATTCTATCTATCTATCTATCTATCTATCTATCTATCTATCTACCTATCTATCTATCTATCTATCTATCTATCTATCTGTTATTTAATCATTCATCTAATTTATTCACTTCCATTCACACAATGGTATGGTTCCACCAATAGCATGGCTCCAAACTTCTCTATATAAATGGAACGTAACCCACAATCCTCTCATTCGCTCCGACGAAGGGCTAACGCTCGAAACGTCAGGGCCTCCCTTTTACCTTACGGTGGTATAACTTACTTAATCAACTCGTTTGATTTACCCATTTTCTTGTGTTTCAACTTCCCACCGACGCAGCACCAGTTTCTTTAGAAACTATCCCCACAATATCTATCTGTCTGTTTGTCTGTCAAGTATTGTGGGGATAGTTTCTAAAGAAACTGGTGCTGCGTCGGTGGGAAATTGAAACACAAGAAATTGGATAAATCAAACGAGTTGATTAAGTAAGTTATACCACCGTAAGGTGAATGGGAGGTGCACCAGTCCCATTCACCTTACGGTGGTATAACTTACTTAATCAACTCGTTTGATTTATCCAATTTCTTGTGTTTGTCTGTCAGTCTGTCTGTCTGTCTATCTATCTATCTATCTATCTATCTGTCTGTCTGTCTGTCTGTCAGTCTGTCTATCTGTATGTCTGTCTGTTTGTCTATCTATCTATCTATCTATCTATCTATCTATTTATCTATCTATATCTATTCATTAAATTCCATGAGGCAATTTCACAAGGCTACTATGATGTTTAGAATTGTCAACGGTCTGGCACCTCCATTAACTTACCGAAATATTCACGTTTAACTTAATTATTTAGGGTGTTAGTAACACCCTAAATAATTACGGTCTGAGATCTTCCAATCCAGACCTTGAACGACCTAAATGTAGAACCATTTATCACAAGAATGCTTCGCATTTAGTGGCGCTAAGGTCTGGAATGCTCTCGGCCCTCGCCATCTTGAAGAGGAAACATCTTTGAATAAGTTTAAAATTGAGTTAAAAAGGTTCATTACTGGCATCAGTTAGTCAACTGAATACTTAGCTTCACCTCGTTGTAATTGCCTTAATAAATTTACTTATATTTTAATCTAAATTATTGTAACTAACTAGTGGTACATGTAATTAGGAATTGTACGGATTTTTTGGAAACCAAATTTTAACTTCAACCCTTTAATTTGATAAAGCTCCGTTTTTGGCAAGTATACTCTTGTAATACTAATTTTCTTGAACAATACTTTCAGATTGTTAGCGCTATCCCAAAACTATTTTTGACTAAAGCAAGGACCGCACAAACAATTAGTATTAAGGACCTTAACAATGAAAATGTCTTGCTTTTCATTTGAACGATTCAGTCCAGTTACATCTAGATAACATCCAGACTAGGGAGTTTTATAAAATACTTTTGGAAAAAAACCCACACAGGGGAGCATACAGAACCAAAGAAATGGAACAGAAATCCCGGGGGGGGGACTTCCATATGGAATGGACGGGGATGCTCGTCGTCTCGCTTAGGGGTGTAAATTTCGAATTTTGGTCTCGCTTAGGGTGTTCTGGGCAAAATGTCATTATTTTTAGCCGTCAAGGTCTCGTTAAGGGTTGCACGCGAAGAAATAACAAAACAGAAAGAATTTTGATTCTTTATATTTACTCAATTCATATAAACAAACTGGTCTCTTTTAGGGGTCTGTATAAGCTTCAGCCACGTCCAGATTGGTCTCTTTTAGGGGTTACTAAAATTCAAAATTTCCGACGAGCATCCCTGTCCACTCCATATGGGAGTCCCCCCCGGGACAGAAATTTATCTCTGAGCGAGGACAAATGGGAAATTTTTTTACGTCCTTAATAAAACTCTGCAAAGAAACAAATTTAGCTAAAAGAATTTCATTTCAAGTTAATTCATCGAGTTGTAGTGAGAAAAAAAAGAGCTGCATCGTTGTGGCTTTAAGGGAGATGATAATTGTATATTCTGTTGCGAAAACGATTCCATCGACCACACTTTCAGCGATTGCTCCCTCGTTCAAGTCTTCACACAGAAAGTTACTAATTTGTTTAATACTGTAAATGGTTCTCGATTTAATCCATCTGCTGAAGAAAAACTGTTTGGCATCCTTTCCGGATCGTACGAAAAACGCTTATTAGCGAAATTCAATTATACCCTGCTTTTCTTCAGGTATTACATCTACACTAGCAAACTGCACGATGAATTAATTCGCCTCCCAGATTTTATTAGAAAAATTCTTCTTAAGTACAGAGCTGAAGGCCAGCAATGAAGTACAAAAGATATATCCTCTAAAACAACAATAATGATACAGAAATAAAAGTGATAATGATTGTAGTAATAATCAAACTTGTTACCTTTGCATTTTAGAACATTTAACTTAAGTTATATTGTATTGCTGTTGCCAACTAATTGTGAGATGTAAGTAGCCGATTCAATATAAACAACCACGACAGAAAGCAGAATCATGAAAAATAGAAGATTCCATCCATCCATCCATTTGTATGTAAGGCTATGTATCCAATCCATCTATCTATCTATCTATCTATCATCTATCCATCTATCTATCTATCTATCTATCATCTATCCATCTATCTATCTATCTATCATCTATCTATCTATCTATCTATCCATCTATCTATCTATCATCTATCTATCTATCTATCTATCTATCTATCTATCTATCTATCATCTATCCATCTATCTATCTATCTATCATCTATCTATCTATCTATCTATCTATCCATCTATCTATCTATCTATCATCTATCTATCTATCTATCTATCTATCTATCATCTATCTATCTATCTATCTATCTATCATCTATCTATCTATCTATCATCCATCCATCCATCTATCTATCTATCTATCATCTATCCATCTATCTATCTATCTATCATCTATCTATCTATCTATCTATCTATCCATCTATCTATCTATCTATCATCTATCTATCTATCTATCTATCTATCTATCTATCTATCATCTATCTATCTATCTATCTATCTATCATCTATCTATCTATCTATCATCTATCTATCTATCTATCTATCTATCTATCATCTATCTATCTATCTATCTATCTATCTATCATCTATCTATCTATCTATGCATCTATCCATCTATCCGTCTTTCTATCTATCTATTTATCTGTCTATCTATCTATCTATCTATCTATCTTTCTATCTATCTATCTATGCATCTATCCATCTATCCATCTATCCATCTTTCTATCTATCTATTTATCTGTCTATCTATCTATCTATCTATCTTTCTATCTATCTATATCTGCATCTATATCTATGCATCACTTTATCACTGAATCATTCATTTGACAACTCTGTGCTCCACTCTAACCTTAATATACTATTTATTCATACACCCTTTTCAGCCAATGGTTCTTGCAATTACTTGTAGATCGCAGGATTCATAATAGAATGCGAATTGGTTTCTACTAATGTCTGATACTTTTCATAGATGGCAGGTTAACGAGTAACCACATTTTCCCTTTGAAATATCGATTGCACAGTGTTTAGTAGGTGAAGCAATTTTTCTGGTTAAAGTTATTGTTTGACACATAAAACCCCCTTCGCGACTGACCTTATGGATGTGCAACATTGAAGATTGAAGACCTGTTTATTTGAACATGATTGGTTGATTCGATTAGGTCCTGCGGTCAAGGCAATTGAAGAAGAAGGTGATAACTATTTGGCATTAGTGCCAGATACAAATCCTAAAGATGTCCAAAAACCACAGAAGAACTTAACCCTACAAAGGTAAAAATCTATTTTTGTTTTTCACTTTTAGTCAAGGGTCTGCTAGTTATCCCACTCTTTGCTATTGGCCCTCCATATATACATTTTTATTATATGGAGAAGAGTGTTTTACTGGGAACTAAACCACTCGTAGATTCCATACGCCACTTCATCCGGGACCCGAGTGGCGTATTTTCCGTATGTCACCTTTGCGAGTGTCGTATCGTTCAATGACGTCACGATTCCCGCCTTTTGCTTTAGTCTCCATATAATAAGAAGAACATTACACGTTGGCTCGAAGATATGAATTTTATGTTCTTGCCATTCGAACATAAAATTCATATCTTCTCGCCACCGTGTAATATCCTCTATGTACATTCCTTAATGGTTATTGTTTGAGCATTGAACACATACGCTGAAGCCACTGAATAGTATTTTAAGTTGACATTGTTCTCCCAAACAGTGAATGTGGTTTTAAGGTTTTTTACCTGTGGATCGAACCATACATTGCGATCATTTTGCACGTAGTGTAGCACTGTTCGGTTTTAAATATATTCTGATTCTAACGTGTTCATCTGTGAATGAGACTATATATGGTTGTCTGCGAAACAAACACAATAAATATAGTTTTCTTCTCCCTCAAAAATTTAATAATGATTCTCTCGTAAGCGACGGAGAATTTTCTAATATGAACAGTTGTATGGAATAATATCTTGACTTCGGCCCAAGATTTCCCTGTAATGACCTTACTCTCGGTTAATAAGTAGTATGTCATACTTGTTGTCTTTACAGGGGCGCACCTAAGGGAGGGTTCCAAGGGTTCCGAGGGTTCCGAAACCCCCATCCTCCCCCCCCCCCCAGACATATGACTCTATATTTGCCAAATCAGTAGGGCCCAACAGTTTATGCTGTGTTTCTTACTCAAAATTCCTGGAATTTTCCCCAAAAACTGATTTTATTTCAAATTTCCATCGCCTCCGACCACAGTTTAAAAGTCTGCAAGACGATTAGTCAGCGTGCTACTTTATGGGCTTCCTCGTTTTCATGCTAAAGCTACAGTACACTTTGCCGTCTATAATTATTTACAGACTTTTCCCAATCAAATCAAACAACCTAGAACCACTCCCTCCCCCCTGCGTATGAAGCCCCTGGGGACGCCCCTGCTTTGTAAAACCAATATTTGTGCTCAATGCGTGACAAATTCGTGCGGTGATTCCTCCGCAGGGGGAAGCCTGATGGCAAGAGCTTCAGACAGTCTCACTCTGATGTGAGTACATCCTTACCTACGGTATACCTTTCTTTAATCCACAATTGTCGGTTACTAAACAATACTGCAATCTGGTACTGGTTGTTTTTCATCTGTGGATTAAGCCATGCAGTGTGACCATTCTTTGTAAAACTAGTGAACAATACTGTACTGTGGTACTGTTTGTTTTACTATACAATGTGGTTCTAACTTTTTCATCTGTGTATCAAACCATGCAGTTTGACCATTCTTTGGAAAACTACTGAACAGTACTATACTGTGCTGCTCTTTGTTTTACTATACAGACTGGCTCAAACGTTTTCATCTGTGAGTCAAACCATGTGGTGTGACCATTCTTTGTAACCGCTACTGCGGTACTGTTTGTTTTACTATATAGTGTGATTCTAACTTTTTCATCTGTGGATCAAACCATGCAGTGTGACCAGTTTTTTGAAAGGTTGAACAGCACTTCATTTGGCTACTGCTTGTTTTACTATACATTGAGGTTCAGTTTAGTCAAAATAAGGATTAGATGTGTGAGGCTCGTTCTTTGCTTTTGTCTTTTCAGGATGTTTTGCCATCGTCGGCTGAAAGACTTGACTTAGACAAATCCCAAGTTACAACGTGAGTATAGATCGTCACATGGGAAGGGAAAGTTTGAGGTGAAAACCGATTGGTTGGTCTAAAATCGATTAGTTCTTAGTAAAAGCTTAGCATATTAAATAGATTTAGGCAAGCCTAAAAGCGGAGCTCCTCACACAGACCCTCACACATTGAAAATGCTGTCACTAAAGTTATTAAATACGCCTGGTGTACGCAACTACTTAAAGAAGATTCGATAGCTGAAATAAATCGTCAAAAAAAAAACACCTAGCTCGCGACTCAACGGAAGAACCATTACCTGGTCAGCAAAATTATAATAGTTTTAAAGCAACACCAAAAGCAGCTAGGCAGCTCTTTAACAAATGAAAAATAGACACTCAGCTTTATGCTTATGTCCCTCCAAAAACGCTTGAAAACTTGTAGGAAGAAAATTTTTCCTCCAAAACCGCTATGAATAATCCGTTTCTTCAGCAAAACATTGTAGACTGCTGGCTGTAGGTTGTGTAGCCGCGGCAAGCCGCGAAAAGCGCGCGAAAAGCAAAGCCTCGTTTCGGTTTAAGACCTTCTAAATATCCCGGATGACTATGGCCGCCATGTTGGGGCAACGTCGTCGGCGTCGTCGTCGTCGCCATGCCGCTAGCCACGATGACCATGAAAACTCAAACGCATGGTTTCCTCAATTTCTATCCTCGCACGGTAGTTATGGGGCTCCGCTCTGCGGCTCTTCGAGCCGCTGTGGAGCTCTGCTAATATTTTCCTATATTTTATGGCCGGTTCAGCAAGAGGGCAAGATGAGGCAAATCCTGGGTTTTGATTGCGAACAAGATGGGCCTCTTTTGTCCGCTCGGGATTTCCCGCGTTGTCCAAGCAAAATGGCCATATAATAAATCCTTTATTTTACAGGGATAATCGGAAGTCGCTTTCTCAATTTATTTGAAGTTCATTTTAATTTCCAGGCATATCGGGTGTGTATTTTTTTGTTTTTGTTTTTGTTTTTTTAACGGGCAATTCTGCAGGTAGTTGTTTCGTATAAGAACCCATGTAGCCGCATTACGAAAGGCATCGAAAAACTGTAGAAAAGATAAACGATGAAATATTTAGACTATACACTGTATGTCACGAGAACCCACAAATCGTCACCGATAGCGAATTCCATTGATGTTGAAGCAGTGCTCATTGCGTGAAATAGCACCTAAAGTGTATAATCATCTTCCCTTTGGCCTTAGTAGATCTCTCACTAGTTTTAAAAACTCTGTTAAGTGTAGATATTTCTTCCACCTGGTAGCACTTTCATTTAAATCTGTAACTTTCGTTATTGTAATGTTAAAACATGGAGATATTACCCACGTCATGAACTGTACCATGCGTTAATGCGCTGCCAATCAGTTCAATCCGTTTTCCTCTTGCAACCGTCGCCGCAATTTCAAGATTTGTCGAATTAACAAAGTTTAAAATGATTATTTGAACATTCCTTCAGAAGCGAGTTACAAAAGTACTGTTTAGAATCCAGTTTGTGGTTATTCCGCATTTCTTTCATGCCTTTCCAGGACTAAAACATTTTTCTCTTTGCAGGTTACTTAGAAATAGACTTGGAGTGTACATTCTACGTGAGAGCCAGAATGCTCAATCAAAGCGAGTGAGTAGATTACATTAGTGCGAGTCTGCTGTAACTGTTATAGACGAAAATACATCTGTAGACGGTGTAACACCGTCCAGATGACACAGAACGCCCCTAACGTTAATCCAAAGTTTGCTCTCCCCCTCCCCCTCCCACTCCCACTCCCCCAGCACTATCCTCTCCCACTCCCCCACCCACTCCCACTCCCCACCCACTCCCCCTCCCCCACCCACTCCCCCTCCCACTCACACTCCCCCTCCCCCTCACACCCCCCTCCTCCGCCCCCTCTCCCCTCACACTGTTTTGGCGTTGATTTGGACCTGTTATGCTCAAGGGTTTCACATGTTCCTTTCGTTAGAAAAAGGATGGTCTGAACTGACGTAACTATAGTATGTAGAAACAAACTAAAGAAATAACGTGTTAGTGAATTACATTGTCTTAAGGCCGATTATTTAAACGGTGTTCAACTAAGTAAAATTTGGAGAGTTTAAAACGGACCAGTTTATGGTTAAACGTTGAAGCACTTGAAATTCAATTCAGCCGATGCTTTTAAAGCCCGATCGAAACCTCGTTCAAATAACCGGCCCTTAATGTTTCTTATGACCCACGCAAATTTAACATTTATTAACACGCACCTATCCTAGGCTTTGTCGGTGTGGACTGGAGAGAAAGTCAGTCATTACCTCATATTTTACGAGCGGGTGAGTCCTGAGGCTTGCGCGCAGCTGGAAGAGTAGAAATATAAAAACATTTGTAGTCAGTAAACGAGTTGATAATGTACTATAGGTCATACTACAGTGAAAACGTTGACATTTCGAGAGCTTCTTTGGCCTGACGGAGGACTAACATTCGTAATCCTTTTAATTCTCTTACGATGTTATAACCCATTAAAGAAACTTTATTCTCTACAGCATCAGAACCAGTTTCTTTTAAAAGCTAACACCTCTAAAGTAGGAGTTAAAATAGCACCTACCTCTGACTCTGCATTAGCCTGCACAACTGGCGTTAGCAATGGGATTTTTTTTCTGTTTTTGGCTGGTGGGGTGCTCAAACTGGTTTTGACGTAAGATCTCAATAGGAGCGAATAAAAATAACACTTGTAGACACGCTATTGTTCGGACCCGCTCTATTCCCTTCCTCCCCTCGCACTTGCGCGCACCCTCCCCACGCGCCCCAAACCCGGCCTGAGCTTCCCCAATAATAACGCCGGTTGTGCATTTGTTATGTCGCCTGTTTTCCGCCTTTTTGGGACGCCACTTTTTAAACGTCGTAAATCTTAAGTGTCCTAATCATTGACAGTAATTGATCATCGCAGTTATGTACAGAACTTAAGCAGCTGTGAAATTAAAGCCTGAAAAAAAAACTCAGGCCTGAACGGGAATCAAACCCATGATCTCTTTTTTTTTTTTTTTGTTCAGGCTTTAATTTCACAGCTGCTTAAGTTCTGTACATAACTGCGATGATCAATTAATGTCATTAAGTATTACTCTGCAGTTTAAATATATGGTCTTTTAGATATTCATTTGAATCATTGTCCTAATTAACGTAGAAAGTGCGTCTCACAAATCACTTGTTTCTCTGTTTCAGAAACTGGGCTTTACCCTTGACCCGGACAAAGCACCCAGATTCATCACTATAGAAGACCTGTTGCGGCATTACTACAGAACCAGCTTGCCAAATACAGGAGTTAAGCTATCAATGCCGTATAAGGGCATATAATTCATGGTAGGCCACCATATGGTCAGTTTAGGGACGGACCATTAGAAAAGTGATGGGGGGGGGGGGAGGTGGGGAAAAAAAAAACAAAAAAAAATTCATGCAAGGGAAAATGCCAAGAAAAAAAGTTCATGCAAGGAAGAGGGTAAAAAAAACATTCGTGCAGAAGGAAGGTCCAATTGTGACTTTTTCACACGTAGTAAAAAAAATTCGTGCAGAGGGGTTCACCTGAAAAAAAAATTCCTGCACAAGTAGTGAGCGAAAAAAAAAAATTCGTGCAAGCTGAAAATTCCCCACTCTCCCCCCCCCCATCACTTTTCTAATGGTCCGTGCCTTACAGGGGTATACCAGGGTTTACAAGGATATACCTTTATAAACCCTTGTATACCCCTGTAAACACTATATTTGGTGACTATATGGTGGCCCACCATGAATTATATGCCCGTATAAGTGATGCTGGACACAGAGCCCGCGAACACGCTTGGGCAGCTGCTGCCTAAAAAAATCGTATGCTCTTTAACGTTTCGTATTAAACAATTACCGCTGACTAGCTCTGTTTGAAATTTTGTCCGGTTGTAGTCTTAGCCATTAATGTAACCAAAGAATCCCTTTCGCTCGTCAAATTTGAAATCATACTTCCTTATTTTCCTTGCATGAGATTGGTCAAAATGTTGGTAAGATAAAAACATTGTTCAGAATCAACAAAAAAGAAATAGGTGTCGACCGCCTATTGTTAAAAAGAAAGCTGTGTGGTGTAATAAGTAAAGCTGACGTTGTGAAGAAAACCATGAAGTAAGGAAAACGCGTCACTCACTGACAGGGAGAAAGAAAGAGAAGATATATTAAATAGATTTAGGCAAACTTAAAAGCAGAGCTCCTCACACAGTCCCTCCAAAAATGCTTGAAAACTTGTAGAAAGAACTCAGCTTTATGCTTATGTCCCTCCAAAAACGCTTGAAAACTTGTAGGAAGAAAATTTTTCCTCCAAAACCGCTATGAATAATGCGTTTCTTCAGCAAAACATTGTAGACTGCTGTAGACTACTGGCTGTAGGTTGTGTAGCCGCGGCAAGCCGCGAAAAGCGCGCGAAAAACAAAGCCTCGTTTCGGTTTAAGACCTTCTAAATATCCCGGATGACTATGGCCGCCATGTTGGGGCAACGTCGTCGTCGCTAGGCGCACGCGCCCGCGAGCCATGCCGCTAGCCACGATGACCATGAAAACTCAAACGCATGGTTTTCTCAATTTCTATCCTCGCACGGTAGTTATGGGGCCCCGCTCTGCGGCTCTTCGAGCCGCTGTGGAGCTCCGCTATAATTATTTTTTTGTGTTATTTTTTTTCTACCAATACTGCGCAATAAACTCTGTGTAGTTTTCTTTGCTGAGAGTAGAATTGCTGTAGGATCAAACTATAATGACCCAATCGCACAGTTCCATTTTTATTATCAGGGCTGGTCCTAATCCACGGTTATCTTCAAGGATTCTTTCTCGAAATGGCTAAAAACGCTTTATACATGTATTTAAGCCACGCGTACGAATCAAACGAATTAGAGTTGAATTATTTTTGCATTAGATGAAATTATATTTTTAAATAAATTGTGTTAATATTTTCTCTGTTATTTCAAGTAAAATAAAATGATTTTAAGTAATAGGATGTGTAAATTAAATATTTTGATATTAAAATATCAGAAGTTAACAATTAAGCAACTTTATTACTTGTATTTGAGATGTGATTATGGATCTTTTTTTGAACATTTTATTAGGTGAATAAAAAATTGCTTCTCTCCAGACTGTGGTATGCGAGAAGGAAAAGGGTATGTTGACCGCGCACGCCTTGGCGGATTATCGACGAACAGCGTAAACAGGCAAAGAAATCTTGCGTCCTTACACAAAGATATTTTAAACATTCGAGTCCCGCTCCTTCCCCTAACCAAAACCTAATTCGTACCAATAGCTGCAGGTAATTACATCAATACGGAAGTGAAAAAGTTGGTTTAACCTACAAAACCGTCAAAAACCATATAACTAAGCACTCTTAAAATTTTCAAGAACAAACTGCACTCGCCTTTCAGGCTCATGGAATTTTTTCAGTCTGAAAAATTCACCCGTGCTCATTTATTCCGAATTGCACTCGAAACCATTTGATTACCTATTCAAATCGCAAATTTGGAGTCAAAATCATAATGCCACAATGGGTTTTATAGTATGACAACAACACATAATCTCAGAAATATTGGTAGCAAATTGAATAACTTGCACGCTATTACAAATCCTGCAATCTGATTAACTAACCTACTCACTGTCTGCCCTTTCATAGATCATGGGAAGGGAAACGGCCTCGCTAGGAGGAATACAATGTACTTTATAATTTGTAAAATAAGTAACGTTTGGTGTAATATCGACGGAAGTGTTCAAAGAATTGCTTTCTGCTAAAACCTTTATACTATACTTCTCGCTTTCCTACAAGTTGAATAGCCGATTCGTAGTCTCACCCTTAAAGAGCTAACATGCTTTAACCTCCAGCTGTTTAAAGAGATATGTTGACAAGGAGTATCATCCGTTTGATTTTTTTTCCTTTTTTCTTTATTATTTATTTGTTTTTTTCGTGCATTGTCCCGCATGACCTTACGGTAACTGTATTCAGTCAACCGCCTATTGTTAAAAAGAGAGCTGAGCCATGTAGGTTGAGCCGTGAGACTTCGTGCTGTCGTGACCTCGCATATATTATTTGATTCCCTTATTCTTGTAAACAAGACGATCTAAGATCGTAAGTCGGACAACAGGTAGACGTGCGGCTAAACTTCAGAATACCCGGCCACGATTGCGTGACATTAAAGTTCTACTCCCGCAGTCCCGCAGTCAATAAATATTTGCATATGGAAACAAAACAAAACAAGCACAATACACGATTATTCCTCGTTCTATAATCCATGTGCCGAAAACAAGCACAATACACATGAATATTCCTCGTTCTATAATCCATGTGCCGAAAATAAGCACGATACACATGAGCATACCTCGTTCTATAATCCATGTGCCGAGGTCTATACCCTTCTAAAATTTCTTTTCTTTCCCACTGCGGGACTGCAGGACTGAAATGCTAAGGGCACCAAGGTTCTGGTTTCCAACGTGGCATCTTTGTTGTCGTTTCATCGCGAGGCACCTTGTCTTTATCAGCAAATGCTCTTCTGTCACTCTGTCCACATTTTCTGTTCACTGGTAACTCGTTTGATTTCTGGTTTGATTCCAGTGAGACATTCGCTAAATCATTTGATTCTTTTGCTATTTTCAGTTCACGGGACGACCCATTTCGAAATATACGCTCATTACACACGCCATCTTTTAGAGTGGGTCTACCGCGAACGGTTTGTGGGTCTGTATGTTTGAGCGTAGAAAAGATGACACCATTTGTTTTCAACATATTCGCCATCGACTTCGACATGTAGAAAGAAGGTTGCGCCCGTATTATGTGTCTGCGGTATTCCCCATTGCACGTGACTGCGATTTGCGATGAAACTCGAGGGTAAACCTATAGTCGGTTGCCCGACTAACAAGCACGTTTTTATCTTGCCCGGCGCGTACCGGTTCTGCGGTCCAGATAAACGCCAGCTCTCCCCGGTTGCTATCGTGTGCAAGATCAACCCCAGTGGACCATCTGTTTGGAAACCCTTGACAGCTTTGAAAACTCGAAAGGGAAACGGTAAGAAATATTCCATAAATAGAAACATGCGACGTCGGCCGTGTGAATAAGATGTACGCTCTGTTGACCCTAGGAATTGGATTGCGTTTGCATTTATCGTAGAATGTTATCGATAGAAATTATAGCGCAGAACAAAGCTTAGTTTTAAATACAGTGCACATGGGAGCTGAGTACCTTGATGTTTTGAGGGCTTTATTCGACGACCATGCATGCAATAAGTCATCGTATTTCATGCCCACCAAGCGGCTTCGAAGTCTGGCTTTATTATACTTGATCTGAATTCTTTGTTGGACACAAAATCAATCTAAAAAAAACGTAATGTTATAGAATAAACTCAGCTTTATCCTAATACGAGATTTTAGTAGACTTCCGCTCGTCACTGGACCAGTTTCAACTCCACTTCCTGGTGAGTACTGAGAAGTTTCGATTCGTCATATTCACTTCACATAATGAAACCGACTAGAAAGTTTATTGTTTGCGACAGCAGCAAGGCGAGCAAGACTCCTGTCATTATGTGACAATTTCTGTTCTGAACCTCAACTGGGTTTGTAAATCAGTGAACGTCCTATAGTATTGTAGTAAATTGTTATGTAAAAGCACTAAGAGACACTTGCAATTAGATTCCCGATTATTGCGTTCGACGAAGGAGAACGCATTCCTAATGCAGGCGAATTTGAAATATATGTATGTATGGACACGCTTTTCACCCCCCGCGAACTTGAATTGTGTAGGCTTCCTCACTGGCAGAAGAAAACGCTTTATTTTTCCGCAAAACAACGACGAAACTCCTCAAAACTTTGAGATTCGACAGGAAAAAATTAGAGCAACGTTTCACCTGATCAAAAGTTGATAATAATCTAGGTTTTAAGACTTTTTCGCTTATTTGAAAGTTTGTTTACAAACAGAATTTGCCGTGCGCGGCGCTACTTACGCCACCAAAACAGGTTCAAAATTAAAGAAAAGTTTTGGTTATTTCGTGCTTTTTCTCAATTCTGTCATACAAATCATTTGTTGGGTTTGTTTGGTCTCATTCGGCAATTTATGACAAAAACAAGCGGTATTTTGAAAACTTTTCTATCAAAACAAATTTTGATCACGCGTAAAATCTTAGTATACGTCAGATGAACGGGAGAGAGAATCCGTCTTTTTGATCAGGGTCTAACAACTTCAAATTTGCTTTATTTTCGCTTGAATAGCGGAGGAATCGCGATAAAAAACTAATTTTGATTTTGAGACGTCAATACCGCATTATATTGACGGCGTTGGGAGAAAATATATTCTTCGTATTGGGCTCCGTCGCTACTTGACTCTGCAAATACGAATATATTTTCTTCCAACTAGCCGTCAATATCATGCGGTATTGACGCCTCAAGACCAAAATTAGTTTATGTTAGCGAGCGTCAGGGACGGTGAACGGAAAGTGGTTATACTATTTTGGTGTTAAAAAGTGTTTTAAGCAGTATTTATGGATGTCTTAAAGAAGCGTGTACGAATTCTTTTGTGACTATGAAGGCAAATTTGGGATCTGTTTTGTCAAGTCGGCTACGTTCGAGAAGAAAGAGCTAGTACTTCGTCATGTTGAATACCGAGGATGAATTCCGTCATCGCACTTCGGTTTTACTTCGCAAGGAATGTTACCTACCGAGTTGTGTAGCTCGGCCGGTCAGGATTTGTGGCCGTAAAACAAAATTACTGAGTTGTGTAGCTCAGGCGGCCATGATTTGTGGCCGTAAAACAAACTTTACGAGCTGTGTAGCTCGGCCGGCCATGATTTGTGGCCGTAAAACAAACTTTACGAGCTGTGTAGCTCGGCCGGCCATGATTTGTGGCCGTAAAACAAAGTTACTGAGTTGTGTAGCTCAGGCGGCCATGATTTGTGGCAGAAAAACAAACTTTACGAGCTGTGTAGCTCGGTCGATTTGTGTTCGAGAAATAAACTTACGGAGCTCAAGCTCATTATGCTTTGTAGCATCTGCTCATTATTGTCTAAGGGCCGATTCAGCCAGATCAATGTCCTTACGTCTCTCAGGGAAATCAGCGAATTAGTTAGCTCAATCGGCAGTAGAGATTCCACTGCTGCAAATTGTACGATTTGTGTTCGAGAAATAAACTCACGGAGCTCAAGCTCATTATGGTTTGCAGCATCTGCTCATTGTCTATCTAAGGGCCGATTCAGCCAGATCAGAGTCCTTACGTCTCTCAGGGAAATCAGCGAATTAGCTCAATCGGCAGTAGAGATTCCACTGCTGCAAATTGTAGTAATAAAAAATTGGGGTCACCAAGCTCGTTTTTGAGTTATTACAGCTTAAAGCTAAATTTAAAGGTGTTTTCGACAGGTCATATTGTTGCTATGGTAACCTGTTATATAAAGGGATGACCATAACCTGTTTACCAATGATTAGGCATTTGTATTATACCGTTATTGTATTATCGCTTGTTAAACAGTCTGTGGTAGTATTCATCCTTCTATGTGACATAGCATGACTGTAGAATAATTCGTGAGAATTAATAATTGGTATCAAAATTCAACGTCTCTATCAAAGTCGAACGCATTTCACTGATCACTGATTATTGCTAGTTGTAATATTAGGCGGCATTTAGCGAACCTCAAACCACGCTGTAGGACGCTTCTAAGAGCAGGGTTCCGTCGCCTAAACAAAGTTGGAAGAGACCTACAATGATGTAATGCTCTTTAGAACTCTGGTTTGGTTAATGTAAAGTGCCAAATGCAGATCGGGTTAAATTAAACCTGTTTGTCCAGTTGGGTAGCGCACGCCATTGCAACACAGTGAATTTAATTTATTCCGTGATCGATTCTAATGAGTCTAATCTGTAACGCCTCGATAAAATTACGATTTAAGATCAACGATCAACAATACCATGTAATTACTGAACATACCGAACTAGTTTAACTGTCTAGAAATTCCTATTTACATGTAACTTTCTTTACACTTCTCTGTATCACCGTACAATAATTAACCACGTTTGACAGTTATGTCACCATTTATTTTCCGTAAGTTGTCAGTATACGTCACACCTAACCTTTAGTTTGATATTTGGCTCCACTAATACTGGAAACAGATCACTCGGCAAGATTTCCGCTCAGGTCCCTACTTTATTATGCATACAGCAGATGAATTGTTTAAGGTAATGCACATGTGAACATTTCTTGTTATTGCAGAACGAAACAGGATGGCTACAGCATGCATAATGAATTAGGGACCTGTGCGGAAATCATTCCGATCACTCTTCCAGTCAGGATAATCCATCTAGTATAAATACGGGACGGAGTATGAGACGAACTATCGGAGTACCGTGTTGCTCGTACCGTGTTGCTCGTCCCGTGTTTATGTTAGACAAGCCTTTAGGACAGATTTCCGAGAAAGCGCGACGAAAAGGCTTGGGCCCTAGTCAATATTGGTGGCAGATTTCAAAATGGTTGTTATGACACAGCTCGCGAAGTTTTTATTGAGGAAAAGAGGAGCTGTCGAAGTAGGGCTACACTGTTTACACGCAATGAATAATGAAATGTCAAAAAAGCGTTTTAATGAGGAATAATGCTTTGCAATTGAAACAAACTTGCTCAAGCAGCTGCTTTGCCCGCTATCTTGAATCCATAGTTTATTGAAAACAACCGCTGGCTTCTCGTAACGAGGTGTACTCATGGATAGTTCGTCTTTTGCCCGCATTTATACACAGAGACGGATCGTCCGTCTCGACGGGCTATCCACAATGGTTCGTCTGATAAGACGGACTATCGGGATAGCTCATCTGGACCGATGCTTCGTCTACTTCCCTGTATTTATACATAAATGGATCGTCAGACGAGTTACCTTCCTTTCCCCAAGATCGTCCCAGACGGATGATCCCACTTTAATGTAAATACGGCCATAATAACAGTTCAGTGTTAGGTTGTCGATTATAACCGTGCAGTACAGTTCAGTAGCTTTACAAAAATGATCACATTGCATTTTTTGATCCACAGATGAAAAAGTTAGAACCACACTGCAAAGTAAAACAAACAGTACCACAGTACAGTACTGTCCAGTAGATTCTCAAAGAATGGGTTCACTGCATGGTTTGATCCACAGATGAAAAAGTAAGAACCATCCTGCTTAGTGAAACAAACAATAGCACAGTACAGTACTGTTCAGTAGCTTTCCAAAAATGATCACGTTGCATGGTTTGATCCACAGGTGAAAAAGGTAGAACCACACTGTATAGTAAACCAAACAGTACCACAGTACAGTACTGTTCAGTAGCTTTCCACAGAATGGTCACACTGCATGGTTTGACCCACAGATGAAAAAGTTAGAACCACACTGTATAGTAAACTAAACAGTACCACAGTACAGTACTGTTCAGTAGCTTTCCAAAAATGATCACGTTGCATGGTTTGATCCACAGATGAAAAAGTTAGAACCACACTGTATAATAAAACAAACAGTACCGCAGTACAGTACTGTTCAGTAGCTTTACAAAGAATGGTCACACTGCATGGTTTGATCCACAGATGAAAAAGGTAGAACCACACTGTATAGTAAAACAAACAGTACCACAGTACAGTACTGTTCAGTAGCTTTACAAAGAATGGTCACACTGCATGGTGTGATCCACAGATGAAAAAGGTAGAACCACACTGTATAGTAAAACAAACAGTACCACAGCTCAGGTGCTTTCATTTCTTACCAATGTACATACTTCAAGGTATTATTTACCGATAAAAATTAACTGTGGTAAGAAACGGCAAGCTGAGGATGTTCTGATAATCGTACCGCGCAAATTGAGAAAAAAACCGAACCGATTATTGTTTTGTTTATATTACATGTATCTTCACAAAAAAAGAAATCAATGTCCAACTCCGCCGAGCCGTATGCGAATATGTCTGCCCAAGAGCTTTTAAAGAATGGCCCTTCGCTCTACAGCTGGATGAGAAAAGAGGAGTATATGCACAAGAAGATGAAAGTCGCTCTGAAAGCGTTTGAATGTAAGTGGTACACTGAAATCTGTACATCGACATCTGGCGAATGTTTCTCGAAAGTCTCGAAAACATTTTGGTTCCGAAAAACACTGAGCATTGACAGCTCATACAACAAACCTGTTTTTTGTTGTTATCATGGTAAAATATAAGTTCTAAGTGTCTAGTTTTCCTTTCCATTGTAAATATTAAAGAAACTCTTGCCTCGGCTTTGATTTTCAATACAGGGCCAATGAGGTTTGTAATCTTACATCAAGGTTGCCTTTATCTGTACAAGGATTCCAAAGATTTGAACTTCTACGAAAAGCATCAGCTTACCAGTTACAGGTAATAAGTATTAGATAGTTACTGAGGCCGGCAGCAATATGTGATATATTGCAGTCAGCTGAGGGCGTAGCCCGAAGCTGACAGCAATATATCACATTTTGCTACCGGCCGAAGTGACTATCTAACTTATTTACTATTCAATACCCAGTGCCATTGTTCTCTCTCTGCGCTAAATCACTGATTGCAGGCGCCCCTTCTGCTTTGTTCCTGAACGCACAAAAGAATATAATTAGCACTTGTTGATTAGCTCATCTGGGAATTGGTGACAAAAACGCCTTGCGGTAGCGTGCGAATATTTCATTGTGTTTTGTAAGGTCTCTGAACTACTGCAAAACAATGTGCAGTGTTTGAAATGGGGTCCGTACCTCACTAATGTTAATTTTTGATATAGAAGCTATAGCTGATTTGCGGTTTGCGTTGCTTGTTTTTCAGCATGTGATGTTGGTTCTGTCCTCGTTTACCGGTACACAAGAGCCGACACAAAAGACCAAACAATGCATTACAACTAAACGCTGACTCCTAAACAAAGAAAATACAATGCTTATTCCCTGGTGTACCGGTACAAGAGGACAGAACCTGTGATGTTTGCCAGCGATTGGCTTGCTGAACAATTCTTAAACAACGTGCAGTGTGCGAAATATGCGGGTACGTTTTGCACTAATGATAATTTGAATAGGTCGCTTTGTTTTTTTTTTTCGGCGAACCGCGCGGAAAAAATAGACAATGAGAAATACCGGAGTATTTGCATATACATCGAAACTTTTCCTTCAGTTGTTACCACACAGGGAAGAAGTGTATGACTATAGCTCTACATCAGACGAGGGTGAACGAGCAAACAACCAGCTTTAAGTGAATCTTCGCCAGTATTTATACTTCCGTTTTGTTGTGTTGCTCATTTGAAAAGGAAAACTGTGAGGGCGTACGAAAATAATGAGCCTGAAAGATGTCAAGTTCAACTTTACAAGGACTATATGGCCCACGTACCTGAAGATGCCTCCGCCAATTCGTTTTCTTTGAGGCCTTGACAAGAGCCAAAAGGACAAATTTGGTACTACAAGATAGCAGCAGGACGAGAGACGTTGGGCAACGTTGTTGCTCAAGTCATGAAAAGCGCTGGTTTTGAAGCCGGGTATTACACCAAGTGAATCATTCATTGCGAATAACATGCGCTGCTCGATTATGTGACTAAGGTCTTAGTAAATTCAGGAAACAACTGTTTATAGGTGTACAGATAGGGTTCGATGTTACAAACTTACTACTTCTTCTTTTAAAAGAAAGGAAAGTGAAATAGTCCAGGGGCGTTTAAAAGGAAGAAGATACGATAAGATTTCCGCACAGGTCCCTACTTCATTATGCATTCTGTAACTATACTATTTCGTTCTTCGAACACAAGAAATATTTGCACGTGCATTACACCAGACAAGACAGCTTCAGTATGCATAATGAAGTAGGGACCTGTGCGGAAATCATTCCGAAGATACAACTTGTAAGGTTAGAAAGCAGGAGTACGTAGAAAATGAAGGGGAAGGAGAAACCTCTAAAACGAAAGAGGAAGAAAATAAAATTGTAATCTCTACCAAGAACACCAAAATAAGTGTCAGAAAATAAGAGCATAAGTTGTAGTTCATTTGAATATTGTAACCGTAATGAAGATGTAGCCTCGGAAAATTCCAGAAATTTAATTTAAGAAATGCGTGATGTGGAAAAATAAAAGTATAGAAAAGGTTGTGTCCTCGTGTACAGGTACACAAGAGCCGATACAAGAGACCAAACAATACACTACAGCTAAACAATGACTCCTAAACAAAGAAAATACAATGGTTATTCCCTGGTGTACCGGTACCCGAGGACAGAACCGAAAATTTCTGTGTGGTGTCCTTGATAATCTCAGACTGCTTGTTAATATTGCAGCCTAGCTACACACTGCAATATTAAAAATATTGCAGTGTGTAGGCTGCAATATTAAAAATATTGCAGCCTGTTTGTTTTAGCACGTTAGTATATATTACCCCTGATAATTTCCCTGCCAACAAAAAGGACCGCCCCCGTTTTCCTCAGACAGTTTTAGCATCTTTCAAGACTGCAATCAGTGATTTAGCGCAGAGAGAGAACAATGGCACTGGGTATTGAATAGTAAATATACAGTGATAAAACCATGTCTATACAGTGAGGAGATGACCTTTGTAAATCATTCAGGCGTGAGAAAGAAGCCCGTACAGCATTGAGGGCCTACACAAACTTCTAGTAATGCACATTTTGATCTTTTGATTCTTTATTAGCAAAAATCTTCTGGTATACTAATGCAAGTGCCACCATCTGATTGGCTGAGCTACTGCACTCTATCAGCCACTAGAGTGTAGCATTTGGTTGAAGATCGTTTTCAAAATGGCGACGTCTGTAGCAAAGTTTCGTAACAAGATCTAGTATTTTGGTATTTTTTTTACCGACACATGATTCGTTTATCATGATTTGTACTAAAACAATTAGATTATTCGCTCTCGATTTCTATTTAGTGACAGTAGATTCGGCCTCACCTAGTATCACCCTATAGAATTCTCGAGCTCATAATCTAGTTATGGGCTACGGTGGCCCACAACTGTCACGGCAAAAAGAAAAAGCTCACGGCAAAAAGAAAAAGCTCACGGCCAAAAAGAAAAAGCTCACGGCCAAATAAAAAAGCTCACGGCCAAATAAAAAAGCTCACGGCCAAATAAAAAAGCTCACGGCGAAAAGAAAAAGCTCACGGCGAAAAGAAAAAGCTCACGGCAAAAAGAAAAAGCTCACGGCGAAAAGAAAAAGCTCACGGCGAAAAGAAAAAGCTCAACCGGTCAGCGGTTTGTCTTAGAGCATACGGAGCTATCGATGATCCTTGCCACGCGGTAGCCATGTTTTGTACTCACTGTGGGCAAATAACAGAGAAAATTCACAAGTTCTGCAGTAATTGTGGAAAAGGTATGTCTTAGAAACATGTTTTTTTTCTGAAGGCTTAGCTACAAAATACCCTGCCACTTATTTGCATGTGAATAGCGTGTATTGTTGTCCAACGCGTTCTTCAGACGGTGCCGCTACAAGAACACAATAGTGGCAGGGTATTCTGCAGTCCCAAGATTGTTTAACTTATGTGCACCGTCTCTTGGTTCGAAATCTTCTGTGAAATCAAAATTCAGGTAAATGATCTCAATATTATTCTATTCCTTTGAGTAGTTCTCAAGGCGACATGCATGTGGACTGAAGACCTGAGAGTATTATTTAACTCAGATGTATGGCAAGCCAAACATGACAAAAGTGGTATGAGTTTTAAATCATCTATCGAGTTTCAGTAATCGATGTATGAGTTTGGGAAATCACTATACGAGAATTAGAAATCACAATTCGAGAATGAAAAGGCACCATACGAGAATCAGAAATCACCATTCGAGAATGTAATCGATTTGTGAGATCAGGAAATTACTATACGAGAATGAGAAATCACCATTCGAAAAAGAGGGATGCAGCAACATGAAAGCCAAACATAACAAAAGTGGTATGAGTTTTAAATCATCTATCGAGTTTCAGTAATCGATGTATGAGAATTTTAATCACCGTTCGAGATTATCGATTAGGTTTTTCTCGAGCCAGCGAGTAAGTACCGGTCAGCGGTTCACGTTCTGCGTTGATCAAACATAATGGCCGATCACGATTCGAGACAAACGACATTGTTCTCCAGCTTATCACCAGCGTACAACAGCTGTCCGATCAAATGGCATCCGGAAGTCAGCCACGATCTGTTGATAACAAAGTATCACAGGTTTTTGGTAGATCCCGGGCAACAAATCCTGGTCCAAGCTCAACTATATTCAGTGTTACAGTTTTCTATTCACTTGTCATTCCTATTCTAGTATGTGAAACACTAAGTTACTGTACATGTTCACATGCATGATTAATAAGTAACATCCCGATGATGTATCAAGAAGAATGTGAACTGTTAACCAGATGAGATTAAAAAGGACTCCCTTGCTGTTAAAATATTTATGATCTGTTAATACTCATGTTGTACAGGTTATGAAAAACTGCCTTAGTGTTCCTGTTTTTTTTTTTTACTGCCATTCATTTGTTATTATTATAAAGGAAATAAAGTGAAATGTAAAGAATCGACTGTGAAGAGGACACAGAAAGAATCTGAGCCCCAGATGGGATTTGAACCCACGACCCACCGTGTTCTAGATCAGATACTCTAACGCATTCACACTGCGATCAGTGATTAGAGTATCCGATCTAGAACACAGAGTGTCGTGGGTTGGAATCCCATCTGGGGCTCAGAATTTTCTGTGTCCTCTTATGGTTGATTCTTTATATCTCCTTTATTTCCTTTATAATACTAATATCAGTGGCATAGGTTGGTTGGTTGGACATTCATTTGTTGTTGAACATTCTATTTCTAGTCTTGGAAGCACTAAGTTACATGACTGTATTCATATGGATGATTTTGCAATTTCCTATATGATTGTAAAGTGATTAATTTACAATGAATAACAAAGAATTGTTTGTAACTGCAGATTTTATAAGAACTGCATAACAATAATTATGTTGCAATAAAAATTTTATATTATTGCCATGTATTTTATATTGATTGTAGTTTGTTTTATAAGGCCTTTGTCAATAGCATGGTGAGTACCATAATGCACATGTATGAATTCCCTTGAAATTATTACCTTTGGCTTTTTCATTACTTGAGGGACTGGTTATAAAACCATGCAAACTAAAAAGCTAGAAAGGTGCTGTAATTTGTTATGATATTACCACAACTGCGCACAATGTTTATTTGCTTTACCATCACATGCTATGGCAAAAACATTTCTATTGATACAGTTTCAAAACACATCTTAAAATCTATTGTGGTTTGTGCATGGTCTAATGAAAAAAAAAACAGCAACAAAAACATAAGAAATATATTTTGGGCTACATACCCATCACCCTTTTTTAAACCAATATTGACCATGTCACCAACAAGCAGAGAAGGGGCTAGTTAAAAATCCACCTGCACACTTGATCATACAACAAAATAAAATGTGAATTGAGAACTTGTACTGGTGGTATAACTTAAATTGTAAGTCTGTCTCCAACTAATATGTGCTGCTTCAAAGACCACAGGGCAAGAAATTGGGATGACATATCCTGAGGAATGTGAAGAGAAGGGGGGGGGGGGGGAGTTTTAAGAAGTGAAGCTTTCGATAATCCTCACAGTATTAACACAATGATCAATGCCATTGTTTCCATCATCGGAAATGGGATCCACATTGTGCTCTAATTCCTGAAGTTGCTGTTCAGAAAGCTGGAGGTGTGATTCTGGCACAATGACATTATTGTTTGTTTCAATGTCAGAGATAGGGCCATCATTGTCAATACCATATGTCTGCCAATTTATGATGCTGGATTCATCTGGAGCAGAAAGCATTGCACTGTACCACAGTGCCAAAGGTGATTGATGACCTGCTGTCCTGATCCCATGATGATTCCACTGCTTTGTGAATTCTTCTAGAGATGCATTGATCCTCGGTAAGTATACATATTGCAGAGCCAACAGGTGCAGTTCATCAAGTGAATCCAAGGTACCAGTGTTCTCAAGGAACTGGAATAAATCCTTGTAAAGTGGCGAGCTAACTCTGTTAACTTCTGCCCACAACCTCTCAATGCGTTGGTTATGCACACTGCGGCCAGCAATAAAACTGCCTCTATCTGACCCCCTGTTGGTAATCATGTATCTTGTCACATCAACGTTTTCCATCCCCTGATCACCTCGAACCCTGGAAGGGAGACCAAACGCTTGTACTCCCTGCTCAAAATACTGGAGAACAGGATTTGCTTTGTTATTTCTGCAGCACTTTAGATGAACAATGGCTCTACTGTATCCATCAATGCAACCATGGATAATAAATCTCCATGAAATAAGTTTATGGTTTGAGTCAATGTGCCACAAATGATTTGGACCCAACACGTTGTAGGTCCTTCGACAGATTGCGTATGTTCTCCTCACAGCTCTCCCAATACCATCTATCCGTTTCAAACTTTCTCTGATTCTGGACCTTTGAACATTTATTCCCCTCCCTTTCAGACTGCCTCTAACATAGGATTCCCCACTATATGGTGTTAAATTTAGGGTTTGTTGTATTTGCCTGTCCAATTCCTTGTCAGCGATTTCTGTGAAACTGTTGTCGATTCCGAATTGTACTCTTCGTCTGTAAAGTGTTTGGTCAGAGACTCCTAAACACGTTGCTATGCTTCGCCAGTTCATTCCAGTCTCACGAAGCTGCTCTATCAGCTCCTTCGTGATGTTATAGGCTGGTCTTCCTCCTGTACTTGCGCAATATGTGACAGACCTCCCGTCCTTTTCACGGCAGCTTGACGTAATCAGAATGTTAGAGATATGTCTCAATAATACAACTAAGGAATCTACTAACACTCCAAACAAATCTCCCAATGATGAATCACCTGTACAACTTTGTGACAGCGATATAGCGACAAGTACCCTTGTATGTTCATCAAGCCTTCCTTCACAGATTTCTAATTCTACTAGGTCAGAAGCATTATAAACTGTAACAGTTCTGTCGATGATGTTGCTTAGAGAAGTCAGAAACTCTCTTACATTGTCCAAGCTTAAGGCCATCCGGTCGGCCATTTTGTTTGATCAACGCAGAACGTGAACCGCTGACTTGTACTTATTCGCTGGCTCGAGAAAAACCTAATCGATAATCTCGAACGGTGATTAAAATTCTCATACATAGATTACTGAAACTCGATAGATGATTTAAAACTCATACCACTTTTGTCATGTTTGGCTTTCATGTTGCTGCATCCCTCTTTTTCGAATGGTGATTTCTCATTCTCGTATAGTAATTTCCTGATCTCACAAATCGATTACATTCTCGAATGGTGATTTCTGATTCTCGTATGGTGCCTTTTCATTCTCGAATTGTGATTTCTAATTCTCGTATAGTGATTTCCCAAACTCATACATCGATTACTGAAACTCGATAGATGATTTAAAACTCATACCACTTTTGTCATGTTTGGCTTGCCATACAGATGATTAAAATCCTAACTGCCCACTGGTGTAGACCTACAGCAGTTTTTTTACACATTGTATGTACCTCACCTAAAATCACTGAAAAGGAGTGAAACCCACACAAGTCTACATCAAGAACTAATAACTTGCCCACCCCATCTCAATCTTCAGGACCTCTGGGATGGAAGGGTGGCCAAACTAGGGGTGGATCATGTTTCTAGAATTGGTGGATGTACTTCTGCTCTGATGAAACAAAGTATTCAGTAAGCCTTGTCATGGGAAAGTAAAATTGGCTATTATAGCCATCCTTTAATTTGTCATAAAGGTTTAGGGGAGGTGCATCTACATCCAACACACCTAACAAGGTTAAGGTACTCCCATCATATTTAAGGATGGGTGAGTACTCAAAGGTTGTGTGTCATATTCAAGTATATACAGTGTAATCACGTAAGGCATGTGATGTCTCTTTGCTTCTGTGTTAATTGAAAACATATTTTTATTAGCTGTTGCTGGTCCATGTCAAAGTGTACCCCCAGGATTGGGCCAAAGTGTATCTGAGACTGGTAAGATGTCTTGAGCTAATTTTCCCTCAGTATAAATTTGTAGACCAGAAATACAAGTACAATTTATAATATTATGTATTGGAAAGTTTATTAATCATTTCTTTCAACAACTGTTAAATTAAACAACTGTAGCTGATGTTTGTGAAAAATGCATGGATTATAACTACATTTCCTCATAAATCTGCAAAAGAAACCTCATGACATTTGCATCCTCTCACAATGCCCTTTTAATTTTGGTTGAATACTGTAGAGTGAAAGATGCCTTAGTGCAGTTTGTTAATCAGAATGTACCCAGGTTCTGCATCAGTGTTGGTAATATGTATTCCTATTTGTTAAAGAAAGGTTCAAATGCAATTTGTCAAAGTTGAAGCTCTTCCCTGGTACAAAAGTGAAGCACCTGTGACATGACTATAAGTGATATTCTACACTGTTCTTCTTCCTCTAGTTTTCCCATCCAAAAGATAAGTGGAGACAATCTTTGCTGAACCATAAAGGTCTCACATGCCAATAGAATCCTTATTCAATAGGATACTTTAAAATCTGTTGTCCCATGAATGATTTTTCTTAATGGTTACAGGTGCCAGTCCGATTGTGAAAAGCTTTGCATCGTTCCGTAAGTTCAAAGGAAAACAGTGGAAGGAGAAGGTGTCCAAGGTAGCACCTAAAGAGGACAAAGAAGAGGAAGTTGGAATATGGATAGGGCTTATGGAATTTAATGATAAAGAGTCTCGTCTGAAACCAGTGCGAGGCAAAAGGGTGATGTTAAGAATCTCCAACAAAGCTCCTTATACGCAAATACGAAACACAGCAGAGAGCAAGTTCAAAGCTTATCATTGCAATTATTTTGTGGAAGGAGATGACTATCTCTTACTTTTTGAAAGTGGCAAAGATGCCCAGTTTTTGCCTGGTACAACTGAATTTTTTACCTTGAAGAGGTATAAAGAGGAGATAGGCAAGGACTATAAGAACATTGTGTTGTACTTGTGCAGAAGTGAGGAATATAATTTGAGTGAAGTCCCTGATCCTGGCTGTTCCAATAAGGAATATTCATTATCATCAGAGGAAGATAGTGAAAGTAGACACCCACAGAAGAAATACAAGTCAGCACAAGTTGAAAGAGATGAATTAATGGCTAGACAACTTCAGGCTGAACTAGATGAGCAAGTTGATGCCTTAAGTGGATATGAAAGTGCTGCTGACAACACTGCCAGCTTTGATAATGGTGGGGATGAAGAAGGCAGTAATGGTGACAGCGCCGTGAATGACAATCTCTCCCATGGGGCAACAGTGAAGGGAGTGGACCCAGTGACGCCAAGTGATGAAGTAGATAAATTTGATAGCTGTGGTGACCTTATCCATTGTTTGAGAGAGAAAGTGAACAAAAATGATCAGTTCTTCTTTGTTGTGAGAATGGGATCATCCCTTCCACGACACCTTGCAATATGGCAACGTGAAGCTAAGCGAAGCTCACCTGAGAATACACTTAGAGTGCATTTTGCAGGAGAAGATGGCATAGACACTGGTGCCATGTCCAAAGAGTTTCTCTCTAATGTGCTTGATAAAGTACGTGCAGAAATGTTTCCTTATGGAGCGCCAGCAGATTCAATGCTTTTAGCCCACAAAGGCATGTTTTACACTTGTGGGCAGATTTGTGTTGTTAGCATTGTACAAGGTGGACCACCACCTTGTTTAATGGAAGAGTGTGTTTTTGACATGCTGATAAATCCGGATGTAGATGTGAACGAGCTCAATGGTGAGAAACATCTGGCGAAGCGTGAGAAAGAACTGTTAAATAGGATTAAGAATGATCCAATAGGCTTGAAAGACATAGTTCTAGAACATGGTTTTACAGGAATTGTTAATGCTGATAACTTGAATGCTATTACTGGCACAGTTATTTTGAGCATTATAACGAAGCGCCTACTGTACCTGAAGGAGTTCAAGAGAGGACTAGACCACTATGGTTTTCTTGGCAAACTGCAGAATAATGCTGAATTATGTAAACCACTGTTCCTTATTAACCAAGAAGAAGTGGATGCAAATTACATGCTCACTCTTTTGCGTCCAAAGTTCTCAGAGGAAGGATCATTGAGAAAACGAACTGAGGAAACAGTGTTTGATAACCTGCATGACTTCATTTTAAGTACTGAAGATGAGTCCATGAGTGGATACTATGAAGAACTTGCCTATGCTGCCAAAGACACCAAAGATTTAGCAGGTGAAGCAGGTGAAGCACAAGAGGATGCACAGGTCCAGGCTGCCAAGATTAGTCCTGCAGGCCTATTATTATGGCTGACTGGCCAAAAGCATCGCCCACTTGATGGAGAAAAGTTGGAAATCTCCGTTGCATTTGATCATGAGTGCTTGCAAAGAAACCCGAGTCACAGGTGTTGTTTCCCTACAGTTGGGGCATGTAGCCGCCAGCTCACTTTGCCAGTGGCCCACTTACAGAATATGGAAGATTTCAAAAGGAACATGCTATTGGCATTTTGTATGGGCCAGGCTTTTGCTAAAGCATGATCTTGTGAATCCTTAACTACTGCTAACCCAAGCAGGATACTTGACTGCAGTACGTTTTTTGTTATGTTGCTGAGAGGACAGCAGATGTTTTTGCCATTTTTGCATTAAGTCCTAGGGAAGGAACATTCTTCAGTGTTAGACATCTTAAAATATAACAAGTTTTTCTTAGGAAGATCACTAAAATTATCACTGATGATTGTGATTGCAAACAACTTGCAATGGTAATTGATAATACTTTAAGACTTTGTTCCTTTAATGAGTAGAGGATTTGTATTCGACCCAAAAATGTTTGCCTGACACACTTGACCAGTGTCAGTTCATATGCTGATTATATGTTGGGTGTTATTTTAATTGTAATTGGAGTATTGTATTGAACAACAATATCAAAGAAATTTCTTAGGGGCTGACCATTTGATCTCTGAGATGGTTCATGCAACAGTTTTTTATTATATTCCTCTGGTCAGAGTTTATTGCACCAAAAATGGAAGGATTACTTTGCCATGTCTCCAGCACGAATTTATCGTGGCCAGTTTGGCTCTACAGGATTCATATTTTTCAAAAATTCCCCAACCCCCATGGAAAAGCAATTCTCGTGTTCACACTGGAATGAAGGCAAGTTGCAGAGGGCACTTAACATGCAGCAACTTTTCTTACAACATTGCAAAGAGTTCAAGTCAAATCTCCTTTGAATCCAATGCAGTATATTATTACATTGCTAGTTGTTCAGGTGAGATACTACATTACATGTTTATTTATCACTGCAGCTGGCAATGCAACAAATATTGCACCCTTAAGGAAAAATCAATGCTCTGAGTAAAATGGCATTAACTTCATGAACTTGTAACCATACTGTAGCAGGTTGAGGTCTATGTAAGTAATGTTACAAAAATGTTATTCATTGCTACCATCCTCAGCCAAGCGGATTATTTCACAAAACAACGACAGTGCACCTTTCCAAGTTCTAGGTTTTGATGCCCCTATACTGTCTATGACATACTCAAAGTATTCCTGGTAGATGTTGCTTCCTTCATCATAGATACACTGCTGTGAGACATCATTGAGTTCTGTGACTGGAATCTTTAAAAGCAGATCTCTACCACCATGGTGCTCAGGCAAGAAAAATAATGAATCTGGCCTGCCATGTACAGTTTCATGTCTGGATTTCCTGATGTAGTGAGTGTTCCAGTGTTCTCGAATATGATCACACTCCATTTGTAGTACTGGAGAAAAACAGAACCAAAGGCACTCTTTGTTGAGGTCAGAGGTAGTATTAATTATACCTTGAGCTTCCAAGTCCAGGAAGAAACTTCTCCACCATGATATTCAATTCTTACGAAAGAAACTCCACCACCCTTCAATCCTTTGGTTTCTGGGAGAGGACACATACCTGTGGGCATCAATATTTTCTCTAAGATAGCACTGCATTGAGGCAACTAAACCATTCTCTGTACCAAGGTCTGTAATTAGTTCGACTGGGATGCCTCCCAATTCAGCAATAGTATCAACATAGTACTTTGCAGGAATGTCAGGTAAACTATTTGAACGTGCAACTTTAAGCCAGAGTATGCGTCTGCTAAAGCCATCAATGCAACCATGTATTGGGAAACCCCAAGGTTTTAGTTTATCATATCCATCAAGATGCCACGAGTAATTAGGACCAGGATTTTGATAAACTCTTCGTTTTAAGCGATGTGCTTTACGTGCTGCAACACCGTCAGGATCTATTTCTTGCAGTAGTTGCTGAACAATTAATCTAGGTACTGACAAGCCTTCCAGTTGCAGTGTATGCCAAATAGAACGATACCCTCCACAAGATCCTGGGCCACTCACAATTTCTTCTATGCGTTTTCGAACATCACATTCTTCATACTGTCTATCCAATTTTCTTCTGGAGAGCCCATAATTCTTTAGTTTTCTTAACAAAGAACTGTAACTAACAGAGTGATTGTGACACTTGGCAAGAAACATGATTATTTCTTGGTACTGGAAACCATGATGGAAATAATATTTTATTGTAGCCTCTTCATCAAATTCCACCTCACTGTCTGTGTCCGAGTCTGTCACATCTCCTGCCAGATCTGTGGCTTCACCAATTTCCACCTCACTGTCTGAGTCTGCTGTATCTTGTGCAAGGTGTGTAGCCAAGAGGAAACAGCTTGTGAGGTATATGAAATCAGATATTAAGGCTTGTATTCTTTCATGTATCTATCACTGCAGGGTAGGAGAATTGGGTGTGGAGTGGATCATTAATGCAGTACACTCCCCCAGGGTGTGGACTTTTAGATATAGATGACAAAGCTGCCATTGTTTGTGGGAAATTTCCAAGCTAATTCCCTCAGTTATATTTAAAATTCATGGCTTCTCTGAAAATTCCTAGCAACATTGATTGGTATTTGCATGTTAACTCACTCAAAGCCTGCCTTAATAATAATACTGATAAAATATATTGATAAATATTTAAAGAGGAGGCTCCCATCACATTATGTGGTTTTCAGGGAGGTCCTTACTCGTAGGTTAAACTAAAAAACACTGAACTAATGACATCTAAAAAGACTAATAGACTACACATACAAATGAATAAAATTTTTAAAGAAACTGGATATCAGACTAAAAAATTAGAAATACTTAGTGAACAAAAACTTCTTAATGTGACGCTTAAAAATTTGACATGGCATAGGCTTCGTTTATAAAGCATTGGGAAGAACTGTCCAATCGCTTGTGCACGTGTAACACGTAGCCTTGCAAACCAACGGATTTCCCTTGATGGTCTTGTTTTCTCTATACTTAAGCTAAAAAAAAACATGTAAACATACCTTTTCCACAGTTACAGCAGAACTTGTGACTTTCCTCTGTTCTTTGCCCACAGTGAGTACAAAACATGGCTGCAGCTCTACAAGGATCGAAAACTCGTGTCCGTGTCGCATATTTAACACTATGACCGCGAACCACCAACCGCTGACCGGTTGGAATTTTTCTTTGCGCCGTGAGCTTTTTCTTTTCGCCGTGAGCTTTTTCTTTTCACCGTGAGCTTTTTCTTTTGGCCGTGAGCTTTTTCTTTTTCGCCGTGAGCTTTTTCTTTTTGCCGTGAGCTTTTTTATTTAGCCGTGAGCTTTTTTATTTAGCCGTGAGCTTTTTTATTTGGCCGTGAGCTTTTTCTTTTTCGCCGTGAGCTTTTTCTTTTTGCCGTGAGCTTTTTTATTTAGCCGTGAGCTTTTTTATTTAGCCGTGAGCTTTTTTATTTGGCCGTGAGCTTTTTTATTTGGCCGTGAGCTTTTTCTTTTTGCCGTGACAGTTGTGGGCCACCGTAATGGGCTCCTGGTACATACTAAAACAATTATTCTCCTCAATCTCGGTGAATACTGGCTTTACAAATATTTAAATATGTGTATATTCTACCACTATTTACCTAGTCTGCTACACAGCCGTTATTAGTGTCGTCACGCAACTCTCCTCCCCACTAACGGCTGCTGAAAACCGAACCACATTCCTTTCCCGCGGTTAGCCAATTAAAATTCAGCTCCCATTTTCTGGAAGGTGTTCGCGCCAGAAGTTTCATCCAATCACGGCCTTGCTTTTATCGGTTCCCCAAACGTGGAGAAAGCAAACACAATGGCCGCGCTAGAGGAAGCAGTTATTCGAGTGGCTTCCTTATTTAAGATTTTGGAAATAAATACGCATCAGAAGCGGGCAATTCAAGCAATTGTGGTCGATAAGAAGGATGTCTTTGTAAACTTGCCGACAGGATTCGGAAAATCGCTTATTTATCAAGCTCTCCCGTTCGTGTTTGACCATGTAAACAGAGTGCAGGTCACATTGTTGTAGTTATGTCGCCATTGGTAAGCCTTGTGGACGATCAGGTTAAAATTCTAACAGATCTTGGATTGTCTGCAATAAGTATCAGTTCACAAGAGGAGTTAGGCGTTACAAAGATTGAAAAGGGAAAATATTCTATTGTCTTTGGCTCACCTGAAGCATGGCTAATGAATGATCGCTGGCGAAGAATGTTAGACAACCATGTCTATTCGAATAAGCTCTGCGCCGTGACAATTGATAAAGCTCATGTCCTAAGGCAGTGGTAAGTCCGAGTGTTAGCCTTCTAGATTCTCCGTCAGCTTAAACAATAGTTTCTCTGCTGCGATCAAAGTTCACTGTTATCAGACATACGTTTAAGTATTTTCTCGATTTTCGCATGTAACTTGCTCGTTGAAACTATATTAATGTGTTATTAAATATCATATAAGATAGGGAGTGTCTGCCAGAGACCAATTTTAACTGAATTTGCTATTTTTGTACGAGCATCTCTCGTTAAATTATGTTAAACCTTTACGGTCAGATCAGTGGGAATATTCATGCATTTCTCTCTCTTGTAAATACCACCATTATTTTTATCGTTCAGAGAATAAAGCAGTTTTATGACTTTATTGTGTGTATTGATTTATCAAATACAGATTGACCTTAAAATAATAAATGTCCTGCAATTTAGCTTGAACAATTTCAGATACGTATGACACGAAATATAAAGTATCAAAAGTAAAATTAGTCTGCTACACACCCGTTATTAGTAATTGCGTGACGACACTAATAACGGCTGTGTAACAGACTAAAGTAAAATAAGCTCAAGATCAGTAAAACGAATCGCACCTCGACAGACTTGCTCTTAAGGAGAATACCTATCACAGATGCAGCAGCGCTCATGTCCTTGTTTCGCTGTTTCAACAGAATAGATCCTGCAATAGCCAAGCTTCCAAACCAGCCGAAAGGTTTCGTTCTTTTGTTGATAGCCGAAGTGAGAAGGAATGAATAAAAAACGGGAGCTCGTTCACGCCACTCATCACAAACTAACTGTAGGTCAAACTTCTCCAAATATTCCTTTTCAATTTTCCTTAAAATTGATGGCTTTCTTGTTGAACATAATTCGGCAACTTCTTTGTTGACGATCTTCAACACCTTTTCCACAATATGCTTTCGCACTGAATGACAGTTCATAACAGCTCCCGCAATTTGAGACGGAACGCTATGTGCTAAGGCTTTTCCAGTGGACTGATATGAACCAGTTAGAGATTTGCTAACATTTTTACTGGGATACTGAATTTTTAGTTGCACTTGACTCTGTTCTTGGACGCCGGATGATCTTGGAGTTGAAGTCACTCCGGGTAGAAATGCATGTGCACTTCGAGGACTTGCCATATTTTGATTTGGGAAAGCACTCAACAGATGACTGAGCTGACTTTGAATTGGGGATAAAAAAACCAGGAAGGTAAGCAGGCACAGGCCGTTTCCATGAAGAAAAATCCTGATAACTCGAATTAGCAGAAGAAGTGCAAGTGGTAGCTTCGCCTGTGCCAAGCTGAAGCGATTTGGATACTTTCTGTCGATTTAAACTTTCCTGTGTCCGCGACATATCGCGGACCTGGTACTGATGGTTTCCTTCAGGAATGTTGCCGTGTAATTCTTCTGAGGCCCTTTGAAGGCGCTTTGTTCTCGGTACATCCCTTTTTTTGAAGACTTCTTCGATTTCTTGCAGAATTTCGTACAGTTTTCCAGAAGATCGCTGAAACTTCGTCAATCGTTTGTAGCAAACGCTCCTGCAAACAAATATCTTGCCGCTGTTCGCGAAACAGCTCACATCCACATTAAGGGACGATTTAATAATCCCTTGCAAGTCGATCGATTTTTTACCAAAAATATACGTTTTCTCTGGATTTGCTGACGGCGAAGAGCAAGTAAAGCATTTCGAATCACTGTCGACAATTTTCTTAGGAGTTCCGTCCATGACTTGCTGGAAAACATGTTCATATCCTCGCGCCCGGAATCGACTGGCTTTTCCCGCGAAAACTGACGTCACAGTCAATTTCTAGATACGTGATTGGTTTGTTCGTTAGACCGCAAACACAAAAGGAAAGGAATGTGGTTCGGTTTTCAGCAGCCGTTAGTGGGGAGGAGAGTTGCGTGACGACACTAATAACGGCTGTGTAGCAGACTACTATTTACCTCGCTTTCAGTGAATAACTGCTATTAGTATAAATACTCAGGTGATTATACAAAATCGCGCGCTCTGATTGGTTCGCTATCTCGGATTATCAGCCTATAATCACTTCGACGAACAAAATGGCTGCCAGTCGTTCGCGCGCTTTTGATGAAATAAAATGTTTTCGTGTTGTACAATGCTTTTTCTTTTCTTTTTTGAAATAATCACTTCTGTATTTATACCAAAACAATTATTCGCCTCAGGCTCAGTGATCATCGGTGAATATTCACCTCGACTTCGTCTCGGTGAATATTCACCGATAATCACTTCGCCTTCGGCGAATAATTGTTAAATAAATAACAAGCTTCACTGTAACATTTTCAGAGTTTCCAATGCCCCGGAAGTTGGAAAGTATCCATGGGCATTTAAGCTTATTAATGATAAAGAAGTTAAGACGCTCTTATTTGCCGTTGACTCAGAAATTGATTTACAGGTGAGATTCACTTACTTCATATATTTTACACCGATTGTCAAGTATTCAAATGGGAGAATGTCTTGTGAAGAGATATTTAACAATTATTGGATGAGGCTGAGTATGATATGAAGAATTCTGCAGATCGGGGAGGGTGTTTTGGCTTCAGCGGATAACATTCTACGAAATCTGCAAAATTCTTCATATCATACTGAAGCCGAATCCAATAATTGTTTTATTATATATTCAAAATATTTCAAGAGCTTTTCACATTTTTCCATTCTTTCTTTACACTTCGACATAAAAGTGTGGATTGCAGATGTTTTTATTCTCCAGATAGGTATTAAAACTCAGCACACTCGCTTCAGTCAATTTTGGCGTATTAAAGCTGTCCTTTTCCCTTAGCAACTTCTTGATATCTTTCTTATTCGCGTTAATTGACGTCAATTGTAGGATAATAGCATGAAGTCTTGGACACATGACGTGATCTTGCTGGATATAATGAATTAGCCAGGGCATTTTGGCCAATCAGAAACGAGGAAATGTTTTGAATGAATAATAATGTGAAATAAACATCCTTTCATTGTATAAAAATGGTATACCAAGAGGCAGCAAATCGATAAAAAATGATATAACACATGTGTGTTAGCAAAACACTGGCGGGGCAGTGTTTTTATCGATTTAAGGGTAAGTTCAGTGTATCGTGACCATTTTATATTAGGGAAGTCCTACCATATTGTCGAAAACATGTAGGCATGATGACAGCTTTATTTCATAATATTATTCAGTATCAGACTGACCCAAGACAAATCAAAGATGCTCAGATTTTCGTTAGCAAACAATTATTTGATGAGGTATTTTTGATATCCAGAATAATCATGATCGAAGTAGGAATTATCAGCCTTAACTTTCGACTTCGGCTGGTAACCCTTACCGAGACCTTGGTTATTCAAGATATCACAAAAACCGAATTTAATAATTGTTTTATTATGCATTGAACAAATAAAAAAAAATTGTCTCGACGAACTTAGCCGCGCAAACGTGACATGATTACCCTTAGAAATCATGCACCGCGGTCATACATGACATGATTACCCGTGACCTTGAGTGTCCTTGACATGATTATTGTATAATCTGCAGTTATGACGTCACAGGCGAAATTTATTCAATTTATAATAACTTACATTATTGCTAACAACAGCTATAAAAAGTTGTGTAGCCCTTTGTGATAATTTATAACAATTTATTGATTTATTATAAATAGGTCCGTGTCATTTTTCTGTTTTAAATTTCATATTTTATATTTTACTGTTGATATCCGATATTTTAATTTTAATTTTACCGCCGACCGGTTAGCTCATTTGGTAGAGCAGTGGACTACCGTGCGAGAAGTTGCGGGTTCAAACCCCGGCCAGAACAACACTCAGTTTCTTTAAATATAATTGAGGAGAAAGTGCTGCCTTTGTAATGACATTCCCAAACGGTTAGATTTTCTAGTCTTCTTGGATAAAAACGATAAAATGTAGGTCCCGTCTCACCATTTGTGTTCCTTGTAATCTGTGGGACGTTTAAGAACCCATACACTGTTCGAAAAGAGAAGGGGACGAAGTTCCCTTTGTGGTGGTCTATCTCTACCGCTGGTTTCATATGTCATGCACACGTACACGTTTTAGCGAGCACTTAGGAGCTCCTTGGTGTCACATTTGCAAATAAAGTATTGTAAGATAGGAACAGACGAAGAGTCACAATATGGATACTCTGTTAATACACCGCTTACTTACTTATCTCTTACTTATAATTACTCACTCACTTACTAACTTTACTTACTTAATTACTTACTTAGTTACTTACATTTTACTTACTAGTGACAATTATTAAATACACTTGACAGTAAGAAAAGCAAATTAGAATTACTAAGCTTTGCTTGTGCTTCTATCACTTTGTGTCAACGCAATCAATTGCCTTCGTTATTTTGTTTGAATTTGTTTTTTTTTTTAAGAAATGGACTTCGGCTATACTAGCGGAAAAAGAAGAGTATTGCGGCGCAGGGTAAGCCTTCACAAATACTAAAACAGTGTACAAATAAAGATTGTTTATAGGTTTAGTGACATAAAATTCCATCTTTCAGCGAATAAAAGTGTTCTTTCCAATGCCCGGATGTATGAGTTCCTTTGTTGTCCATCAAATATAAGTGACTACTCGAAGCAAGTACATCCAAATAAATTTTCATACGGATTCAGTTAAATGTCTGTTTTTGACGCTGAACAACAGATTTGTGGCGAGTTTCTGCCGACTAAGATGATTCTTTTTCAAAATGACATGTTTTGTACAGTTATAGATAGAGCAAATAATATGCATGTTAGGCGAAATCAGTATAAAATATTTGCAGGCATTCTATTCTTTAGATACTCGACCGTGATTGAATAATTTGTATGAAAATTTGCTTGCATTTGGATGGCCTTGGTAACAATGAACGGAGTACAAAAAAAGAAAACTTGTAGCATGTCAACACTTTAAACGTATAATCAAACAATGCCAATTTTTCAAAGGGACATGCAGAGAACCGATGTCACGAGACGTACAATCTATCGTTTAAATGACAAAAATCTGTTTACGTTTCATTGACAAGAGAAAGAGAAAAAACTATTTAAATCGTGAAGTCGAATTGATTGCCTTTAACAAGACTGACACTTGCGGCCTATAGAGCGTTTTCACATGACGTCACAGCAGCCATATTGGTGTTCCAAAACAATGAAACGGCGGTCATGTTGGTGTTCCAAACTAATCCTTTGGGAGTTGAACTCTTTTCTTATGTAAAACTTTCTTTTGTTCCAAAACATTTGCATGGCTGCTGGCCACGCGGGTGAAAACGCTCAACACAGCAGTGAAATATCGCATGGGAAATTATAACTGTGATTTCAGCCTCGGTTCCGACATATGTGTTCTGTATGGTTCAAGGTTTGGTATTTTCGTGGTTTCGTGGATGCTGCGATCACCAGATGACGTCATGCTAAATTAAAGTTGAAAGCAAATGAATTAATTCAAACAAGAGTGTCTCAATGGGATGGTGGTTTTTACGGCTAACGGTTAAGATTTTTGCTTTTTACGGCTTACGGTTAATTCATTTGCCTTACGGCAAGAGAAAATGAGGTAAGAGAACGTATCTTCCATACTGTGTTCTCTTACTATGATAAGGGGACAACACCTACTTTTAGATCCGAAAACTATTTTAACTGACCAATGGCTGATGTCCTCATCACGTGGTTGTAATTTCAATGCGCCATATGGAAACCGCGCAGCCATGGAACGAGATATAAATAGATCCCGGGCTCCTTATCATATCAAACGGGATTATGTCCTCTTTCCTCATTTTCTCTTGCCTTACGATTAACAGAAAAATAAAAATTAATTTTCATTCTTTTAAAGCGTTAATAGTTAATTTTCATTGTTTTTAAAGAAGTTAAAAATTTATTTTTGTGGCTGGAATTTTTTGCGATAACGGTTAAAATTTTCTAATTTTTACGCCTAACGGCTAGATTTTTGACCCGTTTTACGCCTAATGGTCAACCCCACTGAGACCCTCAAACAACAGCTTTCAAAGGGCTGGAAACCCCTTTTATGACAAAAACTTGGTTACGGGCGGCAAAGGGCTCAAATATATCAGTTTTATTAGAGAGACATCATTAGGGACGGACCATTAGAAAAGTGATGGGGGGGGGGGGGGGGGGGGAAGAAACAAAAAAAAATTCATGCACGGGAAAATGCCAAGAAAAAAATTCATGCAGAAGGAAGGTCCAATTGTGACTTTTTCACACGTAGTAAAAAAATTCGTGCAGAGGGGTTCACCTGAAAAAAAATTCCTGCACAAGCAGTGAGCGAGAAAAAAAAGTTCGTGCAACCTGAAAATTCCCCCCCCCCCCCCCCATCACTTTTCTAATGGTCCGTCCCTTAGGTATCAAGGGTTTTTTATGGGACAAAAGAGGAAAAGTTCGCAATTGCGATTGAAATATTTGCGACATTTCTCCTTAAACAGGAACAGCCATCAATACAACTATATATTAAATGACCTATCGGGTGCTGGGCAAAGAAGGAGGTCCAGTCCTCCCCCTATTCCACGTGATACCACGATAAGGCCGCACTCACGTTCATTCCCCGGTCCTGATTCAAGTGACGACGTCCACCTAGAAGCGGATCCCTATGACAATGATGAAGCATCGTCCCAGTCAACACTCCCCCGTGCCCCTCCACAAAAAGATCTGATTAGGAAACGATCAAGTCTTCCTCCATTACCGGTCAGACCGCATCGTCAACCACCTATTGGTGGGCAAACTTCGCCTACCGTTCCGCGGCACCGTAATCCTACTTCTGAGTTACCAGCACCTCCACGAGGAAACTCCTTCAAGCCAAATCCACCTCCTCCATTACCTGGGCGGAAAGAACCAAGAACTGATAGCAGGCCACCTAGAAGCTCCCCTGGAATGTTTTCGCCAACATCAAAATTCATGAGTATCGTTATAGATGAAATGCAGCAGGAGCTCAAAGCGATAGGTAAGGTTATGTGATCTTACAATTAGTTACTGGTTTATACATGCGTTATTGACCAAGCTTGTTTCGGTCAGGATGGCTGCATATCGGCCCACTTCTTTCCCTGCATTTTATTGACCGAGATGTAGTTGAGGTGAATGAAAACACATTATAATATAGCTACGTTCTTACGCGCTAAATTAAATGGAGCTTCTCGTTTTGCCGCATTTAATTGAAAATTGCTCTGATATTTCAACATGCATCAGTTACGCATGCTATAGGCTTTCATTGTTGGAATACAAACAAATCCTTAGTTATGGCCAGAAATGCACCCCATTGCGGTAATAGAGGATTTGGCGAAATTTTGCCTAATCTGCCATGCTTTCATGGACCCTTGTTAAATCTGCTTTGGTAATCAAATGGTTTCGAGTGGAAATGGGAATAAATGAGCACAAGAATGGAAAAATTACACGAGCCTCTAGGACGAGTGCAAATTATTGTTGAAAAATTTACTAGTGCTTATTTATGCAAAATTTATCTCGAAATCATTGAATTCCTTGCTAATAACATACATGGAAAATTAATTCCAAAATTTTGCACTCAATTCCAACTTTTTGCCCTCTTTGGGATTAATTGACGTGCTCTCAGCCAATCAGGACGATGAAATTTTTGCATGTATTAACTTCTAAAGGTACTATCTTCCACTGCCAAGCAATCAAATAATCGTGGAAATTAGAGGTTAAAGCGATTATTCTTGTCAAACTAACCCATGATCTGTTTTCTTGTGTCCTAGATCGCCAGCCTTCCAGGCCATCCAGTCATGGAACAAGAAGGTGCTGTTTGCGCTTACTTGCTAAGGAGACAAATGCGATTGACCATTATTTGGCCGTTGCTATAGTGAAACCTCTATTAAGTGGACACACTTGGCACCTTCCCAAGTGTCCGCTTAATGGACACTTTAAGGGTTTCTCTACCATGTAATACCGATTAAGTAAACTTTGATTGTGAATGATAATCGCATTGATGTAATCGACAGTTTACTGACAGCTAAATGTATTTACTTAGGGACGGACCATTAGAAAAGTGATGGGGGGGGGTGGGGAATTTTCAGCTTGCACGAATTTTTTTTTTCGCTCACTGCTTTTTTTTCAGGTGAACCCCTCTGCACGAATTTTTTTACTACGTGTGAAAAAGTCACAATTGGACCTTCCTTCTGCATGAATTTTTTTTTACCTCCTTCTTTGCATGAATTTTTTTTCTTGGCATTTTCTCTTGCATGAATTTTTTTTTGGTTCCCCCCCCCCCTACCCCCCATCACTTTTCTAATGGTCCGTCCCTTAACACTATTTGGTTGAATTTTTCAAGGACGTTATCCTATACTGAAAAGAGATGTCTGCTGAAAAGGAATCTACTATTATGATAAATCTAAGACGCTAATTCTGGAAACACACTAATTATATAACTGTCCGCTTAGAATAAATAGGTTCAAAATATGAAATCAAACAGTATTCTTAGAAAACTGATATACTGCAAAGTGATGCGTGCACACATAAGGGACGTTCATTTTTTGCGAGGAAGTGGGGCCTGAGGGATTTGATGGGGGCTGTGCGAAAAAAACGGCTTTCGAGGGGGAGGGGGCATCACAAAAAAATAGGGACAAAGGGGGGTCACCTGAAATATTTTCGAAATACTTTGAAATGGCATAATGTTTTAACAGGAGCCTATTAATGAAATCGCTGCTTAAAGGGGGGAGGGGGGGGGGCATGTGAAAACATTTTTGGCAAGCTGAGATTGGGTCACGCAATTTTTAAATGGTTCTTCCCGAATCCCACCAACCGCCCCCTCCCCCCCTCCCTCGTAAAAAAACTAACGATCCCTAGCATGTAAAAACGTACCGTCAGAGACCTCTAATATCGTGAAAAAATTAATTTTAATGTTTTTTTTTTAATTTTATCTCGTAGGCAAAGACCGGAGGGTCGGGAAGACAGAGAGGTACGACTTGACATATTTTGATTTCCGTTTTTTGGAAAATCATTTCCGCCCTAAATTATATTTCAGCGCCATGGATCAATTGTGTTCCCCATATGCCCGTTTCATGTGCGCGATACTTTCGAGTTATGGTGTGAAGTTTGATACAAAAGATCGTTTTAAATTCCTTTGATGTGCGGTAATTAATGCAAAGAAATAGAAAGTTCTGAGAAAAGAGTGTTCATGGTAATAGTTCATTCAGTTTCATTTGTACAAGATCATAAGATAGCGCAAGAGAAAATGAGGTAAGAGAACGCATCTTCCTTACTGGCTTCTTTTACTATGATAAGGGAACAGAATCTATTTTTAGCTCCGGAAACTATTTTAACTGACCAATGGTTGATGTCCTTCTTATCACGTGGTAGTAATTTTAATGCACCATGGGAAAACCACACAGCCATGGAACGAGATATATAAATAGATTCTGTTTCCTTATCACATCAGACGGGGCTATGTTCTCTTCCCTCATTTTCTCTTGGATAGCGATCCAAATTGATAAATACATATTTTGTCTATAGGTAAATAAGTGCTTTTTCATTATTTGTGCATTGTATAAAAGCAAAATAATTATAGATACAGATAGCGACATGGAAGGGTGGCTCTTCAAGTTAAACTCGATTAAATAGGAATAGCAGAGTTCATGGTTCAAAGTAAACATCGCGGGTAGGTATAAATGCTTAATTTACTAGTTCCTCGCGAAGCGAGGCCGAAGGCCGAGCATAGCGAGGTTACTAATCGTGTCGCTTTCGGTCAGACCACGTGGCTCGCAAGCCCGAGTAAATCGAGCCGAGAGTTTTTATATATGTATATATATATATATCTATATTTTAAAGGTGTCCGTTCGCAGGCCAGGTTACCTGGCAATAGTAGCGCACTTGAGAACTGCTGAACCGCCATTTCGAATTCCGTGATGCCTTTTTGAAAGAAACGTAAATTTTGTGGAAACCGATTTCACTCGTCCTGGAAGTACATCCCAGCAAGATGATCTCCGAGATATTCAAGAAAGATTAGCTCGAGATCGTCGCCGAGTAAGTTCGAATACCGTGAAAATCAACACAAGGAAAGCACGACTCAAAGCAGGGATAGAGAAACGACAGCGGGGAGAATAACGACAGACATCCGTCATCGCAGCAAAGACAAAAACTGCTCGCTCTAGAAAAAGGCAAACGAAACAGCAGGGAAAAGGACCAGGAATTCAACCAAGTTAGTTTGGAATTTGAATGTGTTATTGATAGAAATACAGAACATGAGTGAACGATTACATAACGAAATATATTAGCGTACTAAATTTAGCAAAACGGCTTAGAAGGGAAACCGAGTAGAACGAACTTCAACGATTGGAGATGTCTCTGGAAAATAATTCTATTAGTCTAAAAACGGAATCGGAAGACGACCAACAGATTACAAGAGAATGTAAGTAGGTATTTTTCATAATAAAACGATAGCGTTTCCATTTTGAAGAAATTCCCAACACAGAGAGTTGCAGTTGTTATAACAATCATTTACAACGATGTGATCTGATATCGTTGCAACAGTGAAAATATTGTAAATTTTCTTGATCTAGCAGTTATGTTAAACATTTTCAACACAATATATACCCTGTGTCACTATAAAGTACTGGTTCTGCAATATTATCAGTGATCAATGCGATCATTTGAAAATAAAGCAAATGTGATTACTGAATTCTGAGTAGTATTTCTCTTTGCCATATATATATGTATGTATTCTCTGATTGAAAGGCTTCAATAATATTGCGTAGAGACAACAAGTTTCATAGCCTTTTCACAAAGGGTCAGTTTTACCTTAGAGTTCAATGACCCCCCCCCCCCCCACTGATAATATTGCTATCTAGAACCCCTGCCCTTTTTCCACAAATGAAATGTTAATTCAAGCCTTAATTTGAAAAGTTAGAGATAACATATTAACTTTGTTACTTTCTGCTGTTTACTTTATTTTTATGATGTCAAATATCAATATTTCATAACAACCACAACATGCAATTAACCTTTTACATTGGAAAAACTTTATAAAGAAGAAAATAAATTTTTTAATGCCATAATGTTTATGATCTTTCTCATATATTCATTGCAAGTGTGCTGTATGTAGTAACAAGTGTTTCAAGTTTCCTAAATGCCCTATGCTTTCAATAATGATTTTCCACACAAACTTTATAGACAAATGACTGCACTAGATTCTAAGCCTTAAAGAAGAAATGGTATTGTTTGGAGCTGTTTTGATTACTACCACCTCTGATGGAAAGCCTATTAAGAAGATTTTTGTATTGCTTGTAGTAGTAGAGTAACAATACCTTTACCAAGATTAGGACATGCATCCCACCCCATAAAAATATATTATGTTTAACATGAAAAATATAACAATAATAATAATAATAATAATATCAATACCAGTAATAATAATAGTAATGATAATAATAATAATATAATGATAGTTCTTTTCGTTACTATATGTCATTGAATACCTGGAGCTGCCATGACTTTTTCGATGAAATACCATCCTTATATTAAATCTTTCTTCTGCAGTTTTTATAATAGAAATTTTCATATGTTCAAAATAATATAATCTTCTGTGGTTGGGTATGGATATTTTGCCTGTTTCTGTAACAGCACAATTAAACTTTCATGTGGTATATACTTTTGACTGATTGATGTTGATTTCACATTTTTTTACAGGAGTACGTAGTGCAGCAATCTTTTTGAACATATTAAGATTTCAATAACTCTTTCTTACATGTATTGTTTTTATGATATGACCTAAAAATAGCACAACCACATACTATACACTCGGCACTCACTATTACCAAACCTTTATTCAAAGTTTTTGTAGAATCCAATTGTTTTACCCCCAATTTTTTTTATGTAATGACATTGTATCTCACACTTCTGCTGATATGGCATCTCTTTTGAGGGAAGAGGAATTTTTCTATCTACCACTGGGGGTACCATTGCAACTGAAAAGAGTACACAAATTAAAACATGCACTATTCATAATGCTCTCAATTGTGGTTACCCGGGAATGAAATAATGACTGCAGTAGACAATAAAATATCTAATCAGAAGATTCTTCTTACAATGAATCTCATGCAGTTATAACCAAGAAACATAAACAAAAAATAATTGGAGCATTCAACTCATCCTCAGTGTAAGAACATATTGTGTTTAAAAGTGATGTACAACAAAGAAGACAAAGCAGTAGAGACTAAGAAAATAAAACTAAAGAAAAAAAAACACAGGTTTTTACACTGTGGTAAACACAAGCATTCATATCAACTCTTCAAAATTTCACCTGCAAGAGATTTACAATGATTTTCAATTTGTGTTAAGTGAATATTATTGTGGTACTTCATAGACTCTATTCCCTGTCAAGATAATAAATAATTTTACTTTCATTCCCTCTGGTGCAATCTCAGTGGCAGTGAAAGAGCTAAATGAAGGTCAATTTTAAAGCACTGTGTTGAGCTGTATACTCATCATGTAATTTGCACCAGGTGTCACTAATTGTGTACAAAACACAGCATAAGAAATAAAATAATGGGGATTACGCTGATATAAAAAATAAAATGTAAAATATAAATAAAGAATATAATATAAAAGCATTGTGACTTCTTCAAAAACTAGCTTCGCGAGGTTTTTGCGGGAGTCGTATTTCTAGTCTAAATTTATTTTCTTATAAGTGCTTTATATATGCTCTCTTTATCTCCCCTTTTTCATCGGAACAGGTTCCGCAACCTAGCAGTTGGAAGCCGCTGCCTTCATCTGCTTTCTTTGCAGCCACAGATAAAGAACGAGCAAGCAGGTAAATTCAGAAATTCACGGTGATATCAAACACTGCAGACAAGGTGATAAAGTTCAGAGTTCCCGGTGTTTGACAGTTTGACATTCCCGGACGTTGCCAAGAATAAATTCTAGAAAGTCCTCGGTGTAAGCAAAGCTCACCTGAGTGTTTTTACCAGTATCTGGATAGGATTTGGGCCAAAAACTGATGCTGGAAGACAGTTCTCCGTCAATATTCGGCCATTTCCCGTACTTCACACCGACACTGGTAAAGAATACCCACCAGAGTTTATTTTTGGGTAAAGAGAAAATATCACATCAAACATTTTAACTGATCTCACCGCCGAACAAACAGCAAAGGTTAGACAGACACATAAGCCGAATTTAGAAGTCTTAACTCGAATCAGTATTTAAGCATGATTCACAACGAAATAGTATGATCACGCGGCATACCCTGCAGACCGATAATGACTAGTCGACTATGAACCGTTATCAATTTGATATATCGGCCGCTTCCAGTGCATGCCAGCAGGTCGGTTTCGACCGCTTCAAAAATTCTCTTAAACCAGATATTACTTCACGTGTCGCTTAATCACACAAAGTTACAGTTTAGCGCGAAAGTTAAAGTTATAGTTTAGCGCGAATTCTGATCAATCAATCAATCAATCAATCAATGTGTTTATTGTCGATAACGTGGGGAATGGTCGCCCAATCTCCCGAACCAGGGGCTCATGTAGGAAACGCTTGACATATATATATTACAACTGCAACTACAAGGGCCTAACCACAACACCGGGTTCTACATCCCCTACATCTGATTGGCCCATTGCTTTACTGAAACACGTTGTAATTGGCCAATGCAACTTGTCATGGTTTCAATCGTTTATAGTACAGTTAATATGTTTCCCTGCGCTTTTCTTTTTCAGTCTTTTGAGGACCAGCCCAATTGGAACCTACCTAGTGCGGTGGAGGGAGTCACCAGATGAGAAAGTAAGTCTCAAATACTCGGCTTTATCATACCTCATTGAATCGTATATTAATTGATAGAAAGTGAGGAAAACGAACAAAACGTTTGTCGATATAAAAAAAATGCTCAAGCAAGATTGGCTCTTCACCTCAGGATATTCAACACTATCCATCTCCTGGGAGGTGAATATGTAGGGGCTTCTGGGTAATCCTTGCGCAAATGAATTTTTGTTTGGGGATAAAACAAAATGCCGGTGCAAGCTACCGAAGTAAGGCTGCCGTCGATTCACGTTTTTCAGCTTTTTCGAAGAGGTTTTACTAGGGAAATTACGCACTATGAGATGTTGACCAGGGCCGAGGACAAAAAAGTGCAAATGAACGATACAATAAAACTGCGTGTGCAAAATAAAGTTTGGTAAGTTTCTTTGTACGATAGAACTTTTTTTCACAGGTTGTGTTATTCTCGGCGTCGTCTTCGTGTTTGCCTAAGCTCCCTACTGAGGTTGCTTCATTGGTATATACTAAAACAATCATTTTCTTCAATCTTGGTGAATAGTGGCTTTAGGAATATTTACCTCGATTTCTGAGAATAATTGTTAACTATACTAAAGTAATGACTTTCGAAATACTCACCTTAATTTCAGATATCAATTGTTCATTATAAAACTCGTAGAAAACTCGAAGTCTAGATAAAAACCGACCAAAACACTATGGTTTAATTTTATTTACTTATCTTCTTTGCTAGGCACTGGCCGTGCGAGATCTCGACGTGAAGGGGAATTCTCCTATAAAACATTACAAAATATTTTACTCCGAGGTTAGTACCTTTTATTTGAAAAATATGAGGGCAGCGAGGTTATATGTTACCAGTTACATTTTCTACTTGTTCGAGCTGTTGTTCGCGCGGAAGTTGAACCGTAAGGGAAAGTCTAAATATATAACAAAGCACTTAATGTATGCTCCCTCGGGAAACTACTCAGTTTTGTTTTCCCACGAGTTTTTATGCTTCCCTCGACTTTGTCTCGGGAAACATCAGGCTCTCGGGAAAGCAAAACTAACTGTTTCCCTCGGGACACTACCTTAAGTGTTTATTATTCGTAGTCATTCAAAGACTACTCCTGCACTATGCCGGTTTTATGTTACATGCTGGCATCGATTGTCAACTCGTTACAGTGTAGTTTGAGTATGGAATCGAGTCAATAAAATACAGCTTTTCTATGCAAAGATCTTAAGGGCAAGAACTCCTGCAAAAGCAGCATAACAGATTTTGAAAGTTTATTTTCGATATATCAATTCGGTTCCATCCAAACTCTTATACATCCAAGAGGGGGAGGAGGGAGTGGGGCGGTGAATTAGGTGACAAGTCATTCCCATTTTCGGAAGTCCAGTCTTCATAATTGGTCGATTATTAGGAAAAAAAAAGCTAGCCTGCACAACAGGCATGATTTTTTTGCGTATTTCAGGCGAACAGAGGCGAAAACGAGTCGCGCGCGAAGGCAAGTCGCGCGCGAGGGGAGGAGCGCGAAAAAAATAACCCTTGGTCCCCCTCCTCCCCTTGCGCGCGTCTCGTTTTCGCCTCCGTTCGCCTGAAATACGCAAAAAAATCACGCCTGTTGTGCAGGCTAGGAAAAAGCCTAAAAAGATACAACAAAATAACTGTCGGCTTGCAAAAATATCTGCTTCTATATGGAAACACGAGGTGGCAGGCGCGGATCCATGATTATGGGGGTGGGGGGGGGGGGGACGGGGGTGGTGACTGTTTTCTGTGTCAAAGAATATAGCCGTTTGTTACCCACCGACTAATTTTTGCGCCATCTTGTTGGCTATTTTGGGTAGCGAGGCGTCAAATAGCTGGACGGGTATCAGGCGATATACCCAGGCCCCGTGGATATTTGCCCTGCGATTTTTCAGTCGCAAGAAAACACAACAAAGTCAGTCTCTTTCAAGTTTTTTACAAGTTTTCAAGTTTTTTTTTGTAGAATTGTAGCTCCGGATAGAACAGAAAATCAAGAAAATAAGCTGCTGGTGTTTTTGGCCTGGACGTGAGCAAAAGTTACGAACCTTTGAGCAATCAAATTCTCGAAAATCGCCCCACTGAAATGTGCAAAAAGGTTGGTTTCGCACAAAGCTACACTTCCCACTGTCTTTAAAGCTGCCTGTTGAGAAACCTTTACTACCCTGGTCACAGAGGTTTTGCTTGAAATTTTTCTTCGCAAAAGGCAGAGCAAGTCGTGAAGCGGCGACAACGAGAGCTGCCAAACGCGTTAAATTGCTGATAAAAAAATGACCAATAGAAATTTTGCAAACACATGCTTATCAGCCGCTATTAAATTAAACGAACCTATCTAATTGGTTTGCGTGTTTGTAAAAATATCAACCAATCAACACCCGAGGGTCAGATCCTGACCCTGTCGTCTGCATGAAAGTGAGATTCCACGCCCAAGGTAACCAGGGGTTTCTCTCTCTCCTCCTCGTTGTCGCCGCTTCGCGGCTAGCTCTCTCGCGAAGAAATATTTCCAGAAAAACCTTTGGACCAGGGTAAACCTTCACAAGCCAAAAACGATGAACTACGCAAGCGATAAATCGCTCAAGTCCTATAGTGCACAACCAACTGCAGAACAACTATTCGAGTCATCCGCAATTATCGTTCGATACATAGCTCAATTATTTCAGTCAGTTCAACCCGTTCTTGCCACTGGAAGTGAAGTTCGTCCACCTTTTGTTGCTTCGACCTCCTCAGCGCCCGTCATTTAACAACAACGCAAAGTTTGCGAACAATCCACTTTTAATGAAAATCCTTCAACTACTCCAGATTTTCCAATTTCCATGTTTCATTGGTGTAAGGATAATGCTCTCGGCTAAAATATTGTCCTAAAAACTTCACATATGCCCTCGTAGCGTCGCTTCTTGGTGAACTGTTCATTTTTCGGACAATCTCTCAGCAGCAGACATTATCCTCCGACATACCAGCCACCGGGTTCATGGATCCGCGCCGGCCATCTACGTACTACGCTTTGAAAAATGGCAACCTCTGACTGCTATGGCTTTTTACCATTTACACAGGAAAAACGATCAGTTTACGATTTCAGCAAATGGTAAACAAAATACAAAATTGGGAAATTCTGTTAGGGTTTGTCGTTTACAATTTGCAAAACCTACTTCTGTTTGCATGGAGAATATAGAACTGACATCAAAAGTCATTACAGATGTCTTTAAAGGAAATGGAACACGAAATTCCATATGAAAACATTTCGATTAGAAAAGCAGGACTATGTTTTCAGAAAAAAAAAATGTTTTCAGACGTTCCGTTGCTCCCGGGGAATTTTCACTAGACTGTCTAGGAACTGACCTGCGTTCCATTTCTTTCCAACCGGAATTTCCGATATCGTTTCGTAAATGGTAAACCATCTATTAGAACGTTTTCCAATCCGAGGCTACATCGATTGCAAATGAAAATTTGCCTGCTTGCGATAGTAAACCATAATAAACCTCTACGTTATACATTTAACATCAGCGCCTCTCAGTGACTGGATTCTGATTAAACTGTAATGAAATTTTATTTCCCACAGGGTCGGGGTTTCGCTTTGGATCATAGAGGACCTCACCTAAAATCCACTGAAGAGCTGTTAAATCACTATTTCGAAAACAACCTTCCAAACACAAGTTTAAAACTTAAATGGCCTTACGGCAGCACAGGTAACCTGTAAGGTTCTTAAAGAGCCTCTGACAGGTAACTCCATTGAGTTCCACTGGGTATGCTCTTTCATTGTACTTAACAATTAATCATAACAGAGGTGGAGCACACATGGAGAAACTCTATACCAAGAACCTCCATATAAATCATTGGGCCTTTGTCACGGTATATTGAAATCGTGGTTGAACCTTGAATCGGAACTCAGTCAGTAGCTTTGATTAATTGGCCCTTTCAATACCGAGTTAGATATTTTTATGAAATTATTAATGCTCTTTGAAGAGTATTCTTTTAAGTAATTCCACTAGCTTGTTTTTATCTCCTCCTTTTTTATTGGTGGAGTCCTGAGAGACGTTTGAGTATGAGGCCCTGTTAGGGGTAAATTCCGACAAGCGACATGGCCTTGAAACGGCGACACTAGAGCTACGAACTGGCGACAAACGACAGACTACTCCAGCGAAATAGGGAAAGCGACACCAATGTCAAAGTAGACGAGGCCCTGTTAGGGGTAAATTCCGACAAGCGACATAAGAACCTTGCGAAATGCCGACATAGCTGCTTGTGAAATTCAGACAGGGGACATGGGCACCCCCCCCCCCCTAACAGGGCCTCGTGTATGGGTACTAAGGGACGGACCATTAGAAAAGTGATGGGGAGGGGGGGGGGAGTGGGGGATTTTCAGCTTGCACGAATTTTTTTTTTTTCGCTCACTGCTTGTGCAGGAATTTTTTTTTTAGGTGAACCCCTCTGCACGAATTTTTTTTACTACGTGTGAAAAAGTCACAATTGGACCTTCCTTCTGCATGAATTTTTTTTTACCTTCTTCTTTGCATGAATTTTTTTTCTTGGCATTTTCCCTTGCATGAATTTTTTTTTTGTTTTTTTCCCCACCCCCCCCCCCCCCCATCACTTTTCTAATGGTCCGTCCCTAATAATCAGGTAAAAGTCCCTTCGAAGAGGCGCAGTTTGGTAGCCATTTAAGCCATAGCTACCATTTGTACATAACTAGGCAACCTTGACATTTTGCATAATCTGATTGGCTCGCTATTTTTGCACGAGGTAAATAGTGCGGAGGATTCTGGTAAATCCTTGAGCAAGTCAGTTTTGGTCGAAGAAAAAAAAAATTGCCGGCGTCAATTCTTGCTGGCATTTCTTTCGTAGAAATGTCACTAAGGTTGCTTCATTGGTATATAATTAAATAATTAGTCTCTCTAATAGCCTTGATTTCAGAGAACAATTGCTGAATGTTAAGGGAATTTTGTAGTGCATGCCTATAGTTATTGCAGACTTAAGTTGAAGTTAAGAGACTGAAGAACACCTTTTTAGTAATGTATCAAAAGTGTATAAAGACAGAGCCTAGATATAGCTTGTAGAATGGTTGGTTTTGAGGAAATTTTGTATCATGGCATTCTATAATTTTACTATCCTTTAATGCTCTGTTTCATGGAACAAAGTTCTCAGCTTATTAAGGGACCGCAAATTTCTTGCAAGAAGGGGGGAGCGGAGGGATTTGGGGGGGTATGCGAAAAAACGGCTTTCGAGGGGGGGACCATCCCAAAAAGAAACAGAGAAAAGGGGGGGGGGGTCACCTGAAATATTTTCGCAATACTTTGAAATAGCATATTTTAACTGGAGCCCATCAATGAAATCGCTGCTTCAAGGGGGGGGGGGCATTGGAAAATAATTGGCAAGCTGAGGGGGGGTCACGCAATTTTTAAATGGTTCTTCCCGAATCGCAGCAGCCTCGCCCCACCCCCCTCCCTCATAAATAAAGAAAAATATATATATAAATAGGTTATTGACACTTCTGGCAGTTTCAACTGAATAAACAGTGTAATTTACAGGAAACTTACAAGCCAACTAATAACTCTACAAACTAAACCTTATAACTAAGATAACAACAACATATTAATATATCTATGCAAAACTAAATGTAAAAAAGTCATTCGCTCTTTTAGTCCTTTTCATTGTTCTCGTAGCTATAGTATTCCTGATCTTAATTGATATGGTATCGTTCGTGTTGTATCATGTTGAGCTAAGAAAGATATAGGGTGGCTCTCATTCCTCATATCAACCATCAACTTTTTACATAAAAGGTCCCTACGATTTGCTAAAAAAAAAATGAACGGCCCTTAAGCTTAAGTGCAGAAAATGTTTCTGACAGCAACAAAGCGCTCTTGTTTCTATCTACTTGCCAGCTAAAGCTATATTTGATTTTATAAAAGTACGCACGTGTTGACCTGTGTCGTAGTTGTTGACGATACCGTTTCTCTTTTGCAATTGCAGTTGCAATTTCCGGTCAACTACCTGACGACTGCCAAACGTATACTGTATAGTATTATGTTAGCCACCTTGAAGGGGTTCTATTAGAGTTTGGGTTTTGGTAGAGGGTCAAGAGTAGAATGCCGAGGATTGAGGGTAAAATGTCGAGGGTCAAGAAAATGATGTAGACTTTTTTGTGGGCGAGTTGAAAGCATTCCTTGCGAAGTTTATATAGAATTTTCACGTCGGAACTACACATTGCTTCTTTTTTTTTTCTTTAATCTTGTTTCTCCACAAGCAAGAAATCAACTAGCACGAAAGAGTATGTAATGAAGTCTTTGTTCAACAAATTTCTTTTTTCACTGATGACATCATTTCACAAAGAAACAAATGAATTATAGTAATCAACAAGAAAAAGTCAACCTCGTTCCCAGGGCTTTTCCTACTAGGGAAAAGCCCTGGGAACGAGGTTGAGAAAAAGTACCCATGCTCAGGTGTTCCCCAGTCCCCGCGCGAACTAAATTAGAATATAGAGAATATAGCCAAGAATAAGGCGCCACTGTGATATGTTGCTCAGTGCTCACCAAATTCTTTTAATGAAAAAGGATAAAGAAACTTAAAAACGCGATGGATTACAGTGTACTGCCTTTTGTAACGTAAACTTTCCGGATCATGTGCACCTGACACCCGCGGTTCGAGTATCGATCGCTACTAGCGATCGACCCGCGATCGACACTCGGTCGACATGTCGGTAGCTACTCGGTCGAGAGTCGGTCGACATATCGACCAACAACGGGCGATAGTCGGTCGCGAGTCGTGCCGTGTGTCGACCGAGGGTAGATCGGGGGTCGACTGAACTGCCGCGAGTTAAATCGCGGGGCTATCGAGGAGTCGATCGCTAGTATCGCTGGGCACTTGACTGCGGACGTCACGAGTGCACATGATCCAACTTTTATTACACGTTTGTTATTATCAATTGGATGGATTGAACTATTAAACGTGCAAGGACGTGGGAGAATTTTTGTGTAAAACAAAGTGTCCGTTTTGTTTATCATTTGTTTATTTTGCGTGACGAAGTAATTAGCTCTAGCTATAGTGAGTTTATTTCGGAGTTCTCTGAGCAGACTTGTACACGCGTTTTTTGTAAACTTTATTTTCTTACCCTCGACTATCGCGGACGTGTTACTAGACCTGCTCCAAGTTCCTCAATAGATTCACCAGGGAAAGCGGCGCGAGGGAGACCGCGGGATATGGAAGACGCGCGCGAGTTTTAAATCAATTTTATGCATCAAACCTCTAAGAGGGTCTCAATGCGGTTAACCGGTAGCCGTAAAACGTGCAAAAAAATTAGCCGTTAGGCGTAAATATTGAACAATTTTAGCCGTTAGCCGTAAAAAATATTAACCGTTAGCCGTAAAACAGTCAAAAACATTAACTGTTAACCGTAAAAGTCACCACCCCATTAAGACCCTCGTCTAATGTGGGGTTGTTTCATCAGCCAAGGTTGAAATATCTGGCATCATATATGACTTAGTTGAATTTGTTATGCATGAAAAGGGCTGATGGAGTTCATCAACAATAGTTTTTGTCCTTAAAAAGTCCTTGAAAAGTCGTTTAATTTTGCTTGTTGGAAGTTGGCGAACCACGGTACGTAAACTTGATGGTTTACACTATAGGAATCAGTTCATACAATTGGTCATTAAGTATATGTGGTAATGTTACGAAGCAATAAATATAAGCCAGTTCTCTGTCCGTACAGAAAAGACTGACAAGCGTACTTCCGCTACGAACTCAACTGACAACTGAAATTCGAGTAGTCTACAAAGGGAGCGATCGGCTAACTTAAATATACGCTAACAAGCTATCTAAACTTCAAAACTAAATAACTGTAGTCAGCACAGACACTATATAACTTACGAGCTCTTTTGAGATATCCACTTGAGGGCAAACAACTTCAATTCTCGTTCAGTTCTCAATTGTACGACATAATGTACGATACATGAAGTAACTACCAAAGCTACACACAAACACACACGCAAACGCCGCGGCATCGTAATCGAAACACACAATCGGAACGTTTTACGTTTATTGCTTTCTGCCGGATTATGCTTCGTTCCATACACGTGTTCACTAACTATGCTTCAGCTGACCTCATTATGGTTTTCTCTACAATTTCAATGACATTAATTTTCTGTTTGCTAACTCATCGTTTAACCCTGTCCTGTACTGTTGGCGTCTAAGTCTCGCCCCATGTTGGGGAATCCGGAATCCGGAATATCCGGAACCCAGGCCATTGGAATTCGGAATCCAGCCTTTGGAATCTGGAACCCAGCCTTTGGAATCTGGAATCTAGCCTCTGGAATCCGGAATCCATAGGTATGGAATACGGAATCCAGTCACCGGAATCCGGAATCCACGGTGTGGAATCCGGAATCCAAGACCCTCTTGGATTCCTTTACATGGGGCGATAAGTCAAATTCGTAAAGCGATGAAGCGTAGCTTGCTCGATGTAAATTCTTTAAGGAAAAACGTAATCAACTAATCCAACGACTAGAAAGTTTGCCCAGCAGATGAGAATATACTTAAAACTAACCAAACAAACTAAAGGCAAGTATACTAAAAAGAAAGACACAAAGGTCAACGTGTGTAGAATTTTTGTTTCGAATTATAAGGATACATCAATACAACATGCAAAATTTGACAACTAAACTACTAGAACGATATAATATTGGAATTTACCAACATTCTATATTTTGGCAACCAAATTTTACAATTTCAAAATTCACGTAATATTGCGACAATTGAAATTCATACTGTTGCGTTTGAACTAATACTTGTAATCAGAAGCTCCATTGACGCTGATATTCCAAACCGATGATACACGCATGATACCTCGAACACTATGCATCACATGAACCGAATCCGAATGATACAACAGACCCTAAACTGCCTTACTACATAGCTTTGTGCACGTGTCACTGCTTCTACCGATATTAATCAGAACTTACGACAAAAGAAGAACTTTAATTAAACATTTTGAGCTTCAGCAAAATTGGGCGACAGAACAGAAGCACTCAACATTGAGCTTTGTTCAGTTCATTTGCTTTCGCTGCCTGCTCCCACAGCAATTGACTATTTCTGTCGTAACGTGCCTTGTTCCCATGTTCATCGTTTCCTTTTTCGTACGTACGTGCTAGAATAATTCTCGGCCAAATAGAGTAATATTTTTTATGTGTAAAATTATATGCATTTTGTACCAGGATACTAAACAAAGACTGATCGAATTTATGACAGACTTGGTTCTGATCAGGTATCCTATTAAAGCAATTAATTTTGCTTCCTAAAGGAGCAATGCAGCTTCTACAGAGAGAACACAATATCGCCCACTGCATAACGTCTCTCTGTACCTCCTCTGTGTTAATGATTAGCATTGAAGTAGCCATTTGCATGACCTGGTGGCGTGTGACGTCCTTCGATTTTACCGGCAGGTATTTTAGCATGTCTGAGTGGATGGATTTGTACATAGGATTGCCATGCCCAAATTCAAACAAAAATCCCGACTTTTCCTTCACCATGTGCTGCAAATGAAAGGAAATTTTGTCTGCAACTATTATCCTAGCGTCCATCCAAAGTACGGCTCCAAATTCTGCTAAAGTCTCTTGAATTATGAAAACTTTCCACGCGTAGGTGTAAAGATCTTTCACATGCGGAGGGTAGTTGGAAAAATTGAACTTTCTGTAGTCGACAAATGGCTTCTCAAGAAGCTTTTTGACTTGTTCCTCCTCGAGTCCAAGGTCGTAAAGGACAAGTTTTACTCCTGGAAAGAAAATGGGTACGGTAGCAGTGTGATCGGATGATTCATGGAAATGGTTACTCGAGATGGCGGTAACAGGAACAACATTAGGCAGTGATTCCACGCTTTTCATTTCCACTGGTTTGTTTTTAAACGTTTGTGTCCTGAGAATGTGTTTTGCCATGCGAGAGGTTGAACTATCAAAAATGAATTCTTTCCCGGCGACGAGGGGAATCTTTGGCAAAGAATACTGATAACGCGTAGAGTTGTCGAGAACTCCAAGATCATATTGTTGAGACTGTTCACTTGAGAAGGCGCTGCCGTCGACGACATCGTGTGTAAATGATTGCGACAGAATTTTCCAAGAGACATAAACGGCGACTAACGCAGACGTAAATGAGCACAGCACTAAAAGGCACTTTAGGGTTTGAAGTTTCATTCTCAAGAACAGATTAGCCGGTAACAAAACAAAATTACTCAGACTGAACTAAATGATGACGGGCATGAGTGAAGCTATTAGTATTCCTAATAATACAAAAGCAAAACTCCGGCGCACACCTGAGGCGCTTGCCCAAAAGGCAATCCGTTAGTTTTCTGTAACATACAGCTGAGCGAATTGTAGGCCGGGAATGTAAGCGGAAAGTTCGTATATTGAGAATAATGTTTAAATATTCTATAAAGAAATTTCCACTATGGTTCTTCTCTGAAACCTGAGTGACCGTGAATATCGACAACTTATTTCAAAGGTCGATAGACCGTATCTGAAATTAATCTGTATTCATGGCAGAGTTCGATTCGAACCAGGTTAGCAAGCATGAAAAGAACAATTGCTTTACCTATCAACGCATTTGCATTTCACTGTAAAATAAGTTGTAAATGAGCCTCCTGCGTGGACGTTGTTTCGTCCTCACGTCATCCATTTGTAGAGGATGACCGAATACGCGACTAAGCCAAAAGGATCAAAGGGCGTCCAAGTTTCCTGTTAGAAAGCGCTTTTATGCGAAATGCAACGCGTTTGCTGTTATGTTTGTTTTCTTTGGAGGCCGGGTGTTTTTGAGAGGTAAGAGTTGGGCTTTTTATTTTTGTTTTTGGAAAATAATACAAGCAAAAATTTAAACAAACAAATCAAATCATTTTGTTCGTGTGGTTTCTCGTGTTTTCCATTTATTCTCAGCCCATTTAGAAGCAGGATTTCCGGTGTTTGCCTAGAGGAGGTATTTTTAGATAAGATGCCGCACTTTGACACTATTTATTACGGTAAAAATCACTAAAATATTTTTGGTGCAAGATTGGCTCGATTCCGTACGCGTGGCCTGATCTCATCTGTCCAAATGGGCAATCCATTTAAACCCGCTGCAACGGCTATTGGCTAGGGCCAGGAGATAGTTAGCTCCTGTTGGGGCCAATAATTTTTGTCAGACATGGTGGCCAATTGAATTTCGATTTTTACCGCACAGGCGCAGTATGTTTTCCTATTTGGGTCAGCAACAATAAACGAATTTTTTTGGGAAAGTAAAATTATATCCCAATAGATGCGAACGCAATAATGTATAACCATGGGTGATTTGTTTTCTTCATATGGTGCTAAAAGCTTCACTGCTCGGTAGATACTCCTTAAGTTGTATCCCAAATGCTGGCTTCTCGATTGTCAGTCTATACGCGGAAGTTCCTTGATTCTGGTTAATATCAAAATTGCACTTTCTTCATTCACCTTCCAAAACATTACCTGATAACTCCCACGTACGCTTTCAGTGCGTGACTCAGTGCGCCTACGGACAAAAGATATCGACCTAATAGAAGTCACTGGAAAGTAAGATGTTGAAAATCTAGGTCATGACGAGACGAAAATTTCAGCATGTCCGGAAAGTAGGAAAATTGGCGACCAAGTCACCTAGTTCGTGAGTGTGGAGTCGAAGGGCGTTCAAAGAGAACGAACCGCATCACGTGCTTGCAAGACTGACAAAAAAAGCCGGAGAACAATTTAAAAAGAAGCAGATAGACGCCATTACAAAGAAAACAGAAAAAAAGAAAGCGGACGAGCTTTTAGAATACATACTCACTAGCGCGAAATGACCTAGCGATTAATGGCGTATAGCGACCGACTCCTGGGTCCTGGAAGTCGTGGAAGTAGGGGACTCAATTTTGCTCGCCACGTCAGACGTTAAAGACCTGGAAGAACATTTTTTTCTGTTCTAGTATATCCCAAGTTATTTTCTTGGAATCAGTCTTCTGGTCCATTCAAACTCGTTAGGATGGTCTTATCACCAGCATGACTGTATTTTTTACCGATGCCGGTCGCTCATGGGATTGTTGATATATCACCAAACCGGAGGCATTACTTGAGCTTGTCCTCCAAAGCCTTAGCGTAGAGCATATTCTGTGTCCGGGATTGGGAGGATATGAAGATATCGAGGCAAGATTGGTCTACGTTCCAAAAACAGTTGCCTTGAAAACCTGGCCATAGGAGAGATGCCACAGCATTCGCTGCAGCCTGTGGTATGTCCCATCTCAGAAAAAGCAGCACCAGCGTGGCGCGACGTCAGAAACGTTCCAAGGTTGTGAATGCCTAGAGTGTCACTACCAAGTCAACTACCTCGAAACTCGTCTGAAGTAGCACAGATTGACAGAAGATGAGCGTCTCAAACGGCAAAGTGCCTTCAGCCGCGTACCAGGTAAGTACCTTTAAGTTAGTCTAACTAGCAACTGACTGATCGAAATCAAAATAGGAGGGCAACAAAGCGGAGACTGGCCAAGGTGGGGAAAAGCAATTACCACAACACCAAAATAAGGCTTTCTGCAAGGCAAAGCGGGGAGATGGCAAAATTATTTCATGCGAATTAGTTACTCCAAAGAAGGGCAGAAGGAGCTAGAGAGAATAGCAGCAGAGGCAAATACAGTGGAAAGTGTGAGCATCAAGAGTAGGAGCTACAAGCGTGGTGATATAGTGAAAGACGTCTTGAGCCAAGAGAAGACCGGTTTGATGAAGGATCAATTAAAGAATGGTAAGGATGATTCCAAGTCCAGATCTACTCCATTTTATTTTATATACTTGAACAGATATAATCACTTGATTGACTGCACATGAGTTCAGGAGAGGCATCACCTCAGTTCAAGAGAATATGATTTACATCACACTGCAATTATCAATCCGTTTGGTTGTTTTTGTAGGAAAGGAATTTTTTTTTATTGCAATGGACAAAACGTTTTACTCGACTATCGTTACAATACGTTTCGTTACAATACTTTATTATTACTTTACTATACATAACAAACAGGACTTACGATTTAACACAACTTGTTCACACTCACTCATGTACACATACTGCGAACAAGAAGTTTACATAGCAAAATCGCACCTATTTGAGCCTGACGTATTTTAAATTAATTCAACTACTTCCTAAACTTATCTAAATTGTAGAAAAGGAATGCTAAAGCATTGTACTTGTGTGTTGATGACATTGTACTTGTGTGATGATTTACATTAAGTTACAGGAAAAAGAGAAAACAAGTGGTCTATTGGAACAACAACAGTTGATAAGCAATCTTTACCGTGTACAATAGTTCTTTGAACTCTAAATTCATTCTTCCTGGTATGGCAGAAAAGGTGTATTAATTCTGGGTTATGGACTTCTGATCTAATGATGTGCAAATTGAGCTTCATACCGTGCAATTTTTGTTTCGAATAATACTTGTGATTATCAGGAGGTTTATTGACACTCAAATAATTTCCAAGCGAATAATTTTCACCACGCATCACAAGCACTAAATTCGAATACCGTAAAATTCCGAAAGTAGCGACCTCCCAAAAGCACCCACCCTCCGAAAGTAGTGATCAAATTTCACAAGTTTTAGCAAATGATAGATGTATAACAATCTATACCAAACTGATCCGAAGTTTATATTTGATGATTATAATTATAATTATCTTTGACATTATTTCAAAGTACAATACAACACTTTATATATGTTTTCAAAAAAAATTCATACTAAAAAAAAATTATCAGGATACATCAATACAACGTGCCAAATTTAACAAATAAACTACTTGAATAATATAATATTAGAAGTAACCGGCATCACTATTTTGGCAACCAAATTTTGCAATTTCAAAATGTATGTAATATTGCGGCAATTGAAATTCATACCATTGCGTTTGAAATAATACTTGTAATCAGCAGAAGCTCTATTGACACTAAAATTCCAAACGAATGATACGTTGAACACTACTGGCATCACTAGAACCAAATCCGAATGATACACCAGATCCTAAACTGCCTGACTACTTGGCTTCGTGCACGTGCCACTGCTTCTACCGATATTAATCTAAACTTACGACAAAAATAAAAACTTTAAACATTTTGAGCTTCAGCAAAATTAGCGACAGAACAGAAGCACTCAACATTGAGCCTTGTTCAGTTGATTTGCTTTCGCTGCCTGCTCCCACAGCAATTGACTATTTCTGTCGTAACGTGCCTTGTTGCCATGTTCATCGTTTCCTTTATCGTACGCACGTGCTAGAATAATTCTCGGCCGACCAGCGGAATATTTTTGACGTTTAAAACTATATGCATTTTGTACCAGGATACTAAACATAGACTGATCGAATTTATGACAGACTTGGTTTTTATATGGTATCCTATTTAAACAATTAATCTTGCATCCTAAAGGAGCAATGCAGCTTCTACAAAGAGAACACAATATCGCCCATTGCATAACGTCTCTCTGTACCTCCTCTGTGTTGATAATAAACATTGAAGTAGCCAATTGAATGAACTGATTTTCTATGACGTCCTTCGATTTTACCGGCAGGTATTTTAACATGTCTGAGTGGATAGATTTGTACATTGTATTGCCGTCACCATTCTCAAACAAAAATCCTGACTTTTCCTTCACCATAAGCTGCAAACGAGACGAAATTTTGTCTGCAACTGTTATCCTAGCATCCATCCAAAATATGGCCCCAAATTCTGCTAAAGTCTCTTGAATTATGAAAACTTTCCACGCGTAGGTGTATAGATCTTTCACATGTGGAGGGTAGTTGGAAAAATTGAACTTTCTGTAGTCGACAAATGGTTTCTCAAGAAGCTTTTTGACTTGTTCCTCCTCGAGTCCAAGGTCGTAAAGGACAAGTTTTACTCCTGGAAAGAAAATGGGTACGGTAGCAGTGTGATCGGATGATTCATGGAAATGGTTACTCGAGATGGCGGTAACAGGAACAACATTAGGCAGTGATTCCACGCTTTTCATTTCCACTGGTTTGTTTTTAAACGTTTGTGTCCTGAGAATGTGTTTTGCCATGCGAGAGGTTGAACTATCAAAAATGAATTCTTTCCCGGCGACGAGGGGAATCTTTGGCAAAGAATACTGATAACGCGTAGAGTTGTCGAGAACTCCAAGATCATATTGTTGAGACTGTTCACTTGAGAAGGCGCTGCCGTCGACGACATCGTGTGTAAATGATTGCAACAGAATTTTCCAAGAGACTAACAAAGACGTAAATGAGCCCAGCACTAAAAGGCACTTCAGGGTTTGAAGTTTCATTCTCAAGAACAGATTAGTGTAACAAAACAAAATTACTGACAAAACACTGAACTAAATGATGACGTGACATGAGTGAAAACATTAATATTCCTAATGATACAAAAGACAATCGGTGAGTTTTCTGTAACATGCAGCTGAACGAATTGTAGGGGAATGTAAGCGGAAAGTTCGTATATTAAGAATAATGTTTAAATATTCTCTGAAGAAACTTGCACTATGGTTCTTCACTTAAAACTGAGTGACCGTGAATATCGACAACTTATTTTTAAGGTCGATAGACCGTATCTGAAATTAATCTTTATTTATGGGGCGTTCGATTCGAACCAGGTTAGCAAGCATGCAAAGAACAATTGCTTTGCATAGCAACGCGTTTGCGTTTCACTGTAAACTAAGTTGTAAATAAGCCTCCTGCATGGACGTTGTTTCGTCTTCACGCCATCCATTTGTAGAGGATGATCAAATACGCCACTAAGCCAAAAGGACCAAAGGCAAAACCGCGTCCAAGTTTTCTGTTAGGAAACGCTTGTATGCGAAATGCAACGCGTTTGCTTTTATGTTTGTTTACTTTGAAGGGTGAAAGTTGTGTTTTTTTTTCTGTTTTTGGTAAAAAATAAACGAACAAACAAATCAAATCATTTCGTTTGTGTGGTTTCTTGTGTTTTCCCTTTCATTCTCAGCCCATTTAGAAGCAGGATTTTCGGTGTTCGCCTAGAGGAGGTATTTTATTTAACAAATAAAGAAGCCTAAGCCGTGTATTACACTGTGATAAAACACGACGGGCATTTGAGAACACGAGGGAAATGTAGAAAACACGAGCCGCAAAAACAATAAAAAACAATAAAACACGCTTTTTCTATGTTTTATGCTCTGATAAAACATAGGTTTTTGACCAATCAGAGCGCGCGTAAGAACGTAGCCATATTATAAAATTAGTTAAGATGCCGTACTTTGACACCATTTATTGCGATAAAATCACTAAACTATTTGGTGCGCGATTGGCTCGATTCCGTGGCTCAATCTCATCTGTTTAAATGGATCAATCGGCATTCAAACCCACTGCAACGGGTATTCATTAGGGCCTGGAGCGAGTTCCTGTAGTGTCCAAAACATTTTGACCACTGTGAATACGCGTACCGTATTTATGCTTGTATAATACGCACTCTTTTTCGCAAAATGCACATTCAAAATTGCTATGCGTTATATACGTATCCTATTGTTTTCCTGTAAATAAAGCCAAAATCCACTCAGAGAAAACATCTTTTGCATGTCGAACTTTTCTGCTTAGTAACCTGGTAGGTTAAGTTGTCGTTTTCTTATCCATAGTTAGTACTAACTATGTTTGCAAAGAACCCTGACCTTCTTTGGTATTTTGTCTTATGTAATAAAAGAAGGAAGAACGCTAATAACGCTAAATACTACGAAAACTTTTATTACAAACTCGACACGCTTTCAGCAACCGAAAACTGACAAACTCCTGGGCTGCCGCGCCTAGCTTGGTAACCTTCACTTGGCACTAGGTTCCAGTTCTACACTCATAAAGCCACTTTTTATCTCGTCACACTAAAGGTTTGCTTGAAATCATCATGTTTAATTTTGTAAACATTTTACAAAAATCATGGTTAAAATTGCCGCATACACACGTGTTGCTAAACCAGGTAAAACACTAATGTGCAACAACATTAAACATATCAAATATTCATAGTAGCTGAAAGAAAACTCTAAGAAGTACAAGATAAGTTTTCCAAGAAATTCGTACCGAGAAATTAGGAAAATCTAGTCTTGGGCCTCAAATTTGGGGGTTGACTTATACATGGGATCGATTTACAAACGGGTAAATACGGTAGGTTTTTGTCCTTTTTGTACGGTATGGAGGAAAACTCCCGTAAAGAAGTAAATTTTTTTCGTATCGTAATAAAGACTTAGCAAACTTTGAATTCCAGATACTTCAATAAATACCTTTTCGGAGATTAAATCTTTAGTTTTTGCTGTGAACGTTTTTCTTGTTTAGTTAATTTTTTGGAAAAGCATGCTTAAAAATTAGGGTACGCATTATACACAGGTGCGTGTTTATAAACGCATAAATATGGCACTCGCCGATCAGAGTACAGACAACGCTAAACCACATTCGATTTGCTAATGTTTGTATGTTTTTGTAGGAAAGGATTCAGTGCTATAGCATTGTACTTGTGTGTTTCGGCTTACAAACCCGTAAATTCAAACCTGACACTCTCTTACAATGTCTAATGCAAACAGATGACACTCCAGTTCGTTGCTCCAGTTGCGCGTCTTGGCGCCCCCGTACCGCTGACCTCGGCGGGAGTAACCATAACAACCAGAATTAAATACAAATTAAATTACAAAATGAAAGGGAGGACTAACAAGGATTATAGTGAGAATTAACACATATCGTAACAGATGACTTATTTACACCATTTTACATTAAGTTACAGGAAAAATAGGAAACAAGTGGTCTCAGATTGGAACAATAACAGCCTTGGTAAGCAATGTTTACCGTGTACAATAATTCTTTGAACTCTAAATTCATTCTCCCTAGTATGGCAGAAAGGGTGTATTAATTCTGGGTTACCGCCTTCTGATGTATTGATGTGCAAACCGAGCTTCATGCCGTGCGATTTTGTTTGGTATAATACTTGTGATAATGAGGAGGTTCATTGACACTCAAATAATTTCCAAGCGAATGATTTTGAACCCCATGCATCACAAGCACTTAATTCGAATACCGTAAAGTTCCGAAAGTAGCGACCTCCCGAAAACACCCAACCTCCGAAAGTAGTGATCAAATTTCACAAGTGTTTGCAAATGATAGATGTACAACAATCTATACCAAACTGATCCGAAGTTTATATTTAATGATTATAATTATCTTTGGCATTATTGCTGAAAGGACAATACATAACTCTGAGAACACTGAGGGTCTCCCAAGGGGGGAGGGGGGGACCTTGTTCCCTTCCAAAATTGCCCTATGTTCCCATGTTCCCACACATTTTCAGAATGTTTCCGTACTGCATTTTTTCGAATTTTGTTCCCCTGTTCCCAAAAATTGGCTAATGTTCCCTTGTTCCCTTCCATGTTTTGCCAATGTTCCCTTGTTCCCCAAAACCCCTGGGAGACCCACAACACTTTGTATTTGTTTTCAAAAAAAATCCTTACGTCTCTGAACAAAAGTTACACACGTAATAGGGATAAACAAATCTTTTTACGGTTCTCCAGAAACCTCAAAACTGCGATACGATATCAGGAGCTGAGCCCATTAGCAGGTAGTGGGTTCCTGACGATATAGTTACCAAGTTCGTTTCATATGTATATGTTCACGACTAAAAACAGAATCTATGTACGTGACACCTTTTAGCTACCCGAAAGTAGAGAAACTCCGAAAGTAGCGAGGTCCGGAAAAGGCTGGTTAAGTCCGAAAGTAACGAGAGAACTTACTATCGCGACTTTTTCGGTAGAACGTACATCAAATCCTGAAATGTCTTGACTGTTTGGTCTCTTTATAACACTGCTTCTACCGATATTAATCAAAACATACGACAAAAGAAACACTTCGAACATTTTAAGCTTCAGCAAAATAAGCTGCAGAATAGAAGCATTCAGCATTGAGCCTTGTTCAGGTCATTTGTTTTCGCAGCCTGCTCCCACAGCAATTGACTATTAACGTCGAAACGTTCTTTGCTGTCATGTTCAACATTTTTTTCGTAGTATGCCCGTCCACGAGTGATTCTCGACCCAAAGGGGTAATATTTGTGAAGTTGAAAGTTATACACATTTTGTACCAGGATACTAAACATAGACTGATCGAATTTATGGCAGACTTGGTTCTTATCAGGTACACTATTTTTACAATTGATTTTGCTTCCTAAAGGAGCAATACAACCTCTACAAAGAGAACACAATATCGCCCACTGCATAACGTCTCTCTGTACTTCCTCTGTGTTAACGATTAGCATTGCAGTAGCCATTTGCATGACCTGATGACGTGTCACGTCCTTCGATTTTACCGGCAGGTATTTTAGCATGTCTGAGTGGATAGATTTGTACATAGGATTGCCATACCCATATTCAAAGAAAAATCCCGACTTTTCCTTCACCATCTGTTGCAAACGAAACAAAAATTTGCCTGCCATTATTATTTTAGCATCCATCCAAAATATGGCCCCAAATTCTGCTAAAGTTTCTTGAATGATGAAAACTTTCCACGCGTAGGTGTAAAGATCTTTCACATGTGGAGGGTAGTTGGAAAAATTGAACTTTCTGTAGTCGACAAATGGCCTTTCAAGAAGCTTTTTGACTTCTTCCTCCTCGAGTCCAAGGTCGTAAATGACAAGTTTTACTCCTGGAAGGTGTACAGGTATTGTGGCAGTGTTAAAGAATGACTCATTGAAATGGTTACTCGAGATGGCTGTAACAGGAACAACATTAGGCAGTGATTCCACGCTTTTCATTTCCACTGGTTTGTTTTTAAACGTTTGTGTCCTGAGAATGTGTTTTACCATGTGAGCGGTTGAACTATCAAAAATGAATTCTTTCCCGGTGACGAGCGGATTCTTTGGCAAAGAATACTGATAACGTGTAGCGTTGCCGAGAACTCGAAGTTCGTATTGTTTAGACTGCAGTTCACGCAGGACGGCGCTGCTGTACATGTCAACGTGATCGCGTTGAAACGTTGGCAACAGAATTTTCCAAGAGACATATACGACTAACAATGACGTAAATAAGCCCAACACCAAAAGGAATCTTCGGATTTTGCGCCTCATTCCTACTGAACAGATCTCCGTGTAGCAAACTGAACAGTTCTTCTGACAAACGGACTATGAAAATAAGCGCACGGCCTCAGGGGGTCGCCACAGTGAGTGGAGCCACGTCATGTTATTCAGATGTTTTGGTGTTTCACTTCTAGTAAAAATTGATTCCTACTGACCTGAAAATCGAAGCAAAAGCATAAACAGAGAAATTAGATTTCCCTGGAAAACATCCAAACCAAAAAGAGAAAAGGCTTTGTAATCTCATTACAAAACCTTGTAAGTTGGGATCTCTGACCTTGCGGTAAGCGCACAATCGAAAGCAACATCTTTTGAACTAAATCAAGGCAGAAATTAAAATGAAGTTTGAATAGGCCTTATTCGTATTCCCGGACTAGCCTGGGACGAGTATTTTTTTCGCACGAAAGTGCACGAAAGCGAGGCTCATGCGGGGGAAAATTAATGGCTAAACATAATTGCTGCGCTTATGCGTGCTCCAACAGCACTGAAAAACAAAAAAAAACCGTCTGAAATATCCAGAACTCAAGGAAATAACATTTCACGCTTTTCCTATGGACGACCGAAAGAAGACTTACGCACCCGAAATGAATGAAAGCGAGAGAAGAAAAAGGTGGAGAGCTGCTTGTCGTTTGAGCAGTTTTAATGTCACAAGACATACACGAATTTGTTCAGCACACTTGGAAGGTGGATTAGGACCCACAAAGCTTAATCCGGTCCCAACAATTTTCAGTTTTCCGACTCATTTGCAGCCCAAAACCCAACGGAAGCGAACAGATCCAGAGGAAAGAAGACGAGGAGCTTTGAATTGTTTACAAAACAAAACCAAGACTGCACCAAGGGAAAAAGTAGGTAAAGCAACAAGAACAAGGAAAACCAAGAACCAGAGGGCCTGTCATCACAACTCCAGGTAACTGCGTGTTCGAGCGACATGGATTTTATTTTATCTGAGGAGAGTGAGATGAAAACTGAACAGGCACCTGATCCAAGGTCCCTTGTAGACAAGTGTATCCAAACCGACCTTACTTGTGAAGATATCGGCTGCATGGAAGCAGCTAAGGCTAAACTGGAAAATAAACCAGAAGTGAAGAGAGAAATGTTTATAGATGACGTGCTGAAAAGTAACAAGTCTGTATGTTTCTACACTGGACTTCCCTCCTATGCCTGTCTTATGATGTTGTTCTCCTTTCTTAAACCTCTTGCAAATACAATGAAATATTGGGACAACAAGAAAAAGGGACAGAGGGAAACATATCAGGTATCTTAATTTCATTTATTTTAACATTAATAACGTTCTTGTACAGCAGTCTTGTTATTAATATTTCCTTTCAGTTGGTCTCAAACATTGAAAATTATGGCATAAAATGTTTCAGTTTTGATATTAATGGTAATACAACATTCTAATTCTAAAAATTATAAGATTATTGCATAGGAATGTTTGCCTCATCAACTCAACTCTGCACATTTTTACTTCACAGGAAGATGAACATGTTGGCAAGCCTGGACGAAAGAGGCAGATGTCATTATTTGCTGAATTTGTAATGGTACTTGTGAGACTCAGGCTTGGACTGCTACAGAGTCACCTGGCTGACATTTTTGCAATTTCTCAAAGTTCAGTTTCCAAGATTTTCACCACTTGGATTAATCTTCTGTATCATGTATTTAAGGAAGTTCTTATAATATGGCCTGCAAAGGTTCAAATTCAAAAGCACATGCCCAAGAGGTTTAGTAAGTATCCTCGGACCCGTGTAATTATTGACTGTACAGAGTTCTTCATAGAGAAGTCCACTCTTTGTGGGTTTAGTAAAATCCATGTCTAATGCTTGTGTCATGCCCTCATGAGTCCTCTTCCTTTGTTTCCAAGTACATTTCCTCCCAGTGCAGGTTATTACAACATTTTCTCTTAGTGTTGCTTCAAGGTCAATAAGCGAGGCACCAATGTGCCGGCAAGCACCATCAGCCCTGATCAAGAAATCAGGAATTAGGAAAAGTAGAGATATGTAATTCGCAGCTACGAAGACAAAAATATTTAACAAAAAATTGTCCAAGAATTTATCAGAGATATGCCAAGCCTATGCCAAGCCTATGCCAAGCCTATGTAAAATCTGATGAAGGGATCTGCCAAGCCTATGCCAAGCCTATGCCAAGCCTATGCCAAGCCTATGCCAAACCTATGTGAAATCTGATGAAGGGATCTGGTCACAAAACCGACATGAAAATTTTGCATAACCTCTGCAAAAGTTCTGTTTTACAGTTGCAGAGGTTTTCGAACTAGGGAGACTGGGATAAAAAATGAAAAATAAATGTTATTTAAAAAGAAGAATTAATATACAAAAATGGAAAGGCTACTCAAATTGAAACTTGATGAATTGAAATTGTATGGGGAAAGGTATGCTATTCCAAAATGGCGAAGAATCAGAAAAGCAGAACTTGCTAAAAATTTATATAATATTCCTAACTTCATGAAAAAGTTTAATAAAATTAGTGGAGATCTTACTCGCGATAAAAGATTGGGGGTAATATTAAATGATGAAGAGATTAAAAAACCTGAAACTAATAAACATAAAAAACAAAAAACCACAACAAACAAATATGATGATGAATGGGAAAAAATTAAACAAAATGTAAAATCTATAAAGGGGCAAACAAAGGAGGGTGTAAGACCAAAAACAAAACCCATCCCTAAAAGAAAACTTGCACCTACTTTTATAAAACCTAAAAAGCCATCAATCAAAACTTTTAATTGGGGAAATTATTCATTTAGGGTGATGGATAAAGATGAGTTTTCCAAAAAGATTGTAGATTTAATCAATGAAAATATCATAAAACTTAATAATAAACAACCAAAACCTAGAGAAAAGGTAAAAATATCTGATAGTGTGAGAGATGAATTGGTTGAAAAAGAATTTAATATAATAGAACGAGAGACTGCATTGAGTGGGTATTTGAAGGTATATAGGATAAATGGAAGTAGGGGGTATGATCCTTTAAGATATCTAAATAAAATAAAATCCAAAGTTATAGATCTAATTAAACAGAAAAAGAAACCAATCAAGGTAAAATTTATGTTAACATGTATTTTTACAAAAGAGTCTTTAATTGAGGGTGCTTTGGGTCGTGTTTTGGATGAAGTTGAAGGATACTTTAACTCAAATGTGGAAATAATTACTGATTCAGATGATTTAAGTGAGATGTTTGATATTATGAAAAATAAAATACTAAAGGAATATGAAAGTTTTTATGTTGGTGGGTATAATTTTAAATTTAAGTATGTGAAAAAGTTTGAAATTGGCGTTGTGCCATACACCCCCCTTAGGGGAAGTTCATATATTCCTTTACCAAAAGAATTAGCCGCCAAACAGGGTATTATTAACCCTAAGAATTTTAATGATAAAGAATGTTTTAAGTGGGCAATAATGATATATATAATGATACATAAATATGGGAAAGATGTTCATCTAGAGAGAATAACAAAAGAAATGAAAGAAAGATCTAAGGAATTAAACTGGGCAGGGATAGAGTTTCCTGTTTCAGTGTTTGGCACAAATCAGATAGGAAAGTTTGAAAGCCAAAATCCATATGGTATTAATGTTTTTTCTTATGAAGAGGGGGAGTTAAGAATAATTAATAGAAGTAGAAAATTAGATGTGGAAAAGATAAATTTACTTTTTTTAACGGAGGGTGAAAAAACACATTTCTGTTTTATTAAGAATATTGGAAGGATAAATAATAAAAACTATAATAACAGTAAGCATACCCGCTTCTATTGTGATAATTGTATAAATTCATTTTATTCAGAACAGACATTGGAAGAACATAAAATAATTTGTTATAATAATGAAGAAGTTATGATAAAAATGCCAAAGAATGAAGATGGGACCCCCAAACATATTGAATTCAATAATTTTAATAGAAAAATGAAAGTATCTTTTTGCGCATTTGCTGATCTTGAGTGTTTTACATATAAAATGGATTCATGCTCACCAGATAAAAGTAAAAGTTATACTGAAAAATATCAGATGCATAAACCATCAGGATATAGCTATATTACAAAATTTTTTGATGATGGAATATGTGCGCCCACTTTTAAAAAATACACCGCTAATTTCTCAGAGGATGATGTGGGAAAGAAATTTGTATCATCATTAGAGAAAGAAGCTAAGAAAATTTATGAAATTATCAAATCTAGAGATAAAGAATATTATAAAAAGGTGGTTATGAGTGAAGAGGATAAAATAGATTATGAATATGCTACTCACTGCCATATTTGTGAGAATAAATTAGGAGAAGATAAGGTGTTGGATCATTGTCACTTAACAGGAAAGTATAGAGGGGCTGCGCATAAAAAATGTAACTTAGATTATACAATTCCCGACTTTATTCCAGTAATAATTCACAACTTATCCAGATATGATTCACATTTTATTATAAATAATCTTGGATTAACAGAAGGTAAAATAGATTGCATACCAAAAAATGAGGAAAATTATATTTATTTCAAAAAAGATGTTGTGGTAGATAGTTATATTGATAAAAATGGTAATCCAAAACCAATAACAATAGAATTAAGATTCATAGATTCATTTAAATTTATGCCTAGCAGTCTTAGTAACTTAGTTGAAAATCTTACAAAATGTGGAAATTGTGATGCATGTAAACCTGGAGATTGTATAAGGAGATACATAAAAGATGGAAAGATTATTCAGTATAAAGGTATTGGAAAATGTGGTGAATGTAAGAATTGTCATTTAGCTGAAAGTAAGTGTATTTCACCAACAGATGAAAAACTAACTCTTACTAGAAGATATTTTGGAAAAAATATGAATATTATGATTAGAAAGGGTGTTTTCTTTTACGATTACTTTGATGGTTTTGATAGACTAAATGAAACTGAAATTCCACCAAAGGAGGCATTTTACTCAAAACTAAATGATGAACATATAACAGAAGATGATTACCAACATGCTAAAAAGGTGTGGGAAACATTTAATATGAAAACAATTAGGGATTATCATGACATTTATCTAAAGTCGGATGTACTGCTCTTAGCAGATGTATTCGAAAACTTTAGAAATGTTTGTATTAAGAACTATAAGTTGGATCCAGCTTGGTATTTTACTTCACCTTCGCTGGCTTGGGATGCAATGTTAAAGTTAACTAAAGTTAAATTGGAGCTACTAACTGACGTTGATATGTTACTTATGTTTGAACAAGGTGTGCGGGGAGGTGTTTCTCAAATATCAAATAGATACGCTAAAGCTAACAACCCATACATGTCAAACTTTATATTAGGTCTAATCAAATCATATATTGTATATCTAGATGCAAATAATCTATATGGTGGAGCAATGAGTGAAAAACTGCCCACACATGGTTTTGGTTGGGTGGAAGAAAAAGATTTCAAAAACTGGAGAAATATACCAGGTGTATATAAGGTTGATTTGGAATATCCTAAACATCTTCATGATTTACATAATGATTATCCTCTTGCTCCAGAAAAAATGAAAATTAATAAAGTTCAGAAATTAATCCCAAACTTAAAAAATAAGAAAGAATATGTTGTTCACTATAAAACCCTAAAACTTTATGAAAGTTTAGGATTAAAAATAACAAAGATTCATAAAGGTATTAAATTTGAAGAGTCTGAATGGTTAAAACATTACATTGATTTGAATACCAAACTAAGATCTCAAGCAAAGAATGATTTTGATAAAGATTTCTTCAAACTAATGAATAACTCTGTGTTTGGTAAAACAATGGAAAATATTAGAAAAAGGGTAGACATTCGTTTGGTTACTAATGAAAAAGATGCAAAAAAATTAACAACAAAACCCAACTTTCATCATTTTACTATATTTTCTGAAAATTTAGCAGCTATACATATGAAGAAAACATCACTAACATTCAATAAGCCTGTTTACTTGGGTATGTGTATTTTAGATTTAAGTAAAACAATAATGTATGATTTTCATTATAATTATATCAAACCCAAATATAGAGAAAAGGTGAAACTACTTATGACAGATACAGACAGCCTTGTTTATTATATAGAAACAGAAGATTTTTATAAGGATATAAAACCGGATGTTAGAGATAAGTTTGATACAAGCAACTTTCCTACAGACCACCCATCTAACATTAAGACTGATGTGAATAAGAAAGTTGTTAATAAGTTTAAAGATGAAGCCGGCGGAAAGATAATAAAAGAGTTTGTAGGTTTGAGGGCAAAGTTATACTCTTATCTAATGGAAAATGATGAAGAAATAAAGAAATGCAAGGGAATGAAGAAAGCAGTCATAAAAAAGAAAATAATATTTAATCATTATAAGGATTGTCTTTTTACTGGAAAACCACAGATGAGGCTAATGAATGTAATTAGAAGCTATAAACATGATGTTTATACAGCAACAATTAATAAAATTGCTCTATCTTCTGATGATGATAAGAGAATAATTTGTGAAAATAAAATGGATACTTTTGCATATGGTCATTGGCGCCTCAAAACAGAATTAGGTGGCTGTTCCGTATCAAAAGGTACAACTTGAATCTCCTCCCTAACAAACCCCCTACTCGGACCATCAACCAAATAATATAAAACCGGCTGATTAGGTGAAATCAAACTTCTAGAAATATCATAAACTTTGATACTCCAAATAGGATCAGTAGCCCGCCTTTTTTCACCACCCTCAAGTTCGCCAGGAGATAATAAATATCTAACTTTTACGCCTGGAGGTAGCCTAACCTCATCAAGACCTACAACTCGCTGATAATTTTTGGGTTCAATATTCACCTCTTTCATTTTTATAGCCTCATCAGGCTCTTTACCGGTTATTCTTGTTTTTGTATTATTCAAAGTTTTTAGAATAGCCGGTAATCTTTTCACCCACACCCTTGATCGCTCATCACTAATCATTTCCTGCGCGTATTGATGACTAAATAATTTTTCTCCTAATATTCTGTTTGCGTTTTCCACAAATGCTTGAGCTCTATGATTACCAGCTTCACTTCTTTGTATCCTCACATTATGGTAATTCATGAGTTTACTAACTTCACCCATAAATTCTTTTCCAGGATCAACCATTAATGTTTTAGGGTATTTCAATCTTCTAGAATATATTTTCTTAAAAGCTTCTGATATCTCTCGACTTTCTTTTGAGGTTAATGACTCCGCATCTTTATATCTCGAGGCGATATCAACCACAACTAACGCATATTTATATGTTTTTCTTCCAACTCTATCATGAGGTAAAAATAATAAATCTGCTTGATGAATCTGATTTGGTTTATCCACAGTCCAGTGAGGTCTAGGTATATATTTGGGGGCTGGGAGATAGATTTGCCATATTGCCTGTTTTTGCAGCCATTGTTTTGCCACATTTTCACTTACTTTCACTTCGTGGGAGGGCTTTGCCCGATTAGCCTTTTCAGCTAATTTAGGAATTGCAGAATATCCTTTCCAATATCCCTCAGTTGAATAATATATCCGACTCAAAGTCGGGCCCGACTTGGGCTTCGCTCGATCCGCCGATATTTTCGATCCGCCGAAGGCGGGGAGAGCTTTGCTCGATAAGTCTGAACTCATTTAAAGATTAACCAAAGTATCTTATAAATCAATATGATGTCTGAAAAAATTAATCCAAACAGAATTCCACGAGAGCCATTTGGTCTGAAAGCTGAATCAACATTGAATCGAATTACTCTCAATCCATCATCAGCCAGCCCTGGAGAAACACTATATATAAATATACCAAAACTTTCAGAGAATTTAGTGATTGTGCCTGGAAGTGTATCTCTACTATTTGACTTGGATGTAGATGGACACGCTAATAATACACTTGTTAATAATGTGGGAAGGAATCTTGTATCTAGACTTAAAGTTCTTTTTGGAGGTGAAACATTACAGGATACTCAAAGATACGATCTATTTCAAACCTATCATGATTTATTCTTAACAGATGAAGAACGCGAAGATAGATTAAAACAAGGAATTTCTTCTGAAAATATGAGAAAACTTAGAACAAAAGCGGGAGATAAAAAAACACAAGATGTAAAAGAAGTAGCGCTTGCTGCAGTACATAATACAAAATATAGAATACCAATAAATCACCCTATTTTAAACGATCATGGTGTTTTTTACCCGAAAGCATTAGAAAATCATCTAACATTTGAGATTACACTTGCTCCAATTAATGATATTGTTGTTTATTCTGACATTACTAAAACCCCAACATATTCAATCAAAAATCTTGAGTTAGAATATTCTTCAATTTCAAGCGAATACTTAGCTCGCGAGGCACAAGCCGCATATCAAGTTGGTAAAGGATTCTTTTATGAAAATGTTACTTTACACAAAACTTTTACATTTTCCATAGGGGGTGATGGCGTTATAAATCAACATATTAATTTACCCAGAAGATCAATGACGGGGGTATTATTTTTGTTTACATCATCATTTGCAGCGGGGACGCGTAACTCTGAGAATTTTTACAATCCTGGAATAACTTCTATTAATATAGATGTTGACGGAGTTCCAAATAGAGTATACTCTAGGGGAATGATTCCATCAGATCTGTGGGAGTCAGTAAAGAAACGATTTGAGAGAGATGATGTTTATAGTCCCCCATACGGTTCCTCTCGATGGTCGGTAAAGGAAAAGGATTTTTATGCAGATAAGTTTGCTCTTTGGGTTGATATGAGAACACACCCCGATAATCACATTCATGGAGGAGGATTAGCATTAAATAATACGCATGATGGTGTAAAAATAGAAATTAAAAGAAAACAGGGTGGATCTGGTACTATAACCTGTCATATGTTTGTTGTTGCTGATGCAATGATGGAAATAATGAATTCAAGTTTGAGATCAATTAAGTACTGATCGGCGCGTAAGCGCCTCCCCGCTTCGCGGACCGAAGGAAGAATCTAAAAACATAATGTTATGATACAAAAATAATGGAAGATTTACGAGATAAAATCCCATTTCATTGTATAATAACTGGACCAACAAATTGTGGAAAAACAAAGTACCTAATTGAACAGCTCCGCGGTCCATTTCGAAAAGTTTTTGAATATATTGTTTTAATTTGTCCAACTTATTCTAAAAATAAAACTTATCATAATTTTGCTAATAAAGATGAACATTTCTATGTATTGTCACCTGATGCAAGTAACATTGATGAGATTAATGAGTTATTAACTGATTGTCAAACTTTATTCTCTGGAACAAATACATTAATAATTTTAGATGATTGTGCTGTATCTAATGATCTTAAGAAACGATCAAACAAGTTTATAGATTTAGCATTCTCTGGAAGACATCATGGATTATCAGTTTGGGTTTTAACTCAACAATTAACATCGATTGCAAAACCATTTCGGGAAAATGTTGCCTGCGTTGTTACTTTCCATAATCCATCGCAAAAAGGAATGAAGATGCTCTTCGAAGATTATGGTGGTGATTTGGATTATGAAACTAGTAAAAAGTTTGTTCAACTCCTGAAAACCGAAAAATATTCTAGACTGTGTTTATCTTTACGTTACCCATTTAATTGTTATTTGGAGATACCAGAAGTGATTTAAAACTAATAAATCTATTATCACAAAAGATGGTAGAAGTTGAAGATTATATTAGTGATGCAAAAGATGAGGTAAAAGAAGCGGTAAAAGATGATAATGAACTTGAAATAAAACAAGAATCACTAGCTATTCTCGCAGCTCTCGGAACTACAAAGGAATATTTGGGAGTTGATATGAGTTTGGGTGATATAAAAAAATTATCAGAACGTGATGTAGAAAAATATTTTAATCGATACCAAGCGGTAATGGGTAAGAAAATTAGCGGTGGATTGGTAGATTCATCACTTCAATTAGTTTCCAAACTTATTTCATATTTAGTTCCGGTTGATGATATAGAAGCTCTTTGTTCCGATTTGAAGAATGATGATTTGGTTAATCGCGAACTAACAAACATTGTGGGTCTATTAGCATTGAAAGCAGGAAGATTGGCAGCACTTGCTAGCGGACTATTCCAAGTTGCTAAGCACATCAAATTCAACAAAAAACAAGAAGTTTCAAGAACAATTACAGATGATTCTAACACAGCTGATCAGGATACTAAGCAAGGTGTTGATGGGTATGATACAGTTTACTAAGCATGATTTAAAGATTTCTTAATGATATGTAAAATAATGACAGACCAAAATGAACAAAGTGAAGTTGAACAAATTACTAGAGATCCTCCCAAAGAGGAACAAAAAACAACAAGTAATGTTTCTAAAAAGAAAGACCCTAAAAAGGTTGCTGCTGGTAAAAAATTAGCTGAATATAATAAAAAAGCAAAAGAAGCATTAGATAGGGAGATGAAACGAGAAAGGGAACAAGCTGATAGTGAAGCTAAATCAGAAAATCACAATGAAGAAGAAAATTCAAACAATGAATTTAAAGCTTGGCTTCCTGAGCTATCTTTTACCACTGTTTTATCCATTGTTGGAATAGGGTTTACAGCATTTGATATGTTTATGAGATATTATAAAAACAGAATACCTGATTTATCTCAAGTTCCAACACAACCTCCCTTAAAGATTCATAATCCACAAACTCAACCTGCAGACCGTCCAAAAATTGGAATGATGTAATTACAAATTATTTTTTACTACATAAAGCCATTTAAAAGTTTCTTACTGATACAGTAAAAAAATATGTCAACTGAAAACAAACTTGTGAAAACTGTTACTGATTCAGCCGTCCTTATTGGATTGGCAGCTTTAGTTGGATATGTAGCTAAAAAAGCAATGAGAGAATCATTTATGAACGACCCCTCCTCAAGCATTACAAATTATGCTAAATGGGTGGTTGTATTGTCGGGTAGTATGTACCTAAAAACATATTTAGAGGATCAAAATATTTTACCAAAATAATTATGGCAACAATAGCAATGATGTTAGGAGGAGCTGTATTAAATGCAACCGCCTTTGTTGGCGGATCATATCTTGCAAAATATCTCTCAGGAGATAAAACGGATACAGAGAAAATAAGACATGATAAGGCATTAGAAAAATATCAAAAAGATTATGCAGAATATCAGGAAAATAGGCAAAAACTAATTGATTGGGAAATGAAGAAAAAAGATGAAAAATATCAAGCATCAAAAAATCTTTCAAAAACAGATGAAGCTTTAGAATTGTATGCTCAAATGCATGAACCAAAATTTGCAGATTATTATAGACCAAGCAAAAACCAAAAGACGGGGGAAATGTTATATGTTGGTGGTGGCATGTTAGCGTTGGGGTATGCAGCTAGTAAATTTTTATAAATTATAAAAACATTAATTGTTTTATAATTAAAGCATTATTTATATATTTGATACATGTTTACCCCAAGTTTTTATATTAATATCAACATACAATAAATTTAAAATTTTTACTATTTTTATATTACTACCTGTGGAAATATAAAGCTTTTTAAATAATTCATATAATTCTTTTAGTTTTTCTCTATCTTTTAATTTAACTGCTATATTTCTTAACAATAACATGTAATCAATTGTAATTATTCCTTCTGTATTAAATTTTCTTAGTGTATAATAGTAAATATTATCATAAATATTTATAAATTTCATTGTTTTTTTATTTTTATTTTTATCTTTAAATTATAAAAAAGAATTATAATTTACAAACATAACTTTTTAGTCTAAAGATTTCTTACTGATGAGTAAAAATTATGGCAGAAGGAGGAGATATACCAAAAGAAATACCAGACTTTGAACCAACTGATCTAGGCGATGATGATGATGATGTTGAAAATATGGAAATGGATCCAATATCATTAACCACCCGTCTAATTAACCCTGATGATGATGAGGAAGAAGAAACTTCATTTGGCGGTAGGAATTATGAGAAGGAGGGTGCAAGACCTAAACTACCTAGTGATAAATATGATAATAGGATGGAAGCTTTACAATACATAAAAAGGTTATTTCCGGATTTCAACCCTTTGGATTCACCATTTACAACAGAATGGGATAAGGAGGGTAATTTGTTTGTTAAATTGAGTAATCAGAGAAATGTTGCAGAACATATATTGATTGATAAAGATGGAGTAATAAAACTTGATAAGGTGGGTAAAACAATCATAAAAGCTCTAGGTGCTGATTATGAATCCATGCTTATAAAAAATAATAATCTTTTATCACAATTGAATGAAGCTAAGGAACAAAATATGGAATTACTTAATGTAGTACAAGGATTGGAAGCAACCACAGAAGTATATCCTATGGAGATTAGTCGATATGAAGAAAAAGAAAAAGAACTACGGAAATTCGCTGAGAAACAACAAGTGGAAAAAACGGAAATTAAAAGTCTTTTTGATGCAACTGTTAAACAAAATATAGAATTAAAAATACAGAAAGAGAAACTTTTGAATGAAGTAAAATTATACAAAGATGAAATAGACAAATATAAGAAGGGGCAGTCAAATTTATCAAAGTTAGAACGCGGTAAAGAAAGATTACAAGCCGAAGTTGATAAATTTAAAGAACTAGCAAGAAAGAGTATTATTTTAAACCAAGAACAAATAGCTGATCTGGAGGGTAAAAATGAAGAAATACTTAAAAATCTACCATTACGGGAACGTGTGAAGACTATCTTCAAAAAATATGGTTTTACAGTATTCGCAGTTGTGAGTGCTGTTGCTGCAGTAATTGGTGTAATAATTTCTAATCTTTCCAAAGGGTTAACCAGATTAGGTAAAGGTGTTGGTAATGGGTTTAAATCTATTGGTAAAAAACTCGGTGAAATATTACCAGGGATGGTTGGAGCGATTGTAAGCTTTTTATTCAAAACAGCTGGTCAAGTTATTGGATTTTTAGGTGAGAATGCATGGTTGTTGATAATGGCGGTGGTTCTATATTTTGTGGAAAGTATAAAAAAGAAGAGAAAGTAGATCTGCTTCGCAGCCTCAAAGAGGTCTAAAGATATCACGGTGATCAGTAAAATACAATATGGATGACTACAATAGAATTTACGGCTCAGCCGGCCCCGAGCGAAGCTCGATTTATCCTCAACTACCTAATAATTCTGATCCAGTCAATTTCAGACTACAAAAGTCATGCGAAGTACTACAAAATCTTGAGAAGGAAATTAAACATTATGAGGAAGTTAGGAAAAAATACAATAGAGTAAGGGGAATTTTTACAAAAATCAGTGTTTGTAGTGGTGTGCTTTCAGTTATTCTATCTGCAAGTGGACTTGGAACTTCCCTTACTGGATTTGGTGCTGTTGTTGGTATTCCATTAGGAGCAGTGGGAGGTATTTGTGGTGGAATATCGGTTGGATTCGGTTCAGCTTCTAAACGACTTTCCAATAAAGTTAGTAAACATGAACAGACAGTTTCTCTAGCAAAAGCAAAAGTAAACACCATTCACGACTTGATTTCAAAGGCTCTAAAAGATAACACAATCTCTGACCAAGAATTTTCTCTAATTTTATCAGAGGTGGATAAGTTTGAAAAACTAAAACTAGAAATCCGCCAAAAAACTCGAAAAGATACAGAAAAAAACTTAAATATGAATCAGATAAGAACAGAGGTTCGAGCAGAAATATTAAAGGAACTAACCGAAGGGATGGTAAGAGCTACGCCCGATCCCATACATTAAAAATTTCATATGAGAGAACTGATGTTGGTTGTAATTGTTTTGTGGGAATTAGAAGAGAGGTTAATTAACATTTTATTCTAGATCTTTCGCTGGTTTAAAGACCAGATTATCTGAAACACAAAGAATAAAATGTTGTTAGACGATTTCAAAACCCGATATCCAAACGCCAACCTTGATAAATTTACATTTGTGAATGATTCATATGGTGGATATATTAAATGGAAAGTTAATGGAACAACAGTTATGTCAAATGATGATCCTACTGGAAAAACATGGACTGATGATCTTCCTTCTAATTTGAAAACATTATTATGGGCAGATTTAGGTTTAGAAAAGAAAGCTAAATTTGGTTCGTTTCCAAAAAGTTTAACTAGGACTAACCAAAGCTACCCAATACCCGCTATTGAATTCAACGACTTTACACCTGATGTAACAAAAACTCTAACCTTTCTAGATATATACGTTTCAAATACTAAGAAATTCACAGCAAATATGAGAAACATATTTAAATCACAGGTTGTAACATTTAATTCCGCAAAGGAGTGCAAAAAATGGCTGAATAAACCAGATTTTAATCATTGGCCACAACAACTTAACTTTGCGGTTTGGTGCGCAACATCTGGTTGTGGTATAAGTCTTTTTGAAAGTTTAAATTATCCCAAAGTAATTAGCAGTTTTATAAAGTTTCATATATATTTCACAATAAGGCGAATATTGTATGAATTAAAACTTCCCTTACCAGATGAAAAACCTTTTTCGATAAAAAATAATCCATATAATAAAGTTGTATATAATAAATTGTGTGAAGAGTTTGGGATTAGTAATAATTCTGACTTTAGGTGGAAAGGTGGAAGAAATCATGGTTTGGGGGATCAATTTATTTATTACAGCTCAGGAGGAAATGAAAATTTATATATTGTAAGAAATTATGATCATGATGCAAATACTTGGCCTGGACAAAATAAATTTTCTGATGAGGGTTATAAGGATGGAGATGGAAATAAAATCTCGTTTATTAGAAATGATCTATTTAGTGATTTCAAATATGCTTGGTTCATCCCCATGGAAGGACATGGGCTCACCAAAGCGGGGCTTGGAAGATTAAATCGATCCGCTGAGGCTTTTGTTTACTGCATATTGGGAGCACAAGTTAATACAAGAAACCCAATTTATGGTAGCGGTGGTGGAGCAATAGAAACACAACAAGAATTCAAAGCCTTATTTGAGAGTAGTGTAATAGAAAATGATATTTCTAAATCTATTCAAAATTACCAAAAATCTGTGCAGGAAACTAAATTACGACTTGATTTGGCTGTTGCTCCGGGTGTTTGGTTAATGCCAAGTAATATGATCATAAACACGGAGAGCGTGGTTGGGTATAATAACAAACTCATGAAAGCCACTGAAGATATGAATTTTGGAGTAAATAATGCATTAAATGTTGAAACAAAAACAGCTGGAATAAGTCACAGTTTAGGATCTTCAAAGTTAAAGTTACCTCATAGAACTGAAACGAAGAGACCCTACGGACCGCGGAGCAAAAACCCGAAGGAACCAAAACCAGACTCAATGAAACAGGAAATCCGCGGTACCAACTCCAGCTCCGCTCGGGCTTTGTCTCAGGAGGCGCTTCGCACCGATGGGGAGGACTTCATCCGATCCACCAAAAATAATATTGACTCAACGCAGCATGAAAAGAATATATTAGCATTGACAGTTGTTGTGGGTGGATTAGCGTGGTTTCTATTTCGTTAGATGCCTGTATTTTTTTTCCAGCTTACGCGTAAGTCGATTTTTATCACAGACGGTGATTATATAAAATTTAAAAAGATGAATATGGAGTAATCAGATCTAAAGACCAGCTTCGCTGAAAACAAAATGTTAAGCATAACAATGTATGAGCCTGAAACAAGGATTTATTTAGATCCGCCGCTGAAAAATCTTCGGGAGATACAGCTACTAGATTGTAATATACAAACCAAAAGATTGATTAATTTTAAGGATCAACAGTCATTATTCAATGATAATAATCAGATCCCAATAATAATACAACCTGGTACATATTCGTTGCGTGATATTCAATCAATCTTTCTTAATGATGCTGATAGGTCAAAGATAACAATCATTGAGACAGACACTGTTGACTATCTTTATTCTAATAAGAACTTCAAAATAAAACTTACGAGAGGGTTTGCGGTTGGTTTAGGAGTGCCTGAAGTTATAAATCCTGGTAAATTATACCCCATAAATATACAGATTAGGGAGCCGTTGAGACTTATGTGTAGTATAGTGGATAATAAGTCGTCATATATGAATAACACCAAATATGGAGAACTTGTAAAACTCGCGCCATCGCAACTACTTGCAAACATACCATCAAAGGATTATCCAACAATTCCTGTTCGAAAATATGATGCGCTAATAAACCACTTTGATTTAACCATATTAGACAATGAATGGAAAAAACTTGATCTTAAGGGTTCTCCCATAACTTTTAGTTTAAGATTTAGATAAATTTCAGCTTAGATGGTCCTTCAGGTCTTTTGTTATGTAACCATTTGTTGGGTTATATAACATAATTTTTTAATTAATCTTCATTACCCCATAACTCTTCTAAAAACTTTAATTCCTCAACACCAATACACCAATCTAAATACCTACTTGGATGCCATGCTATAGGCATTAATTCATCATATAATTTTTTATAAAATTTATGTTTATGTTTCAACTTATCAGCGTTTACATTTATAGAAATCCAAATTGAATCAATAATAAAATTATTAATATTATATTTCATCTTATCATCTTGATATTCTTTTTTTTCTCTATTAGCAAAATATATTAAATCACTAACAAACTCATTATTAGATATACCATCTAAATATAAACCCATTATACCAAAAATACAAAAATAAAAATGCTCTTCATTATCATCATGCCAAATTCCAAATTCAGCCCCCTCGGAATCTTCATCATACCCAAAATCGTTATAATATTCATAACGTTCATAATTTTCGTCAATAAAACCTCTAATATTTGATATATGTTTTAATAAATCTTCCTTAATTGAATCTAAAAAATCATTAACACCAAGTTTTTTTTCATTATAATATTTAAAATCCATAGAAGTTTTTCCACAATATTTTTCTTTTACTGTTATTTTCATTTTATTTTATATTTTAAATCTTTAAATCATAACTAATTTTAATTTTTTCGACATTCCTTACAAGAAGATTTTTGTTTACCATGTTCACATATTTGTGATCCACCACATTCTTTGCATTGATGTTTTTGTTTGTTGTGTACACATATTCTCGACCCACCACATTCTTTACACTGATACTTATATTTAGTGTGTATGCATATTTGCGACCCGCCGCATTCTTTACACTGATGCTTATTTTTATTGTGTATGCATATTTGCGACCCGCCGCATTCTTTACAAAAATATCTATAAATTCCATGAATACAAACATAATTATTATTAATGTTAACTTTTTGTTTTATCTCATCATCCGAAAATTTTCCTATCTCTTCAATCAATTCTGCTTTATTCATTCCATATAATCTTTTAATTTTAAACCCTGCAGCAATTTTTTTCAATTGTGGTAAATATAATTTTTGTAGTTTTTGTTCCATAATTAATTTAATGGGGCAACATCATTTCTTTAAATAACATTTATTTTTCATTTTTTATCCCAGTCTCCCTAGTTCGAAAACCTCTGCAACTGTAAAACAGAACTTTTGCAGAGGTTCTGCAAAATTTTCATGTCGGTTTTGTGACCAGATCCCTTCATCAGATTTCACATAGGTTTGGCATAGGCTTGGCATAGGCTTGGCATAGGCTTGGCATAGGCTTGCCAGATCCCTTCATCAGATTTCACATAGGCTTGGCATAGGCTTGGCATAGGCTTGGCAGATCCCTTCATCAGATTTTACATAGGCTTGGCATAGGCTTGGCATAGGCTTGGCATATCTCTGATAAATTCTTGGACAATTTTTTGTTAAATATTTTTGTCTTCGTAGCTGCGAATTACATATCTCTAAAGTTTCAACAGAAATATTTTGATTAGCAAAGTCAAAGTTTTAAATATTAAATAAAATTAAATTATTCTGAAAGCCATAGACTTCACATAATTCAGATGTACTCAACAATTTGGAAATGAAGTACAAAATCTCACAAAGCTGCAAATTATTATTTTGTATATTGCCAAATATTACCTTACTGTCAAAAATCCATGAACTCACTCTCCTGTACAAGGACAATGCGCTGTGTAAACTAATCCATCTGACTGAATTATTATCCATCCATCATAAGTTAGTTTCTGTCCAATTTGCGTTTTCTCTCGTTCCGTTAAGGCTTTACTCCAAATTTCACGTAGTGGTATCCACTAAACAAGTTCTTGTTGTTCATCAATTTTAAGACATGGCCATCCCAAAACAGGCGGAAGCCTTCGAACGACTTGTATGCCTTGAGGGACTCATGATCATAGCCCTCCTTGTTGATTAAGTAAGCATACATGTCACCGTATGTGAAGTTCGGAAAATCAGAAAAGTCAGAAGTCCAGTCGGAGTGTAACGTGTTGGGACAGGGGAGCGAACCTTGCGTAGTCTGCAACTTGTTGACTATCACATCCTCCGGTTTCTCCCCATCGTCGATCGGTTCTAGTGAAAGATCGCGAGCTTTCTCCACCAATTCTACCAGTTCCTCTTTTCTCTTTTGCGAAGCGGTTATTCCACGGCTCTGTAAATACGATTTCAACTCAGGAACTTTCCATTTTTGAACTTCATTCTCTGCAGCTTCTATGGCAGCCATATTAGAAAACCCAAATCCCCCGCATGAGCCTCGACATCGTGCACTCGCCCAAGGCCGTCCGGGAATACGAATAAGGACTATTGAACGAGGCTAGTTATTTCGAAGAGAACAATTGTTTTGCATGGCAGTTTATTTGCATATTCTGACCCCTGAATCATCAGTTGTATCTAAAACAAAAGGGAAACCCAGCGGCGTGACAAATAACCGTCACAGTATGGCATAAAAACTGGCATGAAGATGACAATTTCAGCCCCGCAACTTATCGTTAATTAGAAGAGACGGGGTTCTACCGTTTAGCATTTGTTTGTAATATATTGTTTTCAAAATGACTGATTTTACTGAAGCATTTATTCCTGTATGCAGAACTCACTGATTACCAAACTTTTTAAAAAATACATAATACACTGAATCAAACTATTAAAAGTCTAAAAAACGTATCTATTAAAATAACGGTATTAATTCCTTTTTTCTTCAATAACATAGAAATAGAAAAAAAAAATATACATATATATATATATATATTTATAAGTTAAAAAATACTAATATATAATATAAAACTTACGTCAATTTTAAACTTTCTAAAATTATCGGACATCCGCTTGGCTGGCATTTAAGCGGCAGTCATCAACGAAATTCCCTTGGGGCATTTTGTGCATGTTTGCATGGACCTAAAAATCTCAAAAGAAAACAATGTCCTAATCCAAGTAATAGTTATATGATAAGGCTCCTCATTCTTGTCCCAGAGCTTTACGGCCAGGCGTTTGACAAGGCAATTACATTCGACTCTCATCCCACCGTTGGTTCCAAAAACTAGCCGAGTAAAAATCCCATTTCAACGTCCAGCACCCTCTGTTTCTCCTCCTCTTGCTCCTTCAAGATTGCGGATGTTGGCTTTCCCTGGTTACACTTGGAGTTAACATGCGTTACTCTGACATCGAAAAATGCTGTAGCTCCTCGAGACCAAAAGCCCCCTGCCTCAATGTCCAGTCTTGCCTCAGGGCTTGTTACCGCGCTTCTAAGGTTAAATTGCTCATTATCGAGAGGTTGTCATTGGGGTTCGACTTTAACATTGGTGCAAACCTTGTCAATAAGCGAGGTAAGTAGGTTGCGAACACCATCATGTCTCTGTGCTACAAATCCTCCCTTTTTGCATGACAGGGCATGGCAGACGTTTTACGTCTCGTCACAAGCACACTTGCTTGGTAAGTCAGACAGGGGCATGTTATACCTTAAACGCAGAGTATCTCTGCTGAATTCTTGTTTATTCAGCACCAAGCCGTGATCTGTAAGAGGCAGTGCGCTAAGCCATGAGCTTGTATCCTTGTCTCTTGATTGGTTGACTGACCGCCGCAGATCCATGGGTAGAGTGGAATCAATACTTTCCATTCTCGATTTTACTAACGCAGTTTTCCAGTTGATAGACTCTTGAGTTGGGCGCACGTGGTATTCTGCATCACTTCTTCTTGGCACCTTCTTTTCCACTTGTGCTTGTCTTGGTCTTGGTCTTGTGTCAGGTGACTGAGGAGGGCAGGATTGCCAAAACGTCGTGAAACAAGACCAAGACCAAGACCAAGACAAGCACAAGTGGAAAAGAAGGTGCTGAGAAGAAGTGATGCAGGCTTGATGTTGTCTTAACTCCTCCGCGGAATTTTCGCCTTCCACCATGAACATGCTCCGTGTGGCAATAGAATCTACGTGTGCTGCTGTTATTAACTTAGAAGCAGCAAACTGCTGAGGAGCTTCAAACCGCAAGTCTGGCATGCCAAGCCTGCCTTGAGCGGTTGTCAAAGTAACGAGCTGACGCAGATCACTAGGGAGGGGCTCCGTTTGACCAAAGTGTTTGGAGGAATAAATTGTCAATCACCCCTTGGAGAGGGTCAACGTAATCTTCAAACGACCCTATTGTGCCAGGAAATAGGTAAACTTGGATTTGCAGCCCTTGGTGAAAACAGTGTAGGCTGCATGAGGCTGGCTCCTTGCTATCTCAGATGGTGGTTCGCGCTCTCCCTTCCATCCAAGGACTTCTTCCCGACAATACTGATCTTTGAACTCCTGAGATCCGATAACGGCTTCTAAGTGGAGCTGACCTTCAGTTGCAATATTGATCTCATTTCCAAACACCCTCTTTGCCTCGTCTGCAAGTACGTCCGACTTGACAATCAGCCAGCTCTTTGATCCATTCACTATAGATAACCATACTTCCTTCCTTCCTGTCTCAGGTGGTTGTACCAGTTATATAAAGACGCAATTTGTCCAGTTCCCGCAGAGTCGTCGGCTAGCCATACTTGTTTGACACCTGGTATACTTGTCCCCTAGCTCTGGATCATGACCGATGTATTGACCAAATACCAGGGGATCCCCCTGCGTCGTACCCTCCTGGGAATATAATATCTCACCTCGGCCACAAATTAAGAGCCTCGAAGGGCCTCTGTAGGTGTTAATGATGTTAAGTGACATTTCCTTGCAGATTATCTGAATGTTATATAAGGCGACGGATCTGTTCATTTGGTTAAAGGCATTGCTTGTATCTATCAGTGAACTCACTGATTGACTGAGCCTCTTTGCACATGTTTTACTTCACTGCTTAAGTGATCGCACTCATTCATCTATTCCTCTCTGCATGTTAATTTACAGAATAAATGTTCTTGGGAATTTTTATCTCCGTAAATGTTTCAATAGCTTTTTTTCTTCCTGCTTTTGTGCAATTGTTATACTAAACGTGGAATTTGAGTCTTCAAATTGACATAAGCAAAAACGTGTAAAAGCAGAGTGAAGAACATCTGGTAGTGGTGGTTCTGCTTGCTTGAGAGGTTGTTATTAAAAAGGCACTGGACCAAAAAAACTGCAAGATGTTTGTGTTGATGAAATGTTTGTGTGTGTGTGTGTTTAAAAAATTTAGTTGTTACTCACAAACTAATCCTTTGATTACATTTAACCCTATATGAATAACATAGCCCAACCTGTTATAGTTTGGTCCTAGCACTGGCAATAGTGATACGTTTACAAGCTATGTAGCCTCCATATATTGGGCTTCCTTGCCACTTTATCTATCACAAAACTGTAAGCTATGATATTTAACAATTATTCACCGAAGTGATTATCGGTGAATATTCACCGATTATCACTGAGCCTGAGGCAACAGTCACCATTTTTTGGTCATTTAATTTCACACCGGGTCAATTAATGGTAATGAAGACACGTATTAAGAGTATAGTAGAATGATCATCAACGATGAGCTTTGCTGATATTCTAAAACGCACATCACTCATGCAGTCAATGGCCTCATTTCAACATTTGGCAACCCTAATTAAAATACCAACCACAGGTTAATGGCTAGCAATTTTATTGGTTCCTCAGAAATGATTCAGAGATCCGTAGAACCGTAAAACTAAAGAAACAAATAGAAAGGATCTGATATAGCACACCGCGATACACTGACGTGACCGTCAAAATACTGTAGTCTCAAAAGAACGCGAATAAATGACAAAATATGAAACATCCAATACCCCTGTATAGCCACGAGGCTGTAGAAAGGTCAAAAGGCTAAGGAGTACCACAAGGAGAAAAAGAACATTTAAGCAGACTTAAACTGAAATTAATCTTGGCTTAAACTTATGTTTACTACATTTAATTAGAGGTTTAAGAACTTAAAAATATGTTTAATTTCACCTTAAACCCGCCTTAAACACCCTTAAGGCTAAAGCTTAATGTATGTTTAAGTGAGCATTAAATACAACCAAAATATCTTCTGACGTTTACGTTATGTTTAATTAGAAACTTAAACACATTCTAAATGTGTGTAAAAGTCATGTTTTAGGGTAATTAAATGATCATAATTATATTTAATTTTAGAGGGTTCAACTATATCTTTTTGGCCATATTCATTTCATAAGCATGTTTTAAGTCACCCACCAAATGTATTCCTTCATAAACAGTGGTGTTTTTTACTTGGTCGTTACATGTACAGTGTATATTTCATTTGCTGTTGTCTTAGTTGTTGTTGCTTTGCAGCAAACCCACCCAACACTTGCAGTACACTTGTTTGATTATATTAAAAATACCTTTTATTAAGAAAAACATTTTTTTTATTCAATTAAGTAAGACCTACATGTCATAAATCTTTACATATGAAAAATGTTTCACAATGTTGTGACTAAAAATATCTAAAAGTACACTGCTTTTTTGGTAGCATTTTTTACAGTAGAGCCAATTGTCTGCTGTGTGAAAAAAAGGTCTCATTTAAAGTAGCATGAGATCCATTGGCCTAAGAATAAACAGTATCAATCTGTCTAACAGCCCAAGCTGGACCTTCAGGTGCTGGTCTTGTTGACACACCATGCACCTCTCTGGCCTTGGACATGGCTCTAGCATGCAATGACAGGCTGTCATGGTATGCGCGATCCAACTTTTGTTTCAAGTTTTTTAGGCTTGACCTTTCCCATGGCAACCTTTTTTTATGGTATCTTGCAAGTTTTCTCTGCTTTTCTCCTGTAATGGGGTCCTCTATCTCATCATAATCTGACTCCTCACTGCTCATGTAGTCAATAAACAGGACCTCACTAGCACACTGCCGTTGTGTTGCTGTCATGCTTGATTGAACCAACTCAAATGCACGATTCCGTCTTTCCAGTTTCTAACAGAGAATGATATTAAATCAATTGAGAATAAATAAAGGAAGCTGCAAGTTAAGTCATAAGAAGAAGTACAAGAGGAAATGATGATTGCTACATTGAAAAAAACAATAATTGCTCAAAGCAAAGAAAAAAAAGCCTGATTCACTCTAGGTGCTTAATCCAAGGTTCAATTAATACTCCTTCAATTGTATGAGTTTGTGATTCATTTTTACCCAACCCCCTGACTCTAAAAGTTATAAGGAGCTTTTTGATAAGATAGAAAATTTATGGCAATGCAGCTGACATTAATATCATATCATCATTAAGCATCATATCATAAACATCATTACAATTATCAACACTTTAATACTGAATTAACCTACAAAATTCTCCAAACCAACAAATGTGTAAATATACCAAGGATAATTATTTACTTGTCAAACATTGAGAGTCCAAGGGTAAGAATAACCTGTTTGCTATATTGCATATTTTTTTGTGATAATTTCTGAAAGCAGGGTTGAAAATTTAAATAATAAGAACTTTAAGAAGTCCGAATTCTCCAACTTTTCTTAATCTTTATAATATAAAAGCTAGTCAAAAAAATTCATATCTACGGTACCATAAGCGTCTAAATATCAAAACATAAATCCAAATATTAGAATTTTGTCTGTGTGCCAGTTGTATCATCTTTGTTAATTTTTCCTGTAATACACATTTAAATTTGATCGGGGGCATGTGATCAACAATCGACCAATCACAGTGCTCATTTTGTTGAGTGAAAGTCTAGGTATATAACGATTAGTTTTGTTTTCCTCTGGGTCCTAAAGTTTCCCTCGACTTCATCTCAGGAAACATCAGGACTCTCATGAAACTTTCCCTCAGAACCATACATTACGTGCACACTGTTATAAGCATGGAAACAGGCAGGACATTTGAACATCCCAGTAGGATCAAAATGCAAATTGTTCAGACAAAGGAACTATCAGCCCTCAGCTCAATAGATACATTTTTATGGTTAAAACAATTTGACACACAAATTATAATTACTACAAAATGCAATAATCAATTAAATGAATATATTTCTAGACTCACAGTTAACAGCCGTCTGTTCTTTTTGCATTTTTCTTTGTGTTCTTTATTTTTGCCTGTCCTGATCCTCAAGTCCCTTTCCCGTATTGTAGTGAAATAGCGACAAAACTGGGCTGTTGAAAAATTATCAATTAACAATTATATCAAATAAATCGTGCTCCCTAGGATTTATATAAAATGGAATCCTACAGTTTTAAAACACTTTGGGTTTTGATTCAACAAAGACATTTGCACCACACAATATTATCTCTCAATAAGCTTTGAACAGAATAAAATAATGTACAAACCTTCCATTTGTAATTCAGTCCAAGGACAGTTTTCGCCACCATGTTCTTTCCTCAAAATTTCTTTAATTTGGGTAAAAACAATCTGGTTTCCCTCAGACGATGGACTTAAAAGAAAAAACAGCATATTTAAAATTATTTAACAAAACTTAAGGTCATGCAATACAATCATCACAGACTGTGCTTTAAGTGGAGCACATAACATTAACTCTCTGGAATATAGGTTCCCATGGAAATTTCCATAAGCAGCCGGTTCTACAAATGCCTACCCAACAAAAACTCAAAACAACCTATACGCTTGTGCATGGACAAATTCTAATAAACCTATAGTGGACACCACCAGCTAGGACCACTAATTTAAGTAGCCAGCTCCAGCATCAGCATGTTTCTCATTTGCTGTAGTAGTAGAGCTCCCAGACCAGTTATAAGTACTAGTGTTGTTTAGACAATTTATCGCTGAATACCGAGCACCTTAAAATACATGCCCACCACCGCACTCTTGAGTCAAATTATTTGGAAATAAGGAAATGTCCTCAGTGTTTATATCTACAACCAAGAATGTAACCAGAAAAAAATGAGGCAATGTAAATTGGTTAAATTCTATTTCTAAATAATTGGGGTGTTTATGATGACAGCAATGGGATCAGTATTATTTTACAAACATTCTGTGTTTTATATAGCCCCAGAAGTCATCAAGATCCCAATTTCCACTAAATTTAAAACAATAGCATGTTAAATGTTGTACAGGAAATAAGGAAAAAATGACAAAGGAAAGTGCCTTGGTTCATCTCTAAATTACTGATCATGGCTCTGATAATGTAAAAGGAAATTGAATACATACTCCTCATCAACAATGAAGCCCTTTAACATCTTCTTTTCCACCAACTTCTTGTAAATAAATCGAAACCGTTTCTGCAAGAGCGTGATAATACAAAATCAGTGCAAGAATTAATGAAGTTTTTGAGGTTACAGGTCGGAACAACTGCTCCTCACGATGCTAATTACATATTGTCGCGCATAAGGAAGATAATGCAACCACTTTCCTGTATTACTAGACTGCTTCTCAGATATCGAATCAAACACTGTAAAAAGGGCAAGAATTCCCTATTAAACCCCATACTTCATTATTCCTGGTGTAGTCGCGCGGAATGATTTCCGCACAGGTCCCTACTCATTATGCATGCGGAAGCTGTCTTGTCTGGTGTAATTCACGTGCAAATATTTCTTGTGTTCGAAGAACGAAATAGTATAGTTACAGAATGCATAATGAAGTAGGGACCTGTGCGGAAATCTTACCGCAAAGCCCTCTCTAAACAAGTGCAATGAGTACGGGGCATAATTATATTAAGAAATGAACTTGAGTTTTTGTGGTTTTTGAGGAGATTAAAATCTTTGATTAAAAGATCTTTACTGAAGCTAAGATTGAAAAGATTTTCAACAAAACTGAAAAGATCGCCGTCTCATGGCCCTCATACACGCACAGCTGTGGCTTGAGTACACGATGCAAATTGAAAACCAGTCACTTCGTCCCCACACTAAAGTTAACTCACCACCACGTTCGAGCTTCATGCGCCCACACACGAAGTAATAGGTATACTAACTAATAATAATAGGTACTCGTCTTTTTACTTCGAATTCATCTAGCATACAATGTTTTGCTTCAACAAAAAGAAGTAAATGAAATGGCGTCAGACTCCAGAATACCCGTCCACTTATTTACATACTGATGAATAACAAAAGAGTCCATTGTGATATACCTCGTTCTTCAAAAGCCCCCGACACATGTAAATGAGTGGACGGGTATTCTGAAGTTGCTCCACGAAAACAAAAAGATCTACTCACCCTTAGTTCATTTGGAATTTCAACTGTAGAACTCCGCCGTGAATTTCTCAAACCACGTCGGTTGCCCTGCTTCTCCTTCTTTTGTAATTCGTCTCTTAGTCTTTCGTTCTCCTGTCGCAGGCTTGCATTGGCATCCTGGAGTCTCTTTTGACTGTCGCAAATCGCATCCATTTTACCGCTCATCCTTTCAATCAGAAGAAGCTGTCGTTCCTGTTGAGCACCTAGTGCAGTCATCGTTACCGGAAAAGTGAAGTGTAACTAACTGTAAAACACGAGCGAGCACACGGCAAGGAACGAAGCTGGAATGCGAACTTCTAAATGACGCTAACTACATGAAACATACATCCCGCGACCGACACTCTCACTTTCTGATTGGCTTACTATCGAAAACCAACCAATTGCAATGAAGCAGAAAAACCAAATGCAAATTGCTTGGGATAACAATAGGGCCATTCATGGCTCGTGACGCAAATCAATCATTACCGATTGCGGTTTCCGTCTTTGATAATCAACAAAATGGCCGAAGATTATCCTGAAACAAGTTTCGTCGAAAACACTCCAAGCCCTTTCTTCTGTGATAAGTGTGAAACTTGCGGAAAGTCCTTCGCACATTCATCTTCGTATCGCCGTCACACAAAAACGAAATGTTCATCTCAATCGCTAAAGCGTCGCCGTCGGCGATTTTTTTTTGATTTTTTTTCACAGCCTCTTTACTGCAGCTTATCTTTCTCTAGGTAATGCCAAACTTATGGCAGTTTGCCCTATACCTCGTCGTGCTGGCATTTTACAGATTTAGATTAAGTCATTGATAGGGTTCTTAGCTAAGAAGAGACTGTATCATTGAAGCAAACGTTCTCCTTATTTCTCTTTTTTTCTCTGAAAAAATAATTTTTATTATGATATGACTGGACAGTATTTGAGTTCTGAAGGCACCAGTATTTTCTTAACAGTACTGTGGCACTACGGATTGCATACAAACTTAGGTTTAACCAGCTGAAATAAATTGGTACATAGGAAAGTGCATATACAAATGACTACTTTTGATTGACAGTTCACACCACTTTTGCAAATTGTCATATGCTACTTGTTAGATCAGGTGTTAATGTTGATGCAAATGTTGTGTAAGTGTAAAAATATCGTTCTGTTCCATCTTACATTGTCTTTCGATTTGGAGATTGACACATTTGTACATTGTGGTTACTTGACAACATATATACACTGTATCAAAATTTTGATGCATAAGCTAATAAGGGTACATGACTGTGGACATGGAAACTACATATACGGATAAAATTAAAGTTTCTTAATACACTTGTCTTAGTGTGATTAGTGAAATATGGTCATTTTTCTTCTTGATGATATTTTTTTAAAATTATATTACTTTTTTATTGAACTGAGTTCAAAATGTCAAGACATTTTTACGTTGCTTTCATGTTTTGGTGTTCTGATTCTGTTATGGAGAAAAGAGACAATTTGAAGATACTTGAGCAATGAAGTGCACAGTGATGTTACACACTGGACAATTATAATTCTTACTATTCCTGTTATATATCAATAAATAGTCATTTATGTGAACCAAAACACAACCATTAATTTAGAGAATGTTTAATCTCCATTTAAGGAACTTAAATGGCTTCAGGTGTATAATGTATGTTTCAGGGGCACTTAAACCCCACTATGACAATAGCATTGATTTAAGTGATGTTTTAAACAATTAAACTAGACTTAAATGTAGACCCAAGTTCTAGGGTTGTTTAATGCAACTTAAATGTGATTAAAATGTGGCTTTTGGTCTAGTGTACATGGAAGGTATGCTTGGTTAAGTAAATGAGGGGAAGAAGAAATGCTATAAATATCTAAGGTCGAAAACCAAAACTTAGCGAGGCACATGGCATTTGTAGGCGCGCTAGATGTTCTTGGGACGCATTGTTTGTTAGTTTATGTAGGCCACAAATCTCTTTACCGATCCTTTGGTCCTGTACTAATGAAATGCATGGGGATTCTTAACATTTTTAGTCATTCATATAGTTTAGTTCTCAGTAAAATTGGTTTGCGCTGATTTCAGCACTAGCTTGATCTGGAGTAGCCGTTTTCGGTGTCCAGTAAGACAAGTTCTGTAGGTGATTCCTGAGAAATGATGGCCGGGATGACGCAATGGTGTGTTTAACCACAGATTATAAATGTCGAATCATACTTATTGATATGTAGTACATTGTATACAGCGGTTATTGCCACGTGCGCATGCTCATTAAAGTATTCTCTAATGTCCGCCATCTTGAGTTTCACGCGTATATTCTTCTTTCTCCAAAAACACAACACTTATATGTTTTGTTGTAGATTTCGTTTGGTTAAACAGATTTTATAGATACTATGGAATTTTCTCTTCCCTTTTTCTTTTCATAACTTTTTTTAGTTTTGTATTCAAATCTTATTCAGCAATTAAGGAGCATTTGACAGGAGGCAAAACCACAGTTCTTGTAATGAATACTGCAGGGATCACAAAGGAGAATATTCATCCTGATCTTGGGGCTTGCAAAGATCGATGCTATCGTCATTATGCGCCCAACATGCAATGTCACCTGAGCATGCATTTTGTTTCTTTTCTAAGTCAGTCAATTCTCAGCCAGTTGCTGGTGAGACATAACCATTCCTAAAGGGAGATAATCAGAGACGCCTTTATTTGAATAATAATAATATAATAATATATTGGATAAACCAGCGTAGCATCAAACTGTGTATCGCAGAGGTATCATGGGTTCGAATCCCGTTCAGGCCTGACTTTTTTTTTTCAGGCTTTAATTTCACAGCTGCTTAAGTTGTGTACATAACTGCGATGATCAATTAAGGTCGTTACATATTACTCCGCCGTTCAAATATATGGTCTTTCATATATATTCACTTGCATCAAACTGTGTCTGATCGTAATCCCGGCTGCAATGTGCACATTTCTTTTAACCAAGGCAGAAACGTTTTACTAGCTCTTATTAACAGAGCAGGAGGTCTGTATGGGAGAATCTTGACCGAGGTCGTGAGTACAGACCGAACGCAGTGAGGTGACGTACCTAGTGACGACCTCGGTCAAGATTCTCCCATACAGACCGAGTAAGTTCGGTTAATAAGATGTTTATTATATGACAAAAAAGAACAATTTAATTTGTTTAATGTAAATGGTTTGCACAAGCTGATATTTACCTTGCGAACGGTGATGAGCCGAACTTAATTCTGCCAAGGTTTGCTCGTCCTCTATACTTTTTTTCTCATCAGGCTTTTTGGCATTGCCATAAATAAATATCGTTAGAAAAAAATAGTTAAGATTTTTTTTATATTTTAGTTTGCAACTTTTCGCCGCAAAATGTAACCGGTCTACATGCCGGTCTAGATGGGAAAATCTAGACCCCTTTCAATATTGCAATTGGTTTCAGCCAATCAAATTCGTGAATTCGGTAGCTCCCAGTCCTTGTGAGACACAGTCATATAATAATCTCATATATATATATATATATAGTGACTGATTCATGATCTATCATATTGTTCTTAGAGTCAAACTCTATGTATTATGATTAGGTTATAATATGGAACAATGTGCAATCACAGTAGATGGAATGGCCAGTCCTACTCACCCAACTTTCTACCTATTATCCAACGAGGGCAAAGGTTCAACTTGGGTGACAGTACTGATCTTGGTGCCAAAGTTATTTGTGCTTGGAATACTGCCACTTTCGTGTATTTTCAGTTTTGCTTGAGGGCCCCTCATGACCAAGATCTGCAAAAAATATATATAATAATATGTTATTTGCCGGGTGGAAGGTCCGTGTGGGAAAAACGGTGCCCGAGGTTTTAAGTACGGCCAGAGGCCGAAAGCCGAGGGCCGTACTCAAGACCAAGGGCACAGTTTTTTCCTATACGGACCGACCTAGCCCGGTAAATAACTTATTTATTTTTGGAAATTGCTACAGCAGGGAAAAAATCCGGCCCCAGTGCCCGTGGGCCGTATCGTAAAAAGCTGGACTGGTCACGTGCGCGTGATTAGCCAATCAAATTCTAGGATTTAAGATTTCGACCCGCTCAGATGCTTGAGAAAAAAATAAATATTCGTTATCGATCAAGTGTGAGGATAAGACGGCAGCGTGTTGGGCAGCGTGTTCTCTTTTGCGTTTTTATTGACCGAAACGTAATCGACGTCAATTCGAACGCAAAAAAATAAATAATTAAATAAAAAACCCAATTAAGCTTCGGTGCCATGAAAGACTTATTATATAGTAATTTTTTTTTTTTTTGTTACGCGGGACGGAAAAAGCGGGAAATCTCGAGACTCAGGACCAGATAGGCCACCTTTCCCGCTTGGGTAGCCAATCAGAACTCAGGATTCACTTATTAGAAACCATTCATACAATAAAATAGATTAACAGCAATGTGATAATATAAATTAGTTCTATGGTCTCACGACGTGGTCCATTGGGTGGTGGTCGCGACGTTTCGCCTGCTCACTGCTAGTCTTCTTCTTCTTTTTCTTCTTCACCATCGCTTGAAGAAGACTAGCAGCAAGCAGTCGAAACGTCACGTCGCGACCACCACCCAAGTGATCAGGTAGTGAGACCTTAGAACTAATTTATATTATCATCGAAGTTACCGCGATGAATAATAATCTTTTCCATAATAACAGAAGTGTGTTATAATATAAAGGCCTGTTTAACTGCCTGGTTAGCTCAGTTGGTAGAGAGCCGGCCTGTCGAGCGGGAGGTCGTGAGTTCAAACCTCGGCCGGACCAACACTCAGGGTCTTAAAATAACTGAGGAGAATGTGCTGCCTTTGTAATGACATCTGCAAATGGTTAGACATTCTAGCCTTCTCGGATAAGGACGAAAAACCGCAGGCCCCGTCTCACAGCACTGTTTTCGTGGGACGCTAAAGATCCCACAAAACTGTTCGAAAAGAGTAGGGGACGTAGACCCCGATGGTGTGGTCGACATCTGTAAAAGTTTGATTGTAATTAATTAACAAAAGAATTGATGTAAGCGCCTTTGAACATATCCATATGAAAAAGAGCGCAATATAAATCTATTATCATTTATTATCATAAAGGCAATCAAATGTGAACTCAAGGAAACGCTCCTTTCCACACAAACGTTACAAGCCAGACAACGGCTGCAATGGAGACTACCTCTCACAGGTTAGGAAATAAGGGTATACAATTACCTTAGGAACGAAGATGAGACATTGAGTCAGTAGTACAGAATACTACAGTAGTACAGAATACGCACAGAAGAACAGTGAGGAAGTAGCCGCCGTCGGTGTGGTTCTTCAGGAGCGCCAACACAGGAATAACAATGGCACATGGTACAAACACGTTATACACAGCCATGCCGATCTGTTTGGAGTCATTCAATGCTGAGATATGCACTTTGCGTGTTTCCCATGCTAAGTAAGTGCCAAAGAAAAGGATGAAGCCCTTGAAGCCATACAACATCCCAGTCCAAAGGGTTTCATGTTTGGAGGTGCAGCGTGCTTGATAAGGGTAAAGAGCAATGTCCTCCTTAGAATTGATCTGGAAACAACGAATGTTACAATTTTTTTATGAATTTAAATTCCTAAAGAAGACGTTTTGATTGACCAGGTAAGCAAATGCAAACTAATTTAAGATTTTGCTTTTATCAATTATGCGACTTTTTAGTCAGCTGCATTTTTGGCATTTGACGTCATGCTGACATAGAAATGATGATGGAAGGATATTCTCTCAACCAATCTGATATTCCAACCAATGGGTCAACATAACTCAACTATCAAATGACAGTGGGGAAAACTGCTTTAGCGTTTGTCGTTTTTTCTAAAGGAATGAAAGCTGTTTTTTTTTTTAAATTTTAATACTCCCTAATGCAGCCCCTCTTCAAATATTACTTACTTAATACGTTTTACTTTTTCAAATGTTGTTACGTGCTTTAATGTTGGTTTACAAGATCATTGCCAAGAAGTGCAGGCTTAGTCAATTTGAACAGGTACGCTTACGAGCCTGTTAACTCTATATAGCCTACGGGGAACAGAATTCAAAAACAGTGTAATAGCAACAAAGACAAAACACGTAGATTTAGAAACTCAAAGCAAGGAAGCATCAATGGTGGATCAGAAAACACGAAATCAGCACGACTAAATAATGGTTATAACGACAGGTGATTTTGATCCACAAATCAGGAACTGGTATTTTCACTATCAGACACCGACGGGGATCCTACCGACTTTGGACTCTCCATAATGAAGGTGTAAATGGGATCAACAAGTTGCCAAATTATAAGAATGGTTGCGTCCACAGCCAGGAGAATAAGCACCACGGCAAACAACTGACTGTCTTGGATAACCTGGAAGAAATACGAAGATTTATCTGCAAAAAATACTAATTTCCCTAGCATTTTTTGTACTCAGTAAATTTAATGACTAGTTTTCTAAGGAAGGCAAGGGAATTTATTCTTCAGTGAGTGAAAAAGTCTATGTAGTACGAATTGGCTTGGAAAGCAGAGTCACTTTCACGATTGCAAATTGTTCCACTAAACTGTATGCTGTAATTCCATTTTATCAGCATTACTGTAACATTAAGGATTCAGTTACTGTTTAATACTTTTAGCACCAATAACGCGGCAAAGAAGTGTAACTAATGTGAAATCTCAATGCCGCCTTCTTTTCAAACTTTCATATTTTCGATTTTGGTCGTGATCGCATTTTTCCTTCTCGTCGGTTCTCGAACGGCGCGACAGCGAAAATTGCATCAGTATCTCGTACGGAAGCAGACCAAAAGAACGTGGTTAGAATGTTTTCATACTAATGTCTTCTTGGTCCGTCTAGCTAGCTTTGAGTGAAAAACAATCGAATGAGAAAAATTGCTGCGCGGAAGCTTTGGTATTTGCGCGTCTCGTCCCCCACAATTTTCTAGAGGCTTTTTTATTCTCCCTTGCTTGTTTTTCGCCTCACACTCGACAAGCTACGAAAAAGGAGAGGCTCCTTGAAGTTGAGCTTACGATCTTCTTGGTCTTGTTCATGAAGATTCCATGTACTCTCCATGTCTTCGACAAAAGAGCACCAAATGCCATCGTAAAGCCCATCGACGCAGTCAGGGCACGAGCCTAAAGGAAATAAAAAGTGAATAGAAGAATAAAATACACAAAAATAGTTTATCAAACAAGTCGATAAAGAAAGTTGTACCGCCTTAGGATTTAAGGGAAGCTAACGACTCGATCTAGCGTTAGCTTTTCTGACGCAACATGGTCATCAGAAATGAGAAATTCGCCGAAATCAAACTGCTATCAAGTACTTTTCTAAGTTGTCGTTATTAGCTTGTTGATTTAGCCAACAGTTATTGCCGTTGCGCTGTTAATCTGGAAGCACCCAATCTCGTTCCGAAAGCCCGCGTCACCTTGACCAGCGGTTAGGGACGACCCAAAGTTTTGGTAGGTACGTGGTGTAAGCATCATATAGTGGTTCCCCGTTAGTGAATATATGGCATACATTGCTCTCCATAGCCATACACGATGCTTACACCACGTACCTACCAAAGTTTCCGACCGCTGGTCAAAATGATGCAGGCACTATTAACGAGGTTGCGAAGACTCAATGACGTGGGTACAACACGCCTGACCTCTCTTTACCTGACAGACTCGTGTGTGGGTCTGCGCAGACACCATTTGACCGTCAACGCCAAAGAGAAACCCGGAGACGTAAATGCAGATGCAACCAAAAATGATGATGTTGTTCAAATTAGGACTGGACATCTTTATAAACCTAACATGAAGGAAAAATTCTAAATAGTCAAACCCTGCATGCAGCCGTAATTTACAGTCTGTCACTAAATCATTTTTGAAGGGGACATATGGGTAAGGTGGTATGGTTTTGCTTTATTTGAACCTCCCCTCCCCCACTCCCTACGTTGCTCTCACCTTTAAATCTATTAGGACATTTAATATTGTAGTTTGAATCACATTGTAATTTTTGAGACATGAAACTTAAGCAGACTTCAAAAACATTTTATGACGCAGAGTTGACTGTGATAGGGTTGGGTTAAAATTTGTAGGATCAAGGCTTGAATCTTGGAGGTGCGACCTCTTTAATTTGTATAAGCGAAGGTTTTACCCACGCAGTAAAACCGCAGGGTTTGACTCTGGGAGTGAAAAGTATAAAAGTCGTCAGAATCATATTCCATGACTAAGGGTTTGACTTTATGTAAAAAAAAAAGGGCTGAATTATTTAACTGCGGAAACGCTTTCTGGTTACCTCTGGGAGATAAAAGGGATTGCAGTTCGAACCACATTAAATTAGCACAGATTGACTTTTAAGGTTTTACTCTTCAGAGTAAAAGGTTTTAATGTCAGGACAACATTGTATGTCCCAAGATCCTACTTTAGGGAGGTACCTTTTTAATGTCAGGAACACGTTGCATAACTTACATCCCGGAGTCCAAATAAGTAAAGCTACGCTTCCACGCTTCCGGGAGGAGGGTTTCGACCTATCAAAGTGGGAGTCTAGAGAGCGTGTTACTTACAAGGGAGCTTAACTATTCAAGTTCCGTTTATTAATTAACAAGACGATCTAAGATCGTAAGTCGGACAACAGGTAGACGTGCTGTTATGAGTGTTGACCACTTATGGTGCGGAGTGGTCCAAAAAAGAAATGCTAAGGGTACCAAGGTCCTGGTTTCCAACGTGGCATCTTTGTTGTCGTTTCCTCGAGTTTCATCGCGAGGCACCTTGTCTTTATCAGCAAATGCTCTTCTGTCACTCTGTCCACATTTTCTTTTCACTGGTAACTCGTTTGATTTCTGGTTTGATTCTAGTGAGACATTCGCTAAATCATTTGACTCTTTGGCTATTTTCAGTTCGCAAAACGATCAGTTTCGAAATATACGCACATTACACACGCCATCTTTTAGAGTGGGTCTACCGCGAACGGTGGGTGGGTCTGTATGTTTGAGCGTAGAAAAGATGACACCATTTGTTTTCAACATACTTCGCCATCGACTTCGACATCGTAGAAAGGTTGCGCCCGTATTACGTGTCTGCGGTATTCCCCATTGCACGTGACTGCGATTTGCGATGAAACTCGAGTGTAAACCTATAGTCGGTTGCCCGACTAATAATTATTCGCCGAAGGCGAAGTGATTATCGGTGAATGATCACCGAGACGAAGTCAAGGTGAATATTCACCGATAATCACTGAGCACCAGGCGAAAAATTGTCTTAGTATAAATACACAGGTGATTATTTCAAAAAGAGAAAAGAGAAATCATTGTACAACACGAAAACACATACACATTGTACGACTGGCAGCCATTTCGTTCGCCGAGGTGACTATCGGCTGATAATCCGAGATAGCGAACCAATCAGAGCGCTCGATTTTGTATAAGAGTATTTATACTAAGCTTTGCTTCAACAATTTTTTAAATCCTAGAGAGTTTAATTGGTCCTTTAGGTTTTACCTGACATTTCTGTAATTGAAGTTAAACAAAAAAAATCCCACCGCCATTGATAAGCCAACGATGCAAAACGAGTCCATGGTGTACACCAGTCCCCTAGAGATGTAGAGAGGGGCACGGACAGTTTCGATTGTGCATACTGGAACCTTATTTTCTGAAAATATAAATAGGAAGCATATAAACCGCACAGTGAGGGTTGCCTGTTCCTACTGAGCTCAAATAGGAAATACGATCGGCAGGGTAAGAATTGTAGCAGTAGGAGAATTATGTAAAGTAACAGGAGAATATGCTGAAAGCGCTCCATGTCTGAATTTAAAACTAGCTCAGGCCATCTAAATTTGACGGTAGAATTCTTCATAGTAGCCGGAGAGTTCTTCGTAGCAGCCGGAGAATGCTTCGTAGTAGCCCGAGAATTATTTGTAGTAGCCGGAGAATTCTTCGTAGTAGCCGGAGAATTCTCCGGTCTCCGATGCCTAATGAACATCCTGCGGTCGAGCATCGCTATCTTGAACTCGGCGATCTCGAACTCCCCATCATCTTGAACTCAAACGCATTTCACTTCCACTGTTTTTTCAGTCATTTACTATTGGTTTACTTGAATCCCCACTATCTCGAACTATTTTCCGTTTCCCATGAGAGTTCGAGATAGCGAAGTTCGACTGTGGTCGCATGTCCGTAGAGAGCGTTCGACCAGTGCTACTTGCAAAATCTGAGCGAGGGTAGAAACTTACATAAGAGGTGAACTACAGAACACAATGCGTGACAGTATAACAGAGGGGAAACGTGATGTAGTGCTTGGCTAGTGTTTACTCTGTGAGCAGAATCGCTCAGAAGAAAATAACAAACAAAAAGGCATAAAATCACTGAATGCAAGAATAAACACCAGTTTCGGTTCTAAGGCAGCCTGATTCATCACGCGACAAACCAGATTCGAGACACAAAGGGCTGGTTGTTCAAATCACGACTTAGACAGAGCTAAAACAAAACCGTTGTCTAAATTGAATTTGAGCTGCTTCAACTTAACCTTTCAATCTCGTTTATAGCACAACAGAATATGCATTCAAGTCCTGCGCACTCTAAACAAACCATTTTTTTTAATCAGTCGCTAATTGGTCAGTTATGAACGCCTCAATTTTATTTGGGGACCGTTACCTTTTTACGAGGGAGGGGGGGGGGGCTGGAATTTAGGGTAGGAAAAGTGGGGCTCACGTGAAACATTTTACCAATAGCTCTTATGTCAAAGTTTTAATCGGACATGACTACTCTTTCCTTTGCTTATGGGGGGGGGGTTCATGTGGAAAATTGGCAAGCTGACGGGGAGGTCATGTAATTTTTAAATGGTGCTTCCCGAATCACATCAGCCCCTCCCCCCCCCCCCCCCTCCCTCATAAAAAATGAACGGTCCCTCGAGCCGCGGACTTTGTTGGACAACGTTTAACCCTTCAACTCCGGAGTCTCCCTCTGAAGAGTAAAATCGTCTGGCGTTAGCCATAGTAAAATCTGTAAAGTCATTCTTAGGAGAGAAAGTGTTAATCTAAGACCCCCGCCCACGCCCCCCTGTGGACAAATTTAACACGTTACCTTCCCATAATGCCGTCTGACCCTTTCCAACGATGATAATCTTTTCCTTCATAGAGTAGGTTCCGATACGTTTCATTACGTTTCCTATCAAACGACAAAGCAAAAGCAAGACAAAGTAAAAGAATTGCAAGATAGAGCTGCGCCATTAAAAACAGACACAGGATGTTAAGGGACGGACCATTAGAAAAGTGATGGGGGGGGGGGGGTTGGGGAATTTTCAGCTTGCACGAATTTTTTTTTTCGCTCACTGCTTTTGCAGTAACCAAAACACGCCTGTTAAAACTCAGATAAAATTTACATATCGTCAGCCCACTGATTACTATTCTGTCCTAACACAAAGATGCATACAGTTCATATAAGCTCCTGAGTGGACTCCCATAAAAATGACAGGGGTGCTCATCAGAAATTTTCGAAAACACCCCAATGTGGCTCAACAAAATTTTTTAACCTCAAGAAGTAACATTTTAAAAACGACACAAAAGGTGACACTTTTTTTACCATTTTTAACAGTGACAGAGACAGCTGTATAAAACACCTCTCCAAGTCTTTTAAGTTTTTGACTGGCACAAAGTTCCCATCTTATGTTTTACAATAGCCTCCTGGTTTTACCTAAAAAGGTATCGCGATTCAATGGTAATCTTCGCTTTTGCACCCCAAGAAGCACCTTTCTACAAATTTTGACCTTCAAAAGGTTCGACGAGGACCCCAGTCATTTTTATGGGATTCCTTTCCCCCTTCCCGGGAATCAGCCAATCAAAATTAGAAGCAGATGGAGGTCGTCAACTTTTTTTTCTTTTAGTTAATCAAAAAGCGGGTGACTTTCTTTTAAACCAGTCACTTTCCATCACCATCACCATCTTAGCATCATTTTTGACAGAAACAGGAAAATTGCTCCAAAGGTCCATTAAATTGACTTTCAAGTTCGTCTATCTGATGCATGAAAACGTCACAGATTGGTTACAAACCTTGTTTTTGATCAATGACCAGCAAACTGAGGCGATTAGAATTGTTGTAAAACTGCACCAATCTCTAGTGATAGCAAAACAATTTTATTCAATGCAATTTATTTCTATTGGCTGTTATTATGCTAGAGACGCTTACGTCGTCTAGACGTCTTTACGTTAAAGGTGACTGATATGAAAACGGTACGCATTCAAGTAGACTAACTAACACAAAAAGAAGACTGGGTTCTCTACTCGGAGGACACTCGGTTTCAGGACGAAACGCTGACTCGTCCTAGTCGTCTCTGGACGAGTCAAGGCTGGGGGGGGGGGGGGAGTCAGGGCATGGGGTGGGGATTTGATTGTCTTTGTTGGCCCTGGGGTAGGGCATTTGACTGACCTTGTCCTCCCGGGGGAGGGAATATTTGAATCTTTCTTCGCCAGCCTTGGGATATTTGACAGCGATGTGCAGCCCGGGGTGGGGAAATTTGGTTGCATTTGACTGGAATGATTTGCCCGTGGGCAGGGAATTTGACGGAAAATTTTTCAAAAATGTCAAATCTCCACCCCATGCCCTGACTGAACGACGCTCTTAAAATAAAGCGTTAACGAGGACAGACGTGAAATGCGTCTTTCTTATTTACAGTTTTTATACTAGACGTTACAATCGTCTCCAGACAGCTTTAACGTCTCAGACGACATTAACGTTTCTAGCATAAAAACAGCCATTCACACTTTGCTATTTCGTAAGCGATACAAGAATTTCAACATTCTCCATAAAAATCACAAAGTTATAACGATCCTTTTTCACTGAGAAACGAGCTAACGCCAAAAACGTCTTCTTTTTTATCAACTTACTTAAGTAAAACGTGCGACCGTCGCCAGAAGGGAGCTCATATAAAAATGACTTCTACGGGTTAAAAGAAGGAAACGCATCAAAATACTTCTTCTCGGCCTTTTCATCAAATACATACAAATAAAGGAGCCACGATTTGAGGCAAAACGTGACACTGCCAAAAACACACATTTCACAAATTTTCCAGGCTCAAATTAAGATATACAATCTATGTCATTTTATAACAGGAGAGTAATAACTTCTTAAAAAAGTGACTTCTTCTCTTTTTACTTACCGACATTCCCTTAAAGGATACACCCTTTGCGACCTTCATAAAGATTTCTTTCATTTCCGTGTTGTCGTAGTCAAAATCCTCCAGTGACATGTTCTTCGTCTCGTTCTGCTGTTTTAACACTGCAATGGACTGGTTCAGTGTGAGTGCTATGGTCCAAAGAGCGTCGTATGCGAATGCTGCATAACGATTCGGCTCTTTGTGAGATAAGTTTGAGTGTTGAAGTTCCATTTGATATTCTTTCCAAAGCTCTGGCACTGTCTACATATCAAGAAAAAAAAATAAGTTTGCTCAATGGCCACCTAAATTACACAATAAATAACTCGGTTTAGTGGGTCGAGGGTAGCTGGGCACGACATTTAAACAAACAAACAAACAAAAATAACAAAAGAACAAAAAGAACAAAACTAACAAAACTAACAAACAAACAAAAAAAGAACAAACAAACAAACAAAAACAACAAACAAACAAACAAAAAGAGCGAACAAACAAAAAGATCAAAGAAACAAACAAAAAAGAACAAACAAAAAGAACAAACAAAAAGAACAAACAAGCAAACAAAAAACAAACAAACAAACAAACAAGCAAGCAAACAAACAAAAAGAACAAAGTAACAGACGTAAAAGTAGCCGCATTTTCTTTATTTACCTCATTTTTACAAAAGCCATATGAAAGGTAACGAGTAAACTAAACCGTTTTCTTGTAAAAGTAGAATTCTCGAGCGGTGTTGACCATTTTGGCCGACTTTCTTTGTTATTACGTGTACTTTGTATAATGAGCTTTTGAATTTTCGCGCGAGAAGGGCTACTAAAGTCCCGGATGTGTCGCGATGTTTATTAGAGACAGCTACCAGGGTTACTCAAGACGAGTGCATAAATATAATTTACAAATTTAAGCTCAAACAACTTTTATTTATATCCACATTTACATTATTATCTATATAAATTATACTCACATGCTCAAGACACATACAAACACATCATGACAAATTGGGGAAAGTAATTTTGATTTAAATTTTAAATCTGCCTAGTTTGTGGTTGATTACAAGTTTAGAAACGTGTTCGTCAGGAGTTTTGAGGAACGCACGTTTGCATTTGCTTTCCAAAAGCTCTTTTTAATAATTCCGCATATTTGAGGGTCAACAGAGCGGGCATTGAACGATTTCAATTCCGTTAACCTAACAATAGGCCATTTTAACGTTCTGTCCTTAGTACCCCGGCCTTTAAATACACGTGAGGCTGGAACTGGCTTAGCTTGGTTACAAACCTTCTTACTCTTCATATGTGAATATGATTTGCGCATGAAAGGCAGTCAACGTTTGTAACCAGGAAAGGCCAAGTTCAGTCTTACTTGTAATCAAAGGCTAGGGTAGTATAAACACCACTTTAAAACGGTGTATTCACTCACGCTTTCCGTCAAGCGAAGCATCTTGATATCTTTACCTTCTCTGATATCGTTTTCTCATTATCCTCTCCAATCATTAAGGCTTTAGTGCTTAGGTAGTTTCCAAGTGCGTGACTGATTTCCTCCACAGTACAGTTAGTATCTTGGTAAGCTTCCCAATTTTCTCTGTATCCTCCCGACATCATTATCCACACAATCTTAGGGCCATAAAATCCCTTCTTGTACGCCTTAATAAAGATATATGTGCTGTTTACCAAGTGTGAGGTCAGGACGGCTGGACATTGGCATCTTTCCTTTTTACGGTTTTTAACAAGACGAAGTGGAAGTCACTAAAACCGCAAAAAGGGACGAGCCCAATATCCAATGAGCCATCCTGAATCAACAAGCTTGGTCAATAAGAGATTTGCCATATGGCTATTTTGTTTTATTTTATTGCGCGAAATCCCCAATGGGCAACATAGGCTCAACTTTCCCACACGGGTAGCCAATCAGGACCCAGCATTTGATTTATCTTGCATGCTGGCAAAAAGACAAACTTCTCACAGTCAACGTCGATGTCAGCTACACCATTGCCGAATTCAGAGCGATAGGCGCGATGAATACTTAACAATTATTCTAAGAAATCGAGGTGAATCGTGGCAGAATGTTTACCGAGCGGCGAAGCAACGAGGTAAATATTCCTAAAGCCACTTTTCACCGAGATTGAAGGAAATAATTGTTTTAGTATATACCACTGAAGCTACCTCAGTAGGGAGCTTAAACAAACACGACGACGTGGCCATGGATAGCACAACCAGTGAAAAAACTTAATTGTTGAACGGCGGAATTCGTACGACAGAGACTTTAAGAAAAGGTAAGGCGCATACGAGCTAAAGGCCCACACGGCCGGAGCTTATCTCGGTTTCAATAGCATAAAGCACCTAGGAGTATTATTACTACCCCCTGGATGGGATGCAAGTCCATCGCAGGGTCACCCCTAGCATTGTATACACCTGCGTGGAGAGAGACAGTGTGGAGAAAAGTTTCTTGTCTAAGGAAACAACACATGGAGTGCCAGCACCAGGGCTCGAACTCCAAACCTTCTGCTCGGAAGTCCGACACGTTAACCACTACACTACTGTGCCTCTACAGACAGAGACATACCGGACTTTATTTTGTACGTGCAGTTTTCAGTACTGTGTCGTCCATTCGCTCTATTGTTTGGTACTGCCCTGGTCAACGTTTCATCGTGGTAGTGTTTTGCTTAATTTCACTAGTAAAATCTCTTTGAGAAAAGCTGAAAAGTGTGAATCGACGGCAGCCATATTTCGTTAGCTTGGACGCCATTTTTGTTTTCCCCAAACAAAAACTTGACAGTGTATTATAACTTTAGAGACTAACTCTCTTAGATTACTAGCCTGCTTGTCTTATTTTGCTCTTTTACTCATAACAAAAAAACTTGTAAACATCTAACCTTGCAAATCACGTTCCTTGCGGTTTTCTCTGAAAAAATCCCAAAGATGACTCGAGCATCCTTTTCCTGGATTAAACATTAAGGAAAACTCACATTTATAACAAGTACGGAAACGAAGAAATCAAAACTTATAAAATGTTCAGAGAAGACTCATGGGTTCATACCCCACTGGCGTTCACTCACTCCTGTTTCAGTTACTTATAGTGAACGGTTCTACCTTTCAGTTGTTGATGAAACCATACGAAAGAGAGGTCCAATTCATAGAAGGCTATCAGTTTAACAATACTGTAACTCAACTTTTGCCGCTGTGGACCATGCCGACTAAACATTCTTTGTAAAACCACTGAACACTTTTTTAACGGTGCCCAGAATGTTTTTAACTTTGTCATCTGTGGATCAAACTATGCGGTGCGATCCTTCTTTGTAAAGCTACTGAACAGTTCTGTAAATTGGTACTGTTTGTTTTACTGTACATTGTGGTTCTAACTTTTTCATCTGTGGATCAAACCATGCAGTGTGACCATTCTTTGGAAAGCTACTGAACAGTACTGTACTGTGGTACTGTTTGTTTTACTATGCAGTGTGGATCTCGCTTTTTCATCTGCAGATCAAACCATGCAGTGTGACCATTCTTCGAAAAGCTACTGAACAGTACTGTACTGTGGTACTATTTGTTTTACTACACAGGGTGGTTCTATCTTTATCTCGGTGTATCAAACCATACAGTGAGATCATTCTTTGGGAAGCTGCTGAACAGTACTGTACTGTGGTACTCTTTGTTTTACGTTATCGCTTGGTTCTATCTTTATTTGACTGTTGATCAAACCTTAATGCTGTTGAGCTGTAGATCAGGCTCGTCAGTGAACGTCTCATAACTGCTTATGCTAACTCCGGCATCTTTTAGTCTGGTTACCAGGTCGTTCGCAAGTCCTGAGAATGTATCCAGTCCCTCGCGTAGCACGGTCACTCTGCGCCAATTAAAATGCTTCACGAGAGCAACCCGGCCTTTGTTTTGCAAATGCTCAGGAGGAATGGTACTAATAAACGTAGGGAAGACCCGCTTGCAAGATAGGGCTGGGTTAGCTGTTGCCATGGCAACCTGTATAAATTCAAAACAAGAAAAAAAAGTTGAAGCTTCCTTCAATTGACGTGAGGAATGGAATTGCAATAGGTTTTGGAATACGTACAAAGGAATTGACAGAGTTTCGACTTTAATGTCATAAATTGTAAGAACGAAATCGTCATCGAATAACTTACTTGAACTAAGTTGTAGAAACGGGCAGCCTTAGCCAGCGGTTCTGCAGATTTTGAACATCCGGGTCCTATGATCATAATCTTCTTTGATACGTCCCGGATGTACTCGGTAAAGGCATGTATCGCATGTGAATCATCGCACTGTTTGAAAAGAAATTAATTAAGAAAACGATTAGTAATATATCCCGTTAATATGATAATAATGTTTTCACGAGTTACGCTAGCGCCCTACTTGATCTGTCGAAGTCTTTCTACCAACAATATTTTAACGTTTTCCGCCGATGGATATTCATGACCAGTTCAAGTTGAGAGCGATTTTTCCCTTCTACGAGAAGGGATTGGTTAAAGAATCTCGCGCTCTTCCCCTTAACCACAGGGTCTCAATAGGGTGGTGACTTTTACGACTAACGGTTAATATTTTTGACTGTTTTACGGCTAACGGTTAATATTTTTGGCTGTCTTACGGCTAACGGTTAATATTTTCTACGGCTAACGGCTAAAATTCTTCAATATTTACGCCTAACGGCTAATTTTTTTGCCCGTTTTACGGCTAACGGTTAACCCCATTGAGACCCTCTAACCACTCAGACGTGTAATTGAGAACGCAATTTTCCCACCAGTAGAAGTGTTCACGTACATTTGGTTTGGTTTGGTTTGGTTTGGTTTCGTATCTCCTATAATTGGTTATAAAGTGTTTCAAGAATAGCCAAAAACAAATAAGAATTTAAAAATTCAGATAAGAAAAAAAGTTCAAAGGCCCCTTGTTCACCTTGACATCCATGACTTGCATTCGTAACTCATAGTCCACCAGTATTTTAGGGGAGGAGTTGACGTGTCTGATTGCCATAGCAACAATAGGGACCATACTCGCCGAGTTCTGGTCCCCAGGTTTAGTCTCGATATCAAACACTCCAGCAAGGAGAAGTGGGATTTTGCTGTGAGCTCCACAAACATTGAAGGACAGACGAAATATCAAGAGAGCAATGAGTCTAAAAATCATTTTAAATCTGATTGTTCTTCTGAAGAGCAACTGCAGATAAAGAGCAGAAAAAAAAAAACTATTAAACAAACTTTTATTGATCGGTATTTTAAACAAGCCAGTGTTTATGCAAATTAGTAACTGTGTTTGTAAACTCCGGGTGCACTAATACTTTCGTAAGTGAATATATGAAAGACCATATATTTGAACTGCGGAGTAATATGTAATGACATTGATTGATCATCCCGTTCAGGCCTGAATTTTTTTCAGGCTTAAATTTCACAGCTGCTTAAGTTGTGTACATAACTGCGATGATCAATCAATGTCATTACTAATACTTTCACTCGAAGAGTAATCGAGCCATTTTGAACGACTCGATAACTGCTCTCCGATATCTTCGTGTGATGTAATAGACTAAGCGAAAATTTTCTCTTAAATAGACCGAATATATCGTCCACTACCTTACTAAAGGATTCTATAAAAGAAATTGCGTTTGCACCTCTTAATTAAAAGATATTCATTGGTTTTCTCATCTTTAAAGTCGAGTCCGGTGGACAGGCGGTCTACCTTGTTTTCAATGTTATTTAGAAAACAGTCCTAAGAAAGTACGCGCGCTGATTGGTTAGAAATCGTGTTTCTATAACTCGATAGAAACACAGAACTAGCACGAGCTGTTGACGTAATGATGACGCGAGCAAAGAGAATTTACATTTTGATAATCAAAGCTAACAAGTTGCTTTTCTTTTTTTCGTCGCGGTGTTTTCTAAAAGAAATAGAAAACATGTTCTTCGTGTTTCTATTGAGTTATAGAAACACGAGTGAAAGTTTGGGAGAACTCGAAAAAGCTGTGGAAACACTTGCCTGCGGCTCGTGTTCCCACAGCATTTCTCGTTCTCCCAAACTTTCACTCGTGTTTCTATATTAAACAATTAGATTATGAGCTCGAGATTTCTATCGCGTGATAGTTGACGAGGGCGCAGCCCGAGTCAACTATCACGCATAGAAATCGAGAGCGAATAATCTAATTGTTTTAGTATAAATCTACTGGTCGTTCAAAACTTTGTCTTTTCTGGAACAGACTCGACCAGTAAACTGTCTAAATCTTCTTTATGGACACTTCGAAAACGTGAACAAGCGGCCGCCATTACGCTACTCGCTATCTATCACAGAATAGATAGTGGGTAGCGTAGCCAATCAGAGCGCGGCATTTGTGATAGAGTGCTAGTAGATTTATACTAAAACTCGATAGAAACACGCTACATGTTTTCTATTTCTTAATTATTTAGCTGAGCATAATTTTAACGAGGCCTTCTGACCAATACTATCCTACAGAGAAGAATTGTAACGATTCTTTCAAGATTAGTATAGGTAATAGCATGGTTTGTAGTGATATTTGGTATAAATACCACGAGAGATATTTCAAAATTGTTGTACGTAATTTCAAGAGCCGTTAGGCGAGTGAAATTTCAGACAATTTTGAAATATCTCGAGTGGTATTTATGCCAAATATCACGTACAAATCATGCTATTATTTGTTTATAATACTACTCACAAAAGGTTTGTAATTTTCACATGTAGGTATTTCAAATTAAGCAGAAATACCACTGCTCTTAGCCAATCAAATTACAGAAACTTCTCGTGTAGTAGTATAAAAGACATAATTTACGATTTGCCTCCCTGCCTTTGCTAAACTTTGTGGAGAACTTATGTAACCAACTTCGTCAACACAGTCTGTGCACCTGTTCAAGCAGACATTGTGTTCAACCAAAGTAGATTGACGGTTTTTACGCATCTTCTCATTATATTTTTATAAAAAAATCCTGAACAGCATAAACATAAATTCACGGCAAGGTACACCCCTTTAGAAAAAAGGTGTGAATCGTTTTCGTTAAATAGTCCTTTACATTTGATACACCAAGAAATAATACCATGCCATCAGTACTTGTCCTTAGTTTTAAAGAGCACTGTGTAGAGAGGACTGAAACTATTCAATTAGAGCGACTTCAGAAATAGTTTTATGTGCAGTCATTGCCGGCCAACTGGTATCTAAGTAGCTGTTCTCCTCCACATTTAAATGCAAATCCTTCAACTCCACAGAAACGTATTTCAACTTAACATAATTAACAATTAGATTATAAGCTAGAGATTTCTTTGGGGTGATAGTTGCGTCGCCATTTTGGAAACCATCTTCAACCAAGTGCCCAAGTTCTTGGGTCCGAAAATCGGACCCAAAAGATATCCATCATCGGTCACAGCCCATAAATAGTGGATTGAAAAAAATATTTTGGGTCCGAAAATCGGACCAAATAGATATCCATCGTCGGCCTCAACCCATAAATAGTGGATTGAAAGAAATATTTTGGGTCCCAAAGTTGCAAGGCATACTGAAAGGTATAGGTATACTGAAAGATTTTAGGACGGAGAATCGGACTTATGTCCAACTGATATTTTATGAGAAAAAAAAGTAAAAGTTTAACATATCCTGCGGAATCCTTTTGAAGGCCGCCAGAAATTGACTAAGGAAAGCGAGTTTGATTTTGAGGTGAATTTATTCCGTCAGAATATAGGCATCAACTTGCATTTTAAAAAAGAACCATTTTTAGCGGAATTTTCTAAATTCGAAAAGGACGATTTAGTTTGGAACGCCTTTGTACCATTCATTGTAGCAATAACAGCTGCAGTATGTTAGTGATTTTCTCTGTTTAATTCAACCAAGAAAGACAGATACTCTTCTGGATTTGTGGCTGGTAAATGTAGGCCACAACAATGCGCGATTCAGTTGAGTTTTATGCGACCACAGACAGAAAAGGAAAGGTCCAACTAATGTTCGTGATTGAGAATTGATACCACAATGAATGTTCACTCACCATTACGCGTCAGTTCAAATTCCATTTATACTCGAGCGTCGTTTTGAGGGATTCCGATTTAAAACATTTAGTTCCAGCACTCTCAGACAGAGACATGTTCTGCGCTCCTTTTTTCATTTATCCAATTTTTTTTTTTGCTTTCGAATATCAATACTTCTAAATTGAATAATGAAGATGATTTATTTTGAGCCTAGAAAATTTGTGAAACATGTCACAGGAAAACTTTGAAGAACAAAATCCGAGTTGCTGACAAATTTCAAAAACTTCAAAATCGGGCCACGCGGATTCTGACCTTCTCCAACTATGATACAGATGCAAATCAATTATTTAAAAGTCTAAATTGGAAGAATTAGAAACTCGGCGTCAAATGTCGAAAGCAGAAATGGTGTACAAATCTATCAACGGCCTTGCACCGAAGTATTTAACTAATAAATTTTTTCAACGCAGTGATGTTAATCCATACAATCTACGAGATTTTGAGAATAAGCTTGCTATTCCCTTGCCGCGTACAAACTATTTCAAAAATAGCTTTAGTTATAGTGGTGCAACTCTGTGGAACAGCTTACCCTCTCAGGCTAGGCGAGCAAGTTCTCTGACAAGCTTTCGACGCGTTTTATCTAACATAGACACGGCATTCATGGAAACCAGGCTTTAATTTATATATATTTTTGTAATAATATTCCTCCTTTCTTTTAATATAATATTTGTATGTAAAGTTATATTGGGTTTCGGGTTCGAGGCGTTTTATATTGTTATTCTACAGTATATTGATATCTTTTTTACATAATTGTATTTTTGCCTGATGTTTGATTGATGATGAGTTCTCCCAACAGGAGTCGAACCTACGACCTTTCCATTACTAGTGCAGAGACTCTTATTACTGCGCTGTAGGAGACTCGTGGGAGCAGGGCCATTAAACTAGGTTCATGGGACAAAACATTCAGCAGCTTAAGGCTAGGATCACGGATGTCAGAGTGAAAGGGTTGTGAAATAATGGCGAGTAATTCCATTACCGAAACCGCACTAAAAAGGGGCTTAAAAGGATGTATTCTTCTAAAGAATTTCCTTTGCTTATAAGCATATGAATACGGCGTATTGTAAAACACATCATTTCCTGCCAGATCTGTGGTAAACATATTGGATCCTTAGTTAACTCTCCAAATGAGTAAGTTAATGCGCGCAAGACTGATTCTTCATTGCACGTGTTTAAAAATCAGTGTACTGTTAAGGTCGTGTAAAAACTGACCTAGGTATATTTAAAAAATGAGTAGCACACAAACAAATCTGTGAACTACTTAATAACCTTCAAAAATACATAGCTAATTGCTTTCACAAAAAAAAAATGGCTTAATATCTAGAACACTAAACGTGCAAAACGCATCTGCTCGGCTATCGTACTAATATGGTCGTACATTATTTGTTTGTTAACGTACTTACATACTTTGAATTAAGATTTTGGGGGATTAAATTTGTCGGCCTTGTTAGATTACTACCTGAACAGTTTGAATTTATCGCCCTGATGAATTGTGAATTCTGAAAAAAAAAATAGTTCTAGAAACGATCCTTATCGATATATCCATCGATCTTCATTTTTATTTCGTCAGTCGTCTTGAAGAGTGCAGTTTTAGCCTGGAAATTATGTCAAAATTTCAATTCCGTCGCAGAGTGCATGTCAGATGGTGTATAACAAGGTCCGATATGTCAATATGATAAACGTTAATACAGCATAATTTTTTTTTCATCAGAGTTGCCGTTTTGGACATGACAAGTGAATACTGTTCAAAGTTTACCGAAATCAACTTTTCTCAGGAGCTTACACAGTCACCAAACTAAAGCATTCACCAAGTTTGCTTAATAGTGGCATGCCACTCGGATCAGAACCTGAAAATTGTTTTAGAGAGCATACTGTAACCTGGAATCTACTTGTTACGTAAGTTGTAAGTACCTGAGAGACTGGAAGGTTTGAGAAACTTTCACCTTATCCCTTCTGATATAAATGACACAAACCACGACTTCATTCCCTCTTACGTATCGTTAAACAATTGAACAGTTTTTAGCGAAAAACCGACAATTACAAGAATGAACAAATAATTGTGTAGTGCATTAGTGTAAATGCTCTGCTGACTAATTAATTAACCGGCCTAAGATAACTGGTAATTACAAGCCTTTCTGTGGTGCAGTATTTTACGTTATCTACCTTTCAAACGAAGCGCACCAATCGGTTTCTGATTCCGTCACAGTAGAACGATTAACGTAAAGTTCTCAAGATGGACAGGTGATCATAAACAATGTGTGTTGTCTTATGAACCAGTCAATTTAACCATTTTATTTTCCCAGAAGTAAAAACTTTCTGTCAGTGCAATTTGATTTCAAAGTACTGATTGAACGTTTACATATACAAACAAATTCATGAAGCACAATGATACTTTGTGCACCCTTTCCATATAAAATCCCGCTATTCTCCAAAAAAGATACCGTAAATATGCATGTTCATAATTTCACAACTCTTTCACTTTGACATTCAAATCCTAGCGGTATGCCTGATGTTTTTCCCATGAACCTAGTTTAATGGCTTTGCTTATGGCTGCCCATATGTAGCAAAATTTAATCTTGGTTAATTTTTATTTGATTTGAACTTCGTTCAGTTTAAATTTAAACTTTTTTGTCGAAATGTATTTAGATTTAAAGTGAATTATTGTTTAAAATCCAAATTTAATTAAATCTTTTCAAATTTCTAATTTAAACTTCCCAATCAAATTCATTTAATCTTTGAGGCAATTTTTTCATTTAAACCTACAATAAATTTCATTTAAACCTGCTGTAAACTTCATTTAAACCTGCTGTAAATTTCATTTAAACCTGCAGCAAATTTCATTTAATCTTCCTGGGGCGAGCTCGGCTAAGCTGGCTCGAGTGAGGTCACTTGTCACATCAGTGGCGGCCATTTGTTTTGGCGGCCGGTTATCAACATAGAAGATGGTGTAAAACACAGAGTTTCAGAGCTACTCAGCGAAGCATCCAGGCTACTTCCTCTCCTGGCAGTCCTAACACCTGTATGAATCCCAGTACTTTGAATACTAACGCTACTGGAAATTGTAATTCCTTAAACTCATCAACGCCAACGCTAAACGAAACTTTGCGGCGAGCACAGGGAATGCTTAGAGAAAGCACCTCTTCCGGCCTCTTTCGTCGATTGAACAGACAAGAAAGGTTGAGAGTGGCATCTGGGGTTGCATACCAGCGTACTGACCAGCCTAAGCCTACAGCGAAGAAAGAAAAGAAACCTGTGGAATTTTCTCTTCTTAGATGCTGTGATGATGACATGGAAGAAGCTAAGGTTCACCATCTACAGTGGGATTCTGTGATCGCCAGTGGTATGCTTTTATTAGAAGAAGGTGACGATGAATTGGCCATACGTAAAGCAGTGAAAGAGGCCTTAAGAGCAAAATTTCCCTTACTTGGCCCAAATGATTTTGATTTCGTGAAAGTCCGCCACAAGACAATTACCACACTTCAGCTTGGTCCGGGAGCGGAGTATAATTATGCTGTTGTTAAAAAGGGGTTGTTGTATGTCGAGGTGAAGCAGGGATATGAGTTTGTGTGCCGTGAAGAAGATGGAAACGATGTAGATTTAATCATAGTTAGTAGAGGGGTGATTAAATGAACTCTGTATGTGACAGCTCAGCTAGTCACACTGTTGGCCGTGAAGTACAGGTAGATGAAGATGAAAATGCTACGCCTGTTGTGGCTGAAAATCAGGAAGCCGCTGATCAGGATAGCGAAAATGGAGATGTCTCCGATAGTGCAGTCCCAAGAGTTGATCAGCTGGTTGAAGAAATTCGTAATCAAGAGTTAAAAGATCCTGTTGAAATTTTGCGTTTATTACAAAAAAAGCTTATTCAAGGGCGTGATTTGAGATTTAATTCCAGGAAAAATTAAGCCCTCACTTTCAGAGATATTTCACTGACACTTGATCAGACTATAGTTAATAGATCAGATGGACTTAGTTTATTGTCGACAAGACTGAACTGTACAACGATAGTGTAGTAATAAGTTACTTAGCAATCTATGACGTAACATAAGTGATTGATAGATTCTAGATGTTCATGGCACTCGCAATTATACCAAGACCTCCTTCTGAATAAAGGAAGGAGGCCTCCCCGGACGTTTGGTGTGAACAGTTAATGAAGGTAGCTCGCAGGTCAATGTAGATCGATTGGTGTCGTAATAATACTGGTTATAGAACTTAATAAACGCCTTTTCAACTTGAGAATAAATCTCACAAGATCTCTCCATTTAGATGCATCCTGGTCAGCAAGAGACGGGATATTCCCAATAGCATTCAAGAACTGCACTGTCTCACCTAATAACTTATCGTGTATCAGCACTTCATCGAGAGAAACGCCTCGCCTTTTTTGACTGTTGCCTATTTTTTCGGATCTCTCTAAAACATGTTTTAAAAATATCTCGACGTCCTCTGCCATTTCCAAGTGACTGCTTGATTTGTTATTTTCTTCAAAAGCGGCAGAGACGAACCATCCATTAACCACTTGAAACCCGGCCGCCAGAACAAAATGGCCGCCACTGATGTGACAAGTGACCTCACGCGAGCCAGCTTGGCCGAGCTCGCCCCAGGAAGATTAAATGAAATTTACTGCAGGTTTAAATCAAATTTACAGCAGGTTTAAATGAAGTTTACAGCAGGTTTAAATGAAATTTATCGTAGGTTTAAATGAAAAAATTGCCTCAAAGATTAAATGAATTTGATTGGGAAGTTTAAATTAGAAATTTGAAAAGATTAAATTAAATTTGGATTTTAAACAATAATTAGTCGGGTAACCGACTATAGGTTTACACTCGAGTTTCATCGTAAATCGCAGTCACGTGCAATGGGGAATACCGCAGACACGTAATACAGGCGCAACCTTCTTTCTACGATGTCGAAGTCGAAGTCGACGGCGAATACGTCGGAAACAAATGGTGTCATCTTTTCTACGCTCAAACATACAGACCCACACACCGTTCGCGGTAGAACCACTCTAAAGGATGGCGTGTGTAATGAGCGTATTTCGAAACGGGTCGTTCCGCGAACTGAAAATAGCAAAAGAATAAAAAATGAAAGGATTTAGCGAATGTCTCACTAGAATCAAACCAGAAATCAAACGAGTTACCAGTGAACAGAAAATGTGGACAGAGTGACAGAAGAGCATTTGCTGATAAAGACAAGATTCCTCGCGATGAAACTCGAGGAAACGACAACAAAGATGCCACGTTGGAAACCAGGACCTTGGTACTTTTAGCATTTCTTTTTTGGACCACTCCGCACCATAAGTGGTCAACACTCATAACAGCACGTCTACCTGTTGCCCGACTTACGATCTTAGATCGTCTTGTTCACTTTAAATCTAAATACATTTCGACATCAAAGTTTAAATTTAAACTGAACGAAGTTCAAATCAAATAAAAATTAACCAAGATTAAATTTTGCTACATATGGGCAGCCATATTTGCTCCCACGAGTCTCCTATAGCTCAGTGGTAGAGCGTCCGAACTGGTAATCGGAAAGTCTTCAGTTCAACTCTTGTAAGGAGAACTTGGATTTGCTTCTTCCGAATTTGTCTGTAACAGTACTGAAAAATACATCTTTTCACCGAGATTACCATGCATATTTTTCAGAAGTTGGTCTTTCCTAATGAGCCATATCGTAAGTCAGTACCAGTTATCGAGAAAAAAAACTCCCCGGTCAAACCTTTATCGTAATGATTTGTACCGAATAAAACTCGCAACACTCACGTGAGACAATCCGTTTCGTCGATAATATGACTTTTTTTAGAACAGAATTCTACAAGATACGTTTTTTTTTCTACACGGAAACTCTTTAAAACTGCCGCCATTTTGAAACATCTATGGAGTACGAAAACTGATTTTTTTTTTTTCACTTCTGCCTACATTTTCCGATTTCTAATTCTAAGACTGGTTCGCTAACTCGAAGAAATTTGACAAGTATATTAAAGAGATGTCCAAGAGCTCGAGCTGGACTCATGTTTGACGCTTTTTTTACACATCCCCTCGACAACAACATGCCGGCTTGACAACAGCTGCATGCTTCTGTTTACAAAACAACAGCAAAGTTACATCTTGTCGTTAAAACTAGTTTCAATTTCTCAATCGAGGGTTTATTAGAGGGTTTATTATTTCGTGGAATAATAATTTTATTAGTAATAAAATTATTATTCCACGAAATCGAGTTGTAAATGAACTACAGTCAACTCGGCGCTTCGCGTCAGGTTGGCTATAAGCTCATGCACGACTCGATTTCGTGGAATAAAGAGGCCAATATTGCACCGATCCAGAATGTTAAAGATAGTGAGGTGCTTCTAAACGAACTACGAATGCACTCCGTTTGGCAATAATTCCAGTGGGAATCTTACCAAGGGAGTGAATAGGTACACAGCTGTATGAGAATAAAATCCGCCGATCTGTTCAAATTTAATGACCAAATCAACTGATTCGCTAGATTTACTTAAATCTGAATAAGCAAACAACTAGTAGGGCTGATTTTGATACTGGACAAACTGTACAGAAGAAAAATTTTTGACTTGAGTACTTAAAGTTGCGTGTGTTCGTTGTTTGAAATTGCGTTCTTGCAAACGGAACGAGTCATCATAGATCGCAACACTGGACAATCCATTTATCCTACAACGAGAAAAAAAAGTGAAACTAGGTCAATGGCACACCGATTTGAAAACACCAATCAAGGCCGACCAAAAATTAACTTTCCAGAACTAAGTGTTCCGAACTTTTAGACATACACAGTGCGGAATCGAAGCATCCAGTTGATTCGCGGCTCACGTTATTTTCGTAATTCCAGAAATTTGCTAATTTATCGCCACATTCTGCAATTCGCGATATCATAAAAAAAACATCCGCCGACTTGAAAACCCATTTAACCCCTTGTTAAGACATCCTGATTCTTCATTTCGCTAAGTTGGAAAAAACAGTGTAATCAGGCAAACCTTCACTGAAATAATTCATAACATTTCACTTTGAGAAGTCGTTATACTACATACAAACTGGTTCAACTAAACAACTTGCAAGATGTGTTTTTCAGCGAAATTTCCAGTTATTTTTGTTCGTGTGCAAAGTATTACTTATACATAAGGGGGATATTGAGTGGCCTTCAAAGCTGCTTAATTCTATCAAAATCGCTAGTGAACCCTTTTAAAAATCCTTTGTTACTTAGCTTTGCTTTTTCATACCTCCTCACATGAAATGTACTTAGCTCAATTAGCATGGTAGCAGGTGGTAAACTTTCTTCCCGTGGTGGCCAAAACAAAAACGTGGTTCATTGCTTTTGGACGCCATATTTCACACGTTCAAGTGACCCGCACGCGTCCAATATGGCGCACCGCATGAAAAAAAGTTAGGCGCTGGAACTGGACGTAATAAAATGGAAAGCTACTTAACAGTACTGTACTGTGGTGCTGTTTTTTTTACTATACAGCGTGGTTTTAATTTTCTCACCTGTGAATCAAACCATGCGGTGTGACTATTCTTTGGAAAGCTACTGAACAGTATTGTAATGTTTGTTTTACTATACAGTATGGTTCTAAATTTTACATCTGTGGATCAAACCATGCAGTGTGACCTTTCTGTGTACACTATACTATACAGTCCTACTGTTTATTGAACAGTACTGTACTGTGGTACTGTTTGTTTTACTATACAGTGTGGATCAAACCATGCACTGTAACCATTCTTTGTAAAGCTGCTGAACAGTACTGTACTGTGGTACTGTGTGTTTTACTATACAGTGTGGTTCTAACTTTTTCATCTGTGGATCAAACCATGCAGTGTGACCATTCTTTGTAAAGCTACTGAACAGTACTGTACTGTGGTACTGTTTGTTTTACTATACAGTGTGGTTCTAACTTTTTCATCTGTGGATCAAACCATGCAGTGTGACCATTCTTTGTAAAGCTAATATATAGATTTAGCCAAGCCTAAAAGCGGGGCTCCCGTTAGTACTTTCATTTCACTTTAAACTGTAAAAGCATTCTAAAATATTGCGAAGGAATTCACAAACGTTTTTAACTATAGTTAAGTGTCGAGGTCGGTTAACTTGCTATGATTTTTGTCTAAACTTTCGTCTGCCATAAGTACGGTCTTTCTACCTACAAAGTCATGGAGTATATTCTACAAAAAACACAAATCAATGTACTGTATTCTATTCCTGATGAAATTAACCATTCTATTTGCGTAAATATATTTAAAAGATTTTTACACGCTACTGGGAAATGCAGGACACAACTCTTGTCATTTTCGTGTTCAAACGAACACCTCGGTAAAATAAATGTTTACTCCAAGCATGGTGCAAAGAAAATTAATTTTACAGATTGCCCTTCGGGCAAGCTGTAACCAACATCTACCAGCCCGAAAAACATTTTTCACGAGAATGAAAAAATAATTATTAATTATTCTTTTCTTAATTACATTGTAAGTTTAAAAAATTACTGCCTTCATTTATTCACTAAAATCAGCAGTAGTTACTTAAACAAAAGAAATAAATAACCGTAAAAGTGTGAACTATAAGTAGACCTGGTCCAACGCAACACGTGAATGACTAACATACATTCTAGACATTTTACAATTAAGAAGAACATTTTTTACGAAAACAACGGCGTTGAAACCAAAGTTCTCAATCGACACACTAAATGACAACGTCGACAACGAGAAAAGCTGCCAGTGAAAGCGCTACATTCTGCAATTTGCCGCCAAGAGAAAATTCCCGCGGGAGTATTTCTTAGCCGTCGACAGGAGATGTTTATATGATTAAAGGACATAAAAATTTGAAATCTTTCATCAGTTTGCTTCTCATTCAAAAGTAGTGCATTCAGAAGATCATTTTTCTGAAGAAGGTTTGTTTAGAAGTCGGTTTTCCAAGTCAAGTGTCAAGTTTAAGGGAAAGTGGAAAGTGCGAGTGCTGAGTCACGCATCAGTGAGCAAATATTATGCAGACAAAACTTATGCAAATTTGTGGTCCATAGCACGGAGTCTTTCCACTTCTCGGCTTTCTTCGCTACAATTTTGTCTGTTTTCCACAGCACGGAGTCTTTCCGCTTCTCGGCTTTCTTCGCTACAATTTTGTCTGTTTTCCACAGCACGGAGTCTTACCGCTTCTCGGCTTTCTTCGCTAAAATTTTGTCTGTTTTCCACAGCAAGAAGTCTTTCCGCTTCTCGGCATTCTTCGCTACAATTTTGTCTGTTTTCCACAGCACGGAATCTTTCCGCTTCTCGGCGTTCTTCGTTAACATTTTGTCTATTTTCTCGAGCCCGGACTCTTTCAGCTTGTCGGCGTTCTTCGCTATAATTCGCGTTGAATACAACGGCGCTTTGCTTTGCTGACGACACCCAGATTTACCTTTCCTTCCGACCTTGTTCTATCCATTCGGAATTTAACGCTGTCTCTGTCATTGAAAAGTGCATCGCTGATGTCCGCTCTTGGTTTATTGGTAATCGTCTAATGATCAATGACGCGAAAACTGAATTTCTAATTATTGGTACTCGTCAACAACTTGAAAAAACATCTATTGATTCTATTATCATTGGCGACACTGTCATTAAACCGTTAGAAAGCGTCCGGAACCTTGGGGCCTGGTTCGATGTTCATATGCGAATGAATGTTCACATTGGCAAGATTTGTAGCAAGGCTTTTCGCGGACTATACAACATAAGACAGATAAGAAAATTCCTTACCGCGCAATCCACAAAGACACTGATCCACGCCTTTGTATCTTCGCACCTTGATTACTGCAATGCACTTCTATTTGGTCTACCTAAATACCAGCTTGATCGTTTACAGAAAGTTCAGAACGCCGCGGCTAGAGTGATTTTTCGGATTGCGAAATTTGATCATATCACACCCGCTCTTATCGACTTACATTGGCTTCCAGTATCGTTTAGAGTTCAGTTTAAATTGCTTCTTCTTGTTTACAAGGCACTACACAACCAAAGTCCTTCCTACATAAAAGATCTTTTATCCCTGAAACCAGCTGCTAATTACGCTCTTCGTTCATCTGCAAAATCTCTTCTGGTCGTTCCAAAAGTCAACTGCTCTACACTTGGGGATCGGGCCTTTGCTCATGCTGCACCTGTTTTATGGAACTCGCTGCCATTAACTATAAGAACAAGTAGCAGCCTCGCCATTTTTAAAAAGCAACTGAAAACATTTCTTTTTAAGGAAGCTTTTGATTTGTTGGAATAGTTTTAAAGTTTAGCATAGTTGTTGAAACAGTTTTAAAGTTTAGTGATTTCTATTTATTCATTTATTTTAACTTAATGTAAAGCGCTTTTGAATATTTTTGTATAGTTCTAGCGCTATACAAGTCTATTATTATTATTATTATTATTATAATTTCGTCTCCTTTCTCTTTCCCGAGCGCGCCTTCTTTGGCGATCTACTTCGCTCATTCTTCCTCAGTTAATTCTTGCTCTCTTTCCCGTTGCTCTTCACCTGAACCCTGTGTTCTGCAAATTATATTTTCTCTGCTATTGTTTGTTGACATAGCAATAGAAATTGTTTCGTTTATCCTTTAGTAAAACTTTAACAGCGTAGACTAGTAATATTGTGTCTCAAAAAGACAATGAACTGAAAATTTCTTTTTCAGTCGTCAACGCAATTTTCCGCCAAAAATATGCGGGCTACCAGAACAGCTTCCAAATAAATCACGTCACCTCGATGAGTTGACACATGAGCCCACAATATGGTCATGTGATGCTGGTCAGTGGCTATCCCTTTTTGACAGCTGTCAATTGACCATATTGTGAATGTCCAATATAAAAGATGTGGATTTGCCAAGACAAGCCTGAGATACCCCTCCCTTCCTTTTCGGGTAGTCTCCCCTACCCTACCCGTACAATCTGTAGACGCGTACGGACGTACGTACGCTCGGTCAGTCACGTGACAACCAAAGGAAAAGAGGGTGACCATATTCCATGAGTATGGGGCTCTGCTCCACGCGCGCTTCGCGCGCGGGAGCCCCGCTACTTAACAGTACTGTATTGTGGTACTGTTTGTTTTACTATACAGTGTGGTTCTAACTCAACTTTGGAATAGTTTATCATTAAATTTAAGAAGGCAGGCATCGGCTAGCTTGATTAGAAAGAAATTTAAAAAGTTGTTATTAGATGAACAAAAAATTTTAGTACATTTTTTTCCGTGATTTGCAATGCATTAGCTTTTATATACTTTTTAGGTCTGTATTATTACGTATTTAGTCGATTTTTAGGTGTTTATAAATTTTAATCTGTATTTCGTGAGGGCTACAAGTTTGTTAGTACTTTTGTACTATTATGTACTACCCTCGTTAAATAAAGCCGTTACTTACTTACTTACTTACTTACTTACTTACTAACTCTTTCATCTGTGGATCAAACCATGCAGTGTGACCATTCTTTGTAAAGCTACTAAACAGGACTGTACTGTGGTACTGTTTGTTTTACTATACAGTGTGGTTCTAACTCTTTCATCTGTGTATCAAACCATGCAGTGTGACCATTCTTTGTAAAGCTACTAAACAGTACTGTACTGTGGTACTGTTTGTTTTACTATACAGTGTGGTTCTAACTCTTTCATCTGTGTATCAAACCATGCAGTGTGACCATTCTTTGTAAAGCTACTAAACAGTGCTGTACTATGGTACTGTTTGTTTTACTATGCAATGTGGTTCTATCTTTTTCATATGAAGATTAAACCATACATTGTGACCACCCTTTACAAAGCTATACTACACTATGCTGTACTACGGTACTCTTTGTTTTGCTATATACAGCATAAGAAATTGGGTAAATCAAGCGAGTTGATTAAGTAAGTTTACCACTGTAAGGTAAAAGGGAGGTGCTGACGTTTCGAGCGTTAGCCCTTCGTCGGAGCGAAGGGCTTACGCTCGAAACGTCAGCACCTCCCTTTTAAGTAGGCAGAAATAAAATAAAAACTCAGTTTACGGGCTCCAACTATCTTTCAAAACGGCGGCTCTTTGTAAGAGTTTCACTTTTGTTCGTAATAAACAATTTCGCTGTATAATTTGCTCACTTACCGTCGAATAATTTCATCTCTTATTTATTTGCTTCGGTACTATTTTTTGGTATATTTTTTTCAAGCAAGACTTGAATTTCTCCCCGTCTAATTCAAGAAATCATTCTTCCATGATGGCCGTTTTCCGTACTAATAGTACATGAGCCTGTGAGTAGGGAACCAATCAGAGGGCGCGTTTGCTTATGTCCTGGGGTTGCAGATATATAATAATGCTACTTATACAACTATCATTTCATCTGTGGATCAAACCATGCAGCGTGACCGATACCCTTAGCTTCTCTGGAAAGTTATTGAACACTACTGTACTCAGTAGTGTTTGTTTTACTATACACCGTTGTTCTAACTTTTTTTATTTGAGGATAAAACCATGCAGTGCGATCATTCTTTGGAAAGCAAAGCTACTGAACAGTTCTGTACTGTCGTACTGTTTGTTTTACTATACAGTGTTGTTCTAACCTTTTTATCTCGGTGGATCAAACTATGCAGCGTGACCATTCTTTGGTCGAGAAGATAGAAGAAGAAGAAGAAGCTAGAGAAGAAGCTAGAGAAGAAGCTAGAGAAGAAGCTAGAGAAGAAGCTAGAGAAGAAGCTAGAGAAGAAGCTTCTTTGGTCAAGAAGTTAGAGACGCCCCCTGCTGCGCCTCGAACATCGCTTACGCTTCTTTCGTGCTTAGCAACCTCACACGAGCGTCCATAACTCGATTGTTGCACGCTGCACGTTTACCATTTCTTCAGTTGAGTATGCGCCGACAAATCAAAGATCTGTACAGGTCGGTAATTTCGGGTCATTAATTTTCAAATTCAAATCACCCACTGACTATAAAACATCAACATCAGCATTTTTAAACTCTGCAGTTGAACACTTCAGTGCTGATAGCGTCACGAAGATTACTTCACATTTGTGTTCGGATCAAACATTTCAAGGCGGAGATTTATCCTGTTTTCCAAAAAATAAAATGGGGTTAACGTACTCGGCTACAAATCTGAGCTTTTTGATCACTATTGTTCTTCCATATGTAGTGTTTCTCAGTTGGCTACTGATAAAGCGGAAAATTCAAAACAATGGACCCACTTTTTCCGCTTCCAAAGACTTACATAGAGACAATTGCTATTTAAATCCATGGGTTTAGAAAGAGCACAGGTCGTTTCCACGAAAAGTTGCGTGTCCTCCGCCATGAACGTAAACAACTTCTTTTACTTAAGCATCGTGTTGCTCGCTGGTTCCAAAAACGTTTTCACCCTTGCTGATAGAGATATCGGCAGCCACCAAGGTATGAACAATGTAATCAAATCAGTTTGTGTAGAGCTGTTTGAGAAAGCATGCCTGTGCTAATGAGGCACAACACCTTCGTTCTTACCTCACAGTGGTGTCAGTGTAAAAGCAAAATTCGCTTGATATGGTGCACTGTCTACAGTACAAATTGTCTTCCACACAAGGAAGACCGTAAAAAATCCGAAATCGTAGCTTAAATACTGGATGAAACTTAGTTAGTGAACAATTACAGCAAACAATGCAGGGTTCCTAATATTTTTAAGCCTTCCCATTCTCTGACTCTCTAAACCTTTGGAAATTAAACAAATAAGCAACAATGACAGCGACAATATCGCGGAGTATGATACAAAATCAGACTCTAAATGTTTTAAGGATAGCTTAATATCTCTTTAGTCCGATAAATGTGCCATTGTTGTCTGATTTGGTAAGTAAATGTTAGAATACGCAGTCTGGTTATTAATGTTAGCAAGCAAATTCAGGTTCTCTGTAAATAGTCACAAAATGTTAAGACAGAGATCTATCTACACGGTTGCAGTCAAGTTGTGGTAGTTTCGTGTTCTTATAAATTCAAAGTAGGAGACATGTTCATAAAAAAAAAATCCTTGCGTCATGTGTCTCGATAAAAGGTTTGATATAAAACAAAATAAAAAACAACAAAGAACAATTCAATATTAAATCGGAGCCGAAACGTCAGATAAAAACGCGGGAAAGGCAGTTGGTTGAGAAAATACGAACTCAACAAGACTTTCGGTTTATCATAGCACCGTACATGGCGTCCCGTGTCTGGCGATTCAAAAGACACGAGAAACAGTGCTGTACTGTGGTACTGCTTGCGTCCTGTTTAGGGTCCCTCTAACTTCCTAAATAAACCAAGCAGTGTCACTATCAGTTGAACAGTAAGGATGTTAAGTGTTTTGTTTAATTTTTACCGCGAAGCGTGGCACTTTGCTGGGGCACTATTATAAATTGGAAAGCACTGTGCTGCACTGTGGTATTGTATGTTTATTTAGAATTAGCCGGGGCCGTGTTTCCTGTAGATAGAAGTGATCATAGTTTTTCTTAACATGGTCAAAACGGCTTTCATATGGAGCTACTTAGTTTGCGATTAACCAAAACACATAGCATTCTACCTTATTAATTCCATTTTTTTCCTACGAGAAATGGCACAGCGCCCGACGGGAGACTTTATTTTTCCGCATTCTTTCAGAGGAGTGTGTTGACGTTTACAAGAATTGCCAAAGGCGCACTGTTTGCGTTTGAACCAAAAAGTTCTTGAAACAAGAGAAATTTATATTCAAAAAACTATGAGAATTTACAGTTAACAGCGTTATACTTTTGTTACATTATGTAAACGTTTCCTAGACTGTCTGGTGTTGTTTGCCTTTAGATCAATGTATAAATTAAATGTAGCCACGTTCAGGTGAATATGAAATCGTGAACGTTAAGGGAAAAGTTCATATAAACTTCCACTTTATACTAAATCCTTAAGTCAATCTATGGAACTGTTAAAATTGTCTATGCAATTGCAGCCATGCCCTTTTGGTCGGATATGAAAACCAAGTTTATAAACAGACCTATCCTTTCGAACAAACTGTGGTGACCTTCCCGAGGCGAACTGCAAAGTACCCCTGTTACAGATTAGTTTTCTTTCCTAAGGTCCTAAGCTTTTCTGAATAGTTTTGAAAGTGCTTTAAGCGTAGATTTAACCGGCTATATTTTCGCGTTTCTGAGTCAAGGATTTCATAATGTGAATAAACCTTGCCTTACTCATAAAGGCATTGACCCATACCTTCACATTTACAAATTGAAATTTACATCTAAATTCTTATCATAGATCAAAACCGCCGATTGACATCAGAGAAGTCGTTGTTAGCAATTGCGAACACTTAAGAAACGTTAACGTTTTCAAGATTACGTCCACATTGAAAAATGAAAGAAATAAAAGGTTACCAGAAGGAGCTGTCTACATGTAAGAAAATAAAGGAAATAGAACGTAAAGTTCAAGTCTGGGGGCTTTACAATTTGTCTAAGATAAAAGAAAATCTCAGATCTTCGAAGAATAGATCAAGAGTTTCTAGAACGTTTTTTTTTTTCTTTTCTCTTCTTTGTACTGCTCAAAAAGACTCAATTTTGCAACGTGTCTGTTCGGTTTTCAGCACTAGACAAGATATAGTCACATAGTTAAGCAGATACGATAAGTGGCATTGTTGCTTGCGGCTTGCGTGTCAATGCAATTTCTTATTTGTTCTTACCCCACCTTGACGTCATCTATAGTAAATCAGATACCTTGTCATAAACAAAGCAAAGTGGAATCCCTTTCTTAATCACAACAGCACCGAGACAATGAGAACCAAAGATCACGACTGAAATGCAGTGGAACGTAACTGATAATTTGACAATCACGCAAAACTATGCAGCCCTCGTTCTTGAATTTCTTAGATGACCATTGTCAAGCGGGAAGTGCGAGTTTGCATTGTTTGAGGAATTGAATTTTTACTGCGACAAATTCTGCAAGAAATGATGAAAGTAATCATTAAATTTCTGTTGCAGTTCTGCGGAATGGCGCACGTTTTAATTCAATGAATTTGCCGTCATTAAAATTATGTTGATTTTATTAGTAGGTCCGTCGTCATCTATATATACGCAAATTCGTTGTATCGTAAAAAGATGATTAAACAGTGCATACTGCGGTTACTATGGGTGGTTGTCATGGTAATGAATGGCTTCATCGTGATTGGCGTAAGAATGGTGCACCACTCTCGTCAAACAGTCAGAAATTTTAACCAATCGTGATTAGTTCACTGTTGTTTGCCTGAGAGCTGACTAAATGTATTTGCTTTGAGTTTTTAATCGTTAAGTCGAAATTGTGCATCTATTGTGATCAATAAGAGTATTAACTATAGATTAAGTTTTGACAGTGTAAATTATAACGTTATAATCAAGACGGACGTAACAATTAAGTCTTTGTCACAGGTGAAAAAGTTCGTGCTAAACTTTCAGCACCGAACGTAAAACAGCGTCACCGAAAAGTACTGCTCTGACGCCTTGCAAAGAATGGTTATACTGCATGGTTAAAATTCATACTTAAAAAAATTACACACACACACACACTGTAAAGTATCATTCATTTGCCTTTCAAGGTTTAAAAGGGGTCACATAGCATGGTTAAATCCACCAATGGAAAAATTTGGACTACACAGTATAGTAAAACAAACAGTACCACAGTACAGTGCTGTTCAGTAGCTTTCCAAAGAATGGTCATACTGCATGGTTTGATCCACAGATGAAAAAGTTAGTACCACACTGTATAGTAAAACAAACAGTACCACAGTACAGTACTGTTCAGTAGCTTTACAAAGAATGGTTACACTGCATGGTTTGATCCACAAATGAAAAACTTAGAACCACACTGTATAGTGATAATGATAATGATAATGAATTTATATAGCGCACTTTTTCATATGAATATGTTCAAAGGCGCTTTACACTTCTATTGGGTGAGATCGGACGTCAGCACGTAACGGCGCGTCTGGCTACCGCTATCAGTCCATATATGATCTCACACACTCACCCAACCCATGCATGAATTGTCAGATGAAACCAGACGTAGAGATAGGCCACCACACCGGGAACTACGTCCCCTACTCTTTTCGAACAGTGTGTGGGTTCTTTAACGTCCCACAGATTATTAGATACAAGTGTTGTGAGACGGGTCCTACGGTTTATCGTCCTTATCCGAAAAGACTAGAAAGTCTAGCCATTTACAAATGTCATTACAAAGGCAGCACTTTCTCCTCAGTTATTTTTAAGACCCTGAGTGTTGGTCCGTCCGGGGTTTGAACCCGCAACCTCCCGCACGGTAGTCCGGTACTCTACCAACTGAGCTAACCGGTCGTAAAACAAACAGTATCACGGTGCAGTACTGTTCAGTAGGTTTCCAAAGAATGGTCACACTGCATGGTTTGTTCCACAGATGAAAAAGATAGAACCACACTCTATAGTAAAACAAACAGTACCACAGTACAGTAGCTTTACAAAGAATGGTTACACTGCATGGTTTGATCCACAAATGAAAAACTTAGAACCACACTGTATAGTAAAACAAACAGTATCACGGTGCAGCACTGTTCAGTAGGTTTTCAAAGAATGGTCACACTGCATTGTTTGTTCCACAGATGAAAAAGATAGAACCACACTCTATAGTAAAACAAACAGTACCACAGTACAGTACTGTTCAGTAGCTTTACAAAGAATGGTCACACTGCATGGTTTGATCTACAGATGAAAATGTTAGAACCACACTGTATAGGAAAACAAACAGTACCACAGTACAGTACTGTTCAGTAGCTTTACAAAGAATGGTCACACTGCATGGTTTGTTCCACAGATGAAAAAGATAGAACCACACTCTATAGTAAAACAAACAGTACCACAGTACAGTACTGTTCAGTAGCTTTACAAAGAATGGTCACACTGCATGGTTTGATCTACAGATGAAAATGTTAGAACCACACTGTATAGGAAAACAAACAGTACCACAGTACAGTACTGTTCAGTGGCTTTACAAAGCCGGAATGGTCACACTGCATGGTTTGATCTACAGATGAAAAAGTTAGAACCACACTGTATAGTAAAACAAACAGTACCACAGTACAGTACTGTTCAGTAGCTTTACAAAGAATGGTCACACTACATGGTTTGATCCACAGATGAAAGAGTTAGTAAGTAAGTAAGTAAGTAAGTAAGTAAGTAACGGCTTTATTTAACGAGGGTAGTACATAATAGTACAAAAGTACTAAGAAGAAAACGGAAGAAAACGCCAAAACAACGAACACTGTATAGTGAAGGAGACAGTAACACAGCACGGTTCTGCAAAGTGGCATTCTAAAAAATGGTGATAATGCATGATTTATGAGTTTAAAACTCGAGGCCTGTTTGCCAGGTTCGATTTGATTGGCCAATAGTATGTAGTAATCGACGTTTTGCACGGTTACACGTTGAACCAGCCCACTCAACATCACAGCATCGGCTTGGCAGGAACGGAATCAAACGGGGAATTGTCGGCCGGCGCGCCATTTACAGAATAACGAACGCTCAAAAAATTAAGGTTTCGAGAGCAATTTGTAGCCTTAAGAATTGCAACTCGCTTGTTGTTCTTTACTGATTAGCAGAAACCCGTAAGACTTGAAACGTGCAACGACTTCAGCTACAGCTTGTCCACATTCATCCTTCAACGCCGACCGGTTAGCTCAGTTGTTAGAGCACCGGACTAGCGTGCGGAAGGTCACGGGTTCAAACCCCGGCCGGACCAACACTCAGGGTTAAATGCTCGGAGATATTAGCTTCATAAGCTTATCTAAAATCCGAGGGTAAAGAAAGTAATATATGTATGTGTGTATTCTATCATTCCAAGTACCATGTTTGGAAAGCAAGAGAAATCAAATGAACCAATCAGTGCCAACAAGCTCAAAAGACTGGGGCAAGCAGTTTCCAAAGATGGTACTTGGAAAATATTTAATCTTTGAAAATATTTAATCTTTACAAGCTGTGTAATGAACGTGAACTGCATGTTTCAAGTATTACGGGTTTCTTTCATTAGTTAATCACTGCTCTACCTTCCGCAGAGACTGATCCCTGCGTTATAGGAGACTACCACGAGCTTCTAAATCCTGATCGAGCAGCAGGGTTTGAAACCACTGACACAGCAAAATGCGACAAGAATGATTTGATGGAAGACGAAGCCTGGTATCGGTTCATGGGAGAGGCCGGAACAAAGATGGCTACCCACTGTGTTCCTGAAAAGCACTGCGGCACCAACTCACCTGGATGGTTAAATGGCTCTCACCCTACAGTGGAGGAAGGAGTAGTGAACCGTACTGTGTGCTTCAACTGGGACCGTGAATGCTGCCACTGGAAGAGTGAAATCAAAGTTAGAAATTGTGGGCGTTATATGCTCTATCTCTTGAAGAGAAATCCTTGGGGAGGCTGCAGTTATCGTTACTGTGGCAACGGACCAGGTGGGCGTGTTCTTTCAAACACTTCTCGCTTTCCATATAGTTTGAAATGCGTTTTTTTTCTATGTACCACACACTGAAATACACATACAAATAGTACATGTAATACACACGTAGGGTGTGTATTACATGTACATGTATAGAAGCTAACCTTGCTAGGCAGCAGATAAATAAGTTATCCTTAATCTAAAGTAGTCAGGCTAGACATAAGTATATGATTTACAGACAGACACAAAGATAAAATGATAGATGCTACAGCATTAAGCAAAAAACAAAAATTAGTATAAATCTACTAGCGCTCTATCACAAATGCCGCGCTCTGATTGGCTACGCTACCCACTATCTATTCTGTGATAGATAGTGAGTAGCGTAATGGCGGCCGATTCTTCACGTTTACGAAGTGTCCGTGAAGAAGATTTAGACAGTTTCACTGGTCGAGGCTGTTCCAGAAATGACAAAGTTCTGAACGACTAGTAGATTTATACTAAAACAATTAGATTATTCGCTCTCGATTTCTATCGCGTGATAGTTGACGAGGGCGCACGCGATAGAAATCGAGAGCGAATAATCTAATTGTTTGATAGAAATAGAAAATTTTAAAAAGATGAAAAATTAGGAGAGACAAAAAGGAGAGGATATAGGGGAAAAACGGGTGTGGAATTGGAACAGTACTCTTGATTGAGCGCTTGAAATTGTAAATGGTGAGTTTTTTAATTGACCAATGCTATCCCACAAAAAGGCTCCTATGAAGCAAATACTAAAGTTACCATGGTTAAAACGAGCTGAAGGGCTCTTTCTCCAGGTATAGGCACAGATGAAGTAGCGCATTGTTTCACCATTACGGGTAAATTATTCATTGACATCTTTTTTATAGTTTGGCCTTGTTTTACTTCATCTGTGCTGGTACCTGGAAAAGGACCCAGCTGAAGGATGACACTATGAAGATCTCGGGGTCAGTCTAGTTTGCTCTGATGCAATAGAAAATGGAGGTGGCGGTGGACTTGAATTAAATAGAGATGAACATGAAAGTTCATAACAATGTGCTTTTTTAAATCATAAGTTCCGATTTTATAATACCTTGCATGCCAATGCTGCATTGGGAAACTTTTTCATTTTTTGTGCTAGCAAGAGGCATCACACTAAACAGCACTTTAACTTGTTCCTCTGTGGTCTACTAAACCATGCAATACTGATATGAATTGAACATGAGTTGTTGGTATGAGTATGAGTTGCTAACAGAATTGGTGCTGCATCGGTGGGCAACACTCAAGAATAATGTAAGTTGTACAACCGAAAAATTTAAAGGGTGCCAAGGATACGAGCATCAGTCCTTCGGCGTCAGCCCTTCGGCGTCAGCCCTTCGGCGTCAGCCCTTCGGCATTCGCTCCGACGACGGGCTACACCCCACCCAACAACAACCCCCCCCCCACCCCCACCCCCACGAATTAAATCTTACGGTGGCAGCTGTACAACTTACATTATCAACTCCTTTGATAAAAATGCACGTAGTGCCGAGTACTGATATTTCTTTACCAGGTACCATATGAATTTATTGCCTCTTAACACTTGCTTTTTCTTCTCATGCTTTCAGCTCCCGATCCGTGCGATTCCCGCTATTACATCGTGTTAAATGACACAGATCGAGCAGCGGGATTTGTCACAAACGGAACGGCAAAGTGCGACCGAAAGTCGGATGACAAAGTAGCGTACAACAAATGGTATCGTTTTCAGGAACCCGCGGGGGTTTCTATAGCGACCAGATGTGTTGACACTAAGCGATGTGGTGCCGAAGCTCCTGGCTGGATGCAGGGTCACCACCCCAGACCGGCCGAAGGCGTGGTTACTCGAATCGTCTGCTACCGCTGGAAGAACAAATGTTGTTATTTCCATAATGAAATTAAGGTTAAAAAGTGCCACGGATTCTATGTCTACAAGTTTGCACGCCCACCTGCCTCAAACCTGCGATACTGCGGCAATGGGACAGGTAAGTGGTTCAAACGTGAGCTTATGACCGTGAGTGCTACAAGCAACTGTACTGCATTTTCAAAGCCCTATCATAAGGCGGACGCCGGCGCCAATCAGAAAATTGATAATTAACAATTACATTATGAGTTCGAGATTTCTATGAGCTGATAGTTGATGAGGCCAAAGGACTAATCAACCATCACCCCGTAAAAATCGAGAGCTAATAATCTAATTGTTTTTGTAAAAATCATAATAAACGAATCATGTGTCGGTGAAAAAAAATACCAAAGTACCATATCTTCTTGCGAAACTTCGCTTATTCGCGAAGACGTCGCCATTTTGAAAACGATCTTCAACCAAGTGCTGCAGTTTAATGGCTGATAGTCTGCAGTAGCTCCGGCAATCAGATTGCGGCACTTGCATCAGTCTACAAGAAGATTTTTACTAACTGTTGTTAGTCGGTTGATAACGCCTTTGGCCAGCTAGACGGTTGATGATGTCTTATACTGAGAGACCCATTGATTAGCGGAAGAACGCTGTATTTCAAATCTCGCTTATCACAAAGTCGAGTTTTAACTGCTTATTAACAAGTTAATATTTAATCCCACAGGACCAATCAAGCCAGCGCCAAAAAAATCCTGCATGCAAATAGAAGGTAAAGCAGAACGACTCAAGAGAGATTTCACTTGAATTTCCTTGCAATTTCCTGTTAACAAATATTGGGAAGGTGATGTCAGAAACCCAAAAGACTTGAAACGTGTTACTCAAGTTCACAGCTTGTCCAGATTCAATATTTCCCAAAAACCATATTTAACAACTGCGGGCCCCAGTTGCAACAGTTGGAACAGTCCCGCTAGAGTGACGCTTTGTAAACGAGATGCAATTAGAAAAATGACGTGACCGCCATGTGCTGAGCAGAGGTTGCTATTTCCGGGTAGGTGCGTCACGCCATTGAATGAGGCCAATTGGATTGATTCATTTGGTTTCTCTTGATTTTCCAGATATGGTACTTGGTAGATTGAATGTGGACAAGCTGTGGCTGAAGGCGTTTATACGTTTATGGGGGTATGGGGTATGGGGGTATGGGGTATGGGGTATGGGAATTTGGGGGTATGGGGTATGGGCATTTGGGGGTATGGGGTATGGGGTATGGGGGTATGGGGTATGGGAATTTGGAGGTTTGGGGGTATGGAGGTATGGGGGTTTGGGGGTTTGGGGATTTGGCCAGTTAAGCGTTTTCTCTATCACCCAAGTAGCATTACCTTTTACAAAATGGTCACACATGTCAATTAACTTTCCAAAAGTAAGTTCACCCTGTTTTCTCTGATCTAAGGATAAGAAAACTAGAACCACACAGTCGCCTGTAGTTAAATTTTGCATCGCGATACAGACATGATAAAAACACGAGGTAGTATTTGAAACACCATTATCGCAAAATAATGACGCTTCGCGCAAAATCAAAAGAGTACCAGGTTCGCGATAAGGTTTTTGAGATGATATTATCGCAAATTATGTTTCTAATACTTGCGCATGCCAAGAGCACTATAAATTGAAGTCCTTATAAACGAAAAAGGCACGTAAAATAATATCCAACAATACGCCGAAATTTGTGTACAAAATTCCCACACTATCTTGACATCAACAAGAACAAATGTTTTTTTTGTAGAGGAGACCAATCCTTGCTACTCTGCGAATCACATCAAACTCTCTAAAGCGGACAGAGCAGCAGGGTTTGAAAGAACAGAAGAAGCAAAGTGCGATAAAATGATTCTGCCTAAAAACGAGACCTGGTATCGCTTTACTGGAGCGGCTGGTAAACGAATGGCCAACAAGTGCGTCCCTACGAAGCACTGCGGAACCAACGCTCCAGGATGGATGAACGGCTCTCTGCCCACTGAGAAGGAAGGTGAAGTTAACAGGACTGTGTGCTTTCACTGGAAGAATGACTGCTGTCACTGGAAGAGCGATATCAGAGTTCGGAACTGCGGCGATTTCTATGTGTATTATTTGAAACGCGATCCTTGGGGAGGATGTAGCTATCGTTATTGTGGAAACGGAGAAGGTTCGTTGCTTTGGGAGCGGTGTTATAATTATTCTACGCTTGATAAAACTGGGACATTAGAATATTTTTTTCTTAAGAAAATACGCGCGCTGATTGGTTAGAACTCCTGTTTCTATTAAACAATTAGATTGTGAGCTCGAGATTTCTATCGCGTGATAGTTGACGAGGGCGCAGTATAGAAATCGAGAGCGAATAATCTAATTGTTTTAGTATAAATCTACTTGTCGTTCAAAACTTTATCTTTTCTGGGACAGCCTCGACCAGTAAACTGTCTAAATCTTCTTCACGGACACTTCGAAAACGTGAAGAAGCGGCCGCCATTTTGTTAGCAAGGGCACACTGCTACGCTACTCACTATCTCTCACAGAATAGATAGTGGGTAGCGTAGCCAATCAGAGCGCAGCATTTGAATTGAATTTGAATTGAACGTCGCGGTTGTTTTCTAAATCGTCGCGGTTGTTTTCTAAAACAAATAGAAAACATGTTCTCCGTGTTTCTATCGAGTTAAAGAAACGCCCGAGAAAGTTTGGAAGAACTCGTTGGAAAGGAATGCGAGACGAAATGTATGCCAGGTTACTTATAACGAACTGAGTGCATGCCCTCTAAAATTGGCCTTGTCTTTCTCCAGTATATTAACTTATTCATCACAGCCCATACTTGTAGTCTTCTATTTCACTCTCAAATGTCAGCAACGAACCCAATGGACGTCAAAAACTGGCTTTGTGATTGATTGACTCAGAGAAATTCGGTGCGAAATCTTTCACTAGGAATGGTCTGCCTATTTTATCTAAATTCGATCTTGCTGCTTTGATATGATTATATCGTAAAAGGTTTTATCTTCAAGTATTATAAGCTTCTAATTCCTTTTTTTTAGTATTGATTTATATAACCTCAAAAATGGCTTGCTAATGCATGGTCTACTTTTCCGTGTTTTCAATATCTGTAGGACCTGTACCCACTGGATCGCCGACACCAACAGGTACAATTTTAATTAGTATATACTTTGATTCTATAATCATTTTAATGCTAATGTTGAAGAGGAACATAGGAACATAGGAGCGCCAATGGGATCTTAACATGTGCCGACCACTCCTACTGAGCTATTGATAGTAGGACCTTTTTTGCAGTAAAGGTTCGACTTGTGCTGTGTTCGCAGAAACTGCAGCAGTTGATCCAAAACATTTTCAGCTCAAACAAGTGAAATACAGTAAAAAGCGCTGAAAAGCGTTAACGTTTGAAACGTCAAATTATCTTCCATTCCACGGCAGGAAAACTTTGCTTATCATTCTGTGTATTTTGATTTCGCATCGTAGCAGCAACAGGACCTTTAGAGAACTAATGCACTTGCGCCTTAAACTCCCCTCCCCCCACCCCACAACCCCTTTCCCCTACCCCCAACCCCTCCCACCACCCCACAGCCCTTCTTCCCTACTCCAACCCATCCCCTACCCCTAACCCCTCTCCCCACCCCTAACCCCTCTCCCCACCCCACAGCCCTTTTTCCCTACCCCAACCCCTCCCCTCCCCTGCCCCAACCCCTCCCCCACCCCTAACCTCTCTCCCCACCACACAGCCCTTCTTCCCTACCCCAACCCCTCCCCTATCCCCAACCCCTCTCCCCTACCCCTCTCCCCACCCCACAGCCTCTGTTCCCTACCCCAACCCCTCCACTCGCCCCCCACCTCTGAGACCTGGGTTCTACTCCCGCCGTCCCTTGTGGGTTGAGTTTGTTGTTGGTTCTCTCCTTGCTCTGAGAATGGTTTTCCTCTTTTCTTAATTCCAACTGTGTACTTACTACAGCAAAAACCTCTTTATTTATTCACTCATTTAAAACAATCGGTATTGGATAATTAATGCCAGAACGGGTGTGGTTAATTCGCTTTGGAATTATATAGTTCATATTTTAGAATTCTAGAAATTTATAACAGTTTTACATTAAATTTAATCAAAGCTTTTGGAATCAATATAATAATCATTCGTTTTTTTTTTTTTTTTTTTTTTTTGTAGAAACTACCAAAGAAAGCAATGGAACAACATCACACCCAGGTAAGAATACTTTGAACCACTTATTGTGTTGACAAGTTTTCGGGTCAGGGTTGAGGGGGCCAGCCGGCAACACATAGCAAACAATTTTAAAATTTTCTCCTTCCCTCACCCCACCCCTCTACTTTATCACTTACATTTAAAACCAACACAGGAAAAATAAGGCAATTTAAGCCAGTAACTTGTAAATGAAAAACCGTTCCTGTGTAAACAGTTCAATCCCACATTGCATTCTTCATAGAGTTCAGACGTGACCGAAACGTTCGTCTTGCAACAAACTTTTCCAACCAAAAGTCATTACTTTGTTTTCTTTTCGTTTGCAGTGACCGGGCATCCATCTCACCCAGGTAAAGAAAAATTTTGACCCATCTTTTTTTGTTTGTTTGTTAGTTTTTTGTTGCTGTTGTTGTTGTTGTTTTTGTTTTTGAAGCAAAAATAGTAACGTATTTCACGATTTGACCGGAACATACGTCACCGCAGTTCTGGGAGAATATATAGAGAAATAACTACAATTGGGATACTGCTGTTTAATATAGTTTAAGGGTCTCTTTTAACCCACTTTCTTCGTGAACTGGGCTAAAAGCACAAATGAAAGCTGGAAGACAACGCCACGATATACAATTTGACGGTTGACACATTTGCATGTGTGTCCTTGATGTGCAGTTGCAAGTGACATTTTCTGGCAAAAATACACAAAACCGTTTAAGCTAAAATCCAACCTCAGTTATAAAATCGGCTAGACTTCCATATCACTCCGTAGTTCATTACGCATGTACTATTTCTTTCTTCGAAAACAAGATATTTTTGCTCGCGCATAGACAACAAAGCTGTAGCGTGCACAATGAATTCTGTGTGGGCTGATACAGAAATCTAGCCTTAAAATCTGTATTGCAGCAAGAAAATGTGGTACACAAGTTCTGAAAACGATTTGAATTGTACCCTGCTCAAAATTCTTTACTCTGTTTACTTACTTCGACCCTGTTTGCGTCCGCTGGAGGGACTCATGCTGCAGTGTTCCAGTTTTCATTGCTGTCCTTTTCCTTCAGAAAATTACTGCAGCTCTTATTCCATTTAATTCAGACTATAAATCAAATTTACTGTCCACTAAAGTCTCCCCACGTGCACAGAGTCAACAACACGCCATTTTGAAGTCGCTGCATAGTTCTGGAAGATACCCGTCCCAGTCCTAACGCCGTGCGACCAGGAATAGGGCTTCTCTCCCCAGACAGTCACACAACCCCCCACCCCCCCCCCCCCTCCATCCCATACCCCAATATCCTGTTCTGCGGATGAAATAAAAGAGGCCCTGATAGGGGTAAATTCCGACAAGCGACATGGCCTTGAAACGGCGACATGAAGGAACTGAAATGACGACGAACGACGAGCCGCTCACGCGAAATTACGACAGCGACCTGCGACCTTCCGAAATTGCGACGTGAAAAGGTTTGAAACTCAGACGGGAGACATAAAGAACCCCACTAACAGGGCCTCATAAAAGGGGTGTTGACTTCAAGTTGTTTGTTATGGAAGTTAAATAAGGCTTAGACATCAAATGACAATTTTCTACCGCTTTCATACAGATATAATCCTTACTTGTGGACATGACGAGATGTGGATCAGCATTCCTAAATACCTTCTCTATGGTCTGGACAGGGAACATCTGCGGCTTAATGACGTCAGCTGTGGTGCCACAGAAACTGACACACATTTTGTCCTTCATACTGGCGTCACTGAATGTGACACTAAAATGAGAGACACCAAGGATTTCATTGAGTACACAAACGCGGTAAAAGAGATCCCAGTACAACCCAATCAGATAATAACACGTGTCCGGCAGGTGTGGATTCCCTTTTATTGTTGTTACTCCAACTGGGGCGTGGTCTCCTCAATTGGTCTTTACGTGAAAAGCAGGAAAGTCATCTTCTCTAAGAAAGCATACGGCACATTTGAACTGGATCTCAATATCTACCCAGACAAAAGCTACGTTTCACCTTACAAAGAGGAACAGTTTCCAGTCCACATCAAGTTGAGACAGCTGCTGTACGTGGAGTTATCTGTAGACACAGAGGATGACAGACTGACTATTTTGGCTGAAGATTGCTTCGCTACTCCTTATTCAGACCCAGATAAAGAGGGACCGAAATACTATCTCATAAAAAATGGGTATGTAATACATCATCGTAAGTCACTCACAAACACGTTCAACAAAACTCCAGACAATAGATTTTGTGTCTCCAAGTCATTCCTATACGCCTTCGATTTAGGATTTCTCCATTGCACATTAGACGTATTGGGTAGTAAAGGAAGAGGGGGAAAAAGTACACTCAAGTAAAATCTTGAATGGGGCTGTCGTTTCGAATCATTTCGACAAAGAGAAAATGGGAAAGAGAACATAACCCCGTCTGATATGATAAGGGGACAGAATCTATTTTTAGCGCGGAATCTATTTATATCTCATTCCGTTGATGCGCGGTTTCCCAATACCTCAAGTGTAAAGTCGAGGTCAAACGAATTAAGATCCCCACGGCGCATTGAAATTACAACCACGTGATGAGACGGACATCAGCCATTGGTTGGTCAAAATAGTTTCCGAATCTAAAAATAGATTCTGTCCCCTGATCATAGTAAGAGAACCCAGTATGGAAGATGCGTTCTCTTACCTCATTTTCTCTTGTTTCGATAGTGTATGTCTTTATAACATCTTTTCACCCCCAGTCTCTGTAGTGCAATGCGTGTACAGTGTCCGAACTAGTAGGGTGTACGTAATAGGTTCGACTCCTACTCGGAGAACTCGGATTTCCTCTTTTCAAATTTGCCTATGTCAAGCCAAAATAAATGCACCGTATATTCTTACGTTTGTACATTGCATGTAACAAAATAGTTTTCAGTGAACTGATGTGTCGTTTTTCGCGCTCTGAAAGAGATTCGACGTTCGAGCAAAGTTAGTCCTAAGTGGGGCAACCAGTAAGTGATAAACACCTTCACAACAGATTGTAAGTCATCTTTGGAGAGACAAGCGAGTTTTAGGTTGTCAGTGATTGGATTGTCTCACCTTCATTTTTCAGCTGCGCAGTGGACGCGACTGTCAAGTTCCTTGAATCGCCTGACACCACTGTTCAGAAGTTTCAACTGGAAGCCTTCAAGTTCCTCGGTGATTATCATTTCGTGTATTTGCACTGCAAAGTGAAAATATGTAACGCCAGTGATTCATATTCAAGATGCGCCCAGGGATGCATTGAACACCGCCGCAGGCGTTCACTTGACGCAAAGGAATCAGCTGATGAAGAGTACTTTTTAGCTAATGGTCCATTCGTACGCAGCGACCAAAGCAAAGAAGACGAAGAAATTCTTGTAAAGAAGGAAACTGGAATACGTGTCGATGACTTGAGAGGTGAGTTTACGATTTTCGAACATTCATAGCTATTCTACCAGGCAGAGCAGTAGGGTATTGTTAACTAGGGTGAAATCAAATTTTGGGAAAAACACGTTTCTTTTCAGCGGAGCGAAAATTTTTAATGAGTTGTCCACCGACATAACGAAAGCACAAGACACACAGACTTTCTGCCGCCGTGCAAAAGGGTTTTTATTATCGAAATAGTTCTTAGTGATTGTCTCTTAGTATTAAGTATTGTAAATAGATTTCGAACGTAGTTCTTATATAGTTTTTAAAGTGTACATCAATTTGTATTTTTAACTTAATGTTATTTATACAGGGCCCCCATGGATACCAGCCTTTGAGCTGAACGGGCTACCCTGTTTAAATAAAGTTTTACTTTACTTTACTTTACTTTACTGGCATTATTTCTCAAGGCTTGTTCTCTCTCCTTTCCTTTTTTGAAACATCAAGAAATTACACGCATCTCTGCTTTGACTTTAACTTGGGCTTCCTATGATATCAATCCTAAATGTTCTTTCTCAAGAAGTAATTCACGACTAGGCTTCCAGAAATGCCAATGAATATACTAGTACTCGGTGGTTCTCCAGTGGGCTCCGATGAACTCCACTTGGATCTAGTGGAGTATGTAAGAGATGAGCCAAGACGCGAAGCAACATATCAAACACGAGAAACGGTGTTTCATCACCGAAAAGAGAGCTGAAAAAAACAACGCACAGCGGAGAAGTATTTTTAGCGAAATTCGAGGTGTTTGGTATGTAATGAATTGAAACACATGCATCAATTGTCTGATATAGCTTCTCAAAAGAAATGATTTAGAAGGAGAAATTAGCAATGCAAAAACGAGCTTTGTTTCCCTCATGCATTAATAATGAGTTTGAGAACTATGAGGGTCTCCCAGGGGTTTTGGGGAACAAGGGAACATTGGCAAAATATCGAAGTGAACAAGGGAACATTAGCCAATTTTTGGGAACAGGGGAACAAAATTCGAAAAATTACAAAGGGGAACAATTTACGAAAATGTGTGGGAACATGGGAACATAGGGCAATTTTGGAAGGGAACAAGGGAACAAGGACCCCCCCTGGGAGACCCTCAACTATATATCGCGACAGTGCTAACTGCTTTAACCTTTACTTTTCAGACGATGAGAACAATCCACTGATTGTTGCATCCGCTGTGACCAGCGCAGTTTTCCTTATAGGACTTTCACTTGTTGCTTGGAACAGAAACAAACGCGGCTTTTATCGTGCCTATCAACCGCTGCCCACAAAGATTGACTAACACTCTTGGTCAAAAAAAAAGGCAATACGGGGGGGGGGGGGTAGGATTTTGTAGAGACGAGGAGGTGCAAAGCGCCATTAGTAATTTAAAATGAGGAGGTTTGTGTACATCTCTCAAAAGATTTGATAGCTTTTCAGGCAAATATTAAAAACGTAGAATAGTCAGTCTAAAAGAAAGCTTTAGAAAGCTGTTAAAAAATGGTTTCAATTTCTGACAAGGTTTTCCACCAAACTACAAAAGGAATTGTTTCGCGCGAGTACGGCTTGAAACGTTTATTAACGCTCCGAGTCTTTAAATAAATGTGCGCCAAGGTTAAGCTGTAACACTAATAAGTACATGCATTTTAACCTAGATAACCTTCTTTTCTATAGCAACTCGACCGGGCCAAGTATTTTTCCTTTTTGGGGTATTGTCAAACTCCTGGATTCTTCTGCTATTGCACTTGCTGTAATAAAAAGATTGAAGAAGAGGATTAACCTTACCAGTGACGGAATGATGCCACAAAACCAAACATCGTCAATACAACAAAGTCCAGTTACCAAGGGGGCGTAGTTTAGCTAATGATGCATAGCAGAGTGTAAACTCTCTGACACTTTAGTACGCCGTTAGTTGTTGTTTCTGTCAGGCAAAGAATTATTAGGGGGTGGTTGAGTATGATATGGGAACTAATCATAAGGAAAAATTCACAGGGATATTTTTACCCCAATTTAGTCTGAAGAAAAGGTAGTATTTCTTAAATTAATACTACTATAGATGGCAATGCTGATTGTGAACCGAGAGAACTCCTGATATAAACGAAAGAATTCATGCTTCTGATATATTTCGTACAATCTGTATATTCCGTATTTCTTTGCTTCTGTCAAAGCAAAGAAAACTAATTGCAAGGCTGATTTTCCGACATATTCTCGGTTTTCATGTAACGTAATAACATTTCAAAATAGGAAATTGCCAATCCTTTTGAATTTTTAGCTTTATCAGATAAAAGACCTTCTGTAAACTCGTCGATTTACAAATATTTAGCTCGATAGTTTTCTTCGTTTTGTAATAGCGTGCGCGTGAATTTCAAGTTTTCGCCTTGCGTGACATAAAATGTCTGTCCGAAAAGGCTGTTTCGTAGGTGAAAAGATGACTTTTCTTGAAAGGTTTTTGCTCTTGGAAGAGCTCTTGCATTTAACCAAGTGTTACCTTGAGTGTATACAGTCACTCGAGTGATAAGGTATCGATTTTATGGCAAAACTCAACAACAGCTGTTTTTAACACTTTACTGCCGCCATATTTGTGCCCCTTGAAGGGCCACAAACATGGCGTCTCCATACAAAGCTCTATCAATTTGGTTGAAACATTTAAACGAATATTTCATGCATAAAAAACTACACAGATCAAATTCTTTGCAAGGCTTTTTACATGGTAGAAATCTATCATATGCCAGATTCTTGAGTTCGTCTGTTGAGTGTTTTCGATTTTATTTTTTATCACGTGCCATGTGAAAACCACCAATAACAACTTTGGAATGATAATAATCTGGCGGGTTAAGCCAGTCTTTTTTAATTTTACAATACTATAATGAAATTTAATGTGTGAATTTAGTTTTATGATCCTACATAGGTAGAGAATAAATGTTGCAATAAACAATGGAGAAAAGAGTCCTGGTATTAAAATATGATGCAGGTTGATCACAGACTAGCAAATGGCTGCAAATACCACGGGTTTTTATCTCGTCATATTTGCCGAAAACATTTTTAAAACTGTTGCCCTCCATCGCCTGAAGCGTACTTTTTAGCGCCTCACTGCCGATCAAGTGGACAACGAGAAAAAAAGGGGGAGAGAGAAATGTGGAAGTAAAACTCGGCTTCAACTCTAGAGATGACAAATTCAATCAATCCGTCTTGGTCTTTTGTGTTTCGTTACAATGTGTAAGTTCACATTAAATTTTATTCTCACACCGGAAATGTTTCTCAAAGAGGAGCAAGTGCGACCGTGACATAACCACAAAATGAAGCAATGCCGACATTATTTATGTTACACACAGAACCCAACTGAATCCGAAATGCCATGGTAGTGGCTCTTTCCTTTTGTAGTAGAGACGTTTATTGGGGCCTTAATTTTGCCCCAAATTTCCAAAGCAAGAACTTTCTCACTCTAGTGTAGAAAACTGGCAGTCATCTAAATCGCTTTCCGACTTGATTTACAATTTCAACGGAGGTCCTGTGCTACCATTCCACGAGTAATTGACCCTGAATTCAGATGGCCTATGTACCATGCTTCGATACCGTTGGTCAGTTGGTAACAAGACATAGGGCCTGATTACATGAGCCGGGCTGGCCCGGTTAGCCGAGATGACTCGGTTTGCCGAGATGACTTTCAGCCCGGCATTACATGACCCCGGTTAGCCGGGCTGGCCCGGTTTGCAGAGGTGACTTTTATTAGCCGAGGCAGCCCGTGGCGAGCTGAATTTTGGCGCGACCGTCTTTTGCGGGAAGTAGTTTATTTCAAAATAGCTCCCTCAAGTAGAACCAAGTAGAATGCGTCGAATGATTGTCATCACCTTTCTACAGCATCTGACTGCATTGCTTTCAGTTTCAATGCAGTTTCATGGATTGATCTATCTTTATAAGTTGTATAGAAAGCGGAACATAGATTTGATGGTGCTCGAAAGAGAAATCTATTCATGAAGAAGTGCAAGCAGTTAAAACTTCGACGGCTTCATGTTTGAGAGAGAGCACCAATGCTCATGAGTTTTATAAAGTACCCGATGTCCAGCCTCGTCCTATTGCTAGCCCAGCAAGCCGGGCTGGCCCGGTGAACGCGATTACATGGAAAATTTTCAGCCCAGTTAGCTGGGATCCCGGTATCGCGATACCGAGATCTCGGCTAACCGGGCTGGGCGGGTTGTCATGTAATCGCGAAGTTGATTTTTGTTGCGTTTAACAGACGTGCCGAGATCTCGGCAAACCGAGCCAGCCCGGCTCATGTAATCAGGCCCATAGATATGCTCCGACAGTTTTTTGAGTTCCGCACTCCGCGGCCAGATTCCTGTCCTTGCTCTCTCGTTCCCAGAGCTACTCGTCTTTTATGTTGGTGGCTTCCAAAATGGCCGGCAGCCTCGACGGACAGAACACTTCACGGCAACCACACGAAAAACAAACAACAGAAAACACAGAGTTATTGAAGCCAGAGAAACGTGTTAATACTAACATCTCTAACAGGAATCTCCATTTAGCGATAGCAATGTGGATGGAGTTGTTCCCTGATGAAAAGGCGCCGTCAAACAAAGACTGTTGTGACCAAGTCTGCAATTCGGAAAAATCTTCCACCAGCGAAGTTGCACCTTGCTGCAGCAAGATTGGATGCGTTCTTGTACAACCAAACGGCCGCTTGTCTGCTGTTGACTGTAGTCGAGAAGGAATTCACGGAGTAGCCGGCATGTTGGTGAAGAATCATAATAAACTCGAAGGGTGCGAGGTTTTTTTGTCACGTAAGCCTTGTTCTTACTGTGTTAAGCTTTTAATACAAACCAGAATCAAGGGTGTATCTTACCCACCAACTGAACCTGAATTACCGGACAAACAAGATCATGAACTGGTTGAATACTTGTTTAAGGTCGGTAACGTTACACAGAGTGTTTTTATTCCGAAAGTTGAGTCCAACTTGGTGACCAGAGTACGGGAGGAACTGCAACGCCTGGGGATATCTGCAAATGATTTGCAGAACTTCAAAAAGTCAGTGTTACAGACGTTTTGGAGCGAAGAATGGATGCATAATAATACGTTATCTAGTGCAAGTCTTGACTCAACAATAGAACAAATGCAATGTGAATTAACTGAATTTGTTGAGTGGCTTGCAAGGATCTACTTGCCATATGATAAAGTTTTCAAGTTTAAGCTGTACTCAAAATGCGTTTCTCTTGATAAGAGAACAGAACAGAGGGCGGACGACTTTGACCCTGAAAATAATCAACATCACAGACGGGTTGCAAATCACGTACTCACTCTAGCAACTATGACAATACAGAGAACAGTGGAGCCAAAAACCGGTGTAGGGGCGGTGATAGCCAAAAATGGAAACATCGTGGCTGTTGGATGGAACGATTTCCCCACCAAACAAATCGAGGAAGAGTTTCACCAAGCCGATGACGGTGAAAGAGATAAAAAATACCCGTATTTCATTCACGCTGAACAAAACGCACTTTTAATGCGGAACGTCACGGACGTCACGGGCGCAACCGTGTTTGTCACGAAAACTCCTTGTCACGAATGTACGCCGCTGTTGAAAGCCGCTGGCATCGGAACTGTCGTATTAGCAAACTCGCTGGAACCCATAACAGAAAAATATCGCTTGGATTACAGAGTTTTTCCAGCAGAATTACGAAGGGGCACGTTTGTGTGCTATGAACGTGTTGCAGTGTAGTTGAAGAAAGGACGGTTGACCACAAGGGTAGCCAGTAGCGGTGGTAACAAACTGTCGAGACGTATCAGTTTCAGTTTCAGTTTCAGTTCAGTTTATTATTATTATTGTTTTTATATTTACAATTTATCCTCTACTACTCGCAGATAGCAACAGCTAGTCGAGGCGAGCAGTAGTCACACACAGAATTACTTAAATACTTACAAAGAACAAGTTACAATAAAAGAAGGGAATATACACTAATTACAATGATAAGTTCTAATATTTCTAAGTTAAATAATTATAATAAGTTAAATTGCTCTAACACTATAATAAATAAAGAGAAGAAGAAAAAAAAAATATATGCAAATATAATCGAGCCGAGCTGATTCTATGAAATTTTCATTTTCATTATCAGATCAGTTAACTAACTTATAGTGCTCTAACACTATAATAAATAAAGAGAAGAAGAAAAAAAAAATATATATGCAAATATAATCGAGCCGAGCTGATTCTATGAAATTTTCATTTTCATTATCAGATCAGTTAACTCGATGTAATCGTCTGTTTCGGTGAAGATTTGAAGTAACACGTTATGAAGTTTAACTTTGAATTTATGTTTCGATAAATTATGCATTTCACTTCTTAAACTGTTCCATATTCGCACACCATATCTAGAGAAAGATTTACTTTGCGAATTCAATCTTGAGTAATTAACGAAGAAATTGCCTTTTGATGACGATCGTGTATTATGAGAATGGATATTAGCTTGATAAGTAAATATATTGGATATGTGAGATGGCGCTAGATTATTGAATACATCATGCATTAACACGGCTGTTGATTTGAAGTAGAGAAAATCCAAGGGGAGTAGGTTAGAAGAAACAAAGAAAGGCACAGCATGAGCATTAAATTCACCAAAGAACATAAGTCGCAGGGCACGTTTTTGTAGAAGCAAAATTCTGTTTCTATGGGTCTTGTCAGCTTGACCCCATGCAACTATACCATATAACAAGTAAGGCTGTATAAGTGATTTGTATATATGACATAAGGTATTTAAGGGGACGAAGTGTCTTAACCTAGAAATAATACCGATTGAGATACTTATTTTGGAGGCAATATGAGAAATATGTTGTTTCCAGGAAAGATTCTCGTCAATAAGCACGCCCAGATATTTGACATAGTTCTTGCACTCTAGAGGAATAAAAGTACCGGAATGATGGTCAAATACTCTCAAATTGACTTGATATTTCACCGTTTTCTGTCTAGGTCGAAAGATAACATAGTTCGATTTCTTGATGTTTAAAGATAATTTGTTGGCTAACAGCCAGTTGTAAACCCTTGAGAGCTCGTCATTAACTATAAATTCAAGTGTTTTCAAATTTTGATGTGCAAATAAAAGATTAGTATCATCAGCAAATAAATAGAATTGTAATTGGTCACAACTACGTGCGATATCATTTATGTATATAAGGAAAAGCAGGGGACCTAAAACTGAGCCCTGTGGGACTCCAGACAAGACTGTTTCTTTACTGGACGTATTTTTCTGATTAGTTTGAGTTATTTGTTTACGTCCCACTAAATATGAAGCGAACCAATCATTAATGATTCCGCGTATTCCGTAGTGATTCAGTTTCTCCAATAATATTGTATGATCTACTGTATCAAAAGCCTTTTGTAAGTCGATAAATATACCACACGTATATAATTTATTGTCCATGTTGGATTCAATCTGGTGAGTTATATCTAAGATGGCATGTTCAGTCGATCTTTTTTCACGAAAGCCATATTGTGAATCATGAAGGATATCATTTTTCTCAAGAAATGATTTTAGACGACGATACATTGTTTTTTCAAAAATACGATTAAACACTGACAATAACGATATAGGTCTATAATTAGAAGGGTCAGATTCATCGTCACCCTTATAGACTGGAATTACTTTAGCAAGCTTTAATTTGGAGGGGTATGTACCGTGCTCGATTGATTTATTTATAAGTATAGACAGAGGATGGCTAATTATATGTTTTGCTGATCTCAAAATGCGGGTGGGGAAGGAATATAGTCCGTGTGCTTTATCTAGCTGAATATTCATAATGTCAGTTTCTATTTCAGTGTAAGACACTGGATTAAAAAAGAAGGAATCAGCCATACTTAACTTTGGTAGATACTCATAAAATTGCTTATTAGGATTTGGCATTTTGGATGCTAGATTGTGTCCAATTGAAGAAAAATATTTATTCATGATATCGGGAAATTCAGAAGAGTTAGAAGAAACTTTATTGCTTGTCGGACATTTGAGTGAGGTCATTTCCTTAAGAACCTTACATTTACGACCTAAAAGGCTATTTATGCCATCCCATGTTTTCTTTATGTTAGAAATATTTTCTTCAAAGTATTTGTGATAATACGTCTTTTTACTAATTCTCGTCAGCGTTAAAATTTTGTTACGATAAACTTTGTAAGCAGTGGTGTCCCCAGAGCAGAATAGAGCGTTCTTTATCCTGATTGATCTTCTAATGCCTCTTGTTATCCAAGGTTTTTGAACTCTTTTTAGACTGCGCTTTGAAACTGGTTTTAAAGGTGCGTGCTTATTAAGGAGTTTATTGATCTTATTGTGAAATGCAGAAAATGATTTGTTAACATCCACTTTATTGCAGACAGCAGCGATCAAATCAGTTTGGGACAGCTCGTTTAGAAAGGCAGAGTCTGAATAATTGGAGAAGTCACGAACTAATTGTTTAGGTCTCTGCACATCAAACAGTTTATTAGAAGAGTCAAGAATGCAAAATTGCGAAAAGTGATCACTTAAATCCGAAATAATGTTACCGCTTGTTACAGTACTTTCAAGATTGCTAATGAATATATTATCGATAAGTGAGTAGGAGTTGTTATGTACTCTCGTAGGTTTGTCGATTGTTGGGGTCATAGAAAAGCTTTGTAAAGAAAAAATGAAGTCTTGTGCATACTTACAAGATTGGAAACGAAGGAGATTCAAGTTGAAATCTCCCATTATAAAAATCTGTTTCCTAGTTGCGCTGAGTTTTTCAAGCAATAGATCAAAATATTCCTGAAATTGTTCAGGAGAATTATGCTGTCTGTATACAACTCCGCAGATTATATTTGCATTTTTAGGGAGGTGTAGTTCAACAAAAAGTGCTGAAAAGCTTCGTTAGAACATTTATCAATGACTGAATATGAGAATGTTTGGTTTATATACATACCAACACCTCCAGCTGAAAGAGGTGTTGGTACATATTCGAAATTATAATTCGGTATTGACGGGTTGAAATCCAAATTTTTATGCGCTTTAGTTATTCTAGTTTCCGTAATACCTATAACGTCGAATTGAAAATCTAATTCGTCCAGTAGATGTGTTTGAAAGTTTTCTATGTTACGTCTGAGACTGCGGATATTTGTGTGAAATAAAGAAAATCCTCTATTTGAAGATACGTTTTGAAGCTGATTTTTTTTTTAGCTCAGAAAAGCCATATGGAGAATAATATTTACATCTCACATTTGGAGTGTGATCGTAGAAGTTGGATTTCTTATCAACAAAAGTATTCAAGCTAAAGATATCTAAGTCATAGTAACTAGGTAAACGATCGAGGTATTTCTTAGTTGGAAGGGTAGTATTTAAAATATTATTAAATCGGCCATGAGATAAAACTAAATCACAAGAATAGTAAGGATCGTATCCCCATAACAATATCATGTTTCAAAATTACATGGCCTTGAGGACAGATTAGATTAGATTAGATAAATCGTTTATTACTAAAACATGCATTGCAGTCATAGACTGAATTACGCAGAATAATCAAAACATAACGCAATATAGCTAATTTCAATAAAATATTAATAATACATCAAATTATTATAACTTCCTATAAATTATTATATCTATTGGTATAATTGATAATAAAAGAGTTCTTATATCGTTTTGTTTTGCATTTTGGGATTATAATTATAAGAGTTTTGTTCTTTCTTAGACGTTTATTGTTGGAGTCTGTTTTTCTTGGAAGTAGGGGGGCAATCTTATGGTTGGGATTTGAGACCATGTCCTTGAATAGTTTACTGCACAGCATGTCTCTTCTCTCAGTAAGTTCTTGAAGTTTTGCCTCCTCGATCGCAGCATTATAGGAGAGTTCTGGAAATATTATGTTCATGGCTCTTTTTTTTTACAAGACAGTGATGTAGTAGTTGCCTATAAGTTAAGCAGTGAAAGACTTGGTAACGTAAAATGCAAATAACAGAATCTCACCAACACCCAGACATCACGCTTCGTGTTTCTGTTTTTTTTCAACTGGCGCTGTAAAACCCAGGCTAACACATCGAAATTGGACAGCGCGAAGGAAAGGAAATCGGCCTTTATTGGCAATGTTAACTTTGAAGCGGGGTAGGGGAGCGCGTATCTATAAGTGTGAGGTTTTTTGCCTGGATGTGGACCCTTTATTGAAGAAATACGGTACCTACTAACATGTTTCTCGAGTTCTAAAGTTTCAGTAAATACAATAATACGGCTGGAGTTCACAACACTTACAAGTACAATGACATGACATCAATTTATTAATCAAAGCAAATTCATAGACTCTTATTCACACTTCATATGCTGTCAGCTTGAATCTTTAGTGTTATTGTTACATAACAAGATATCTCTCCTGTAAAGAACATTGTCACTGAAACAGCTGATAAATAAACTTAATTGAAACACACACGCATCGGAACGGTAGACTTAAGAGACTTACTTCAACGAGTATATAGATAATTCATAATAATTTGTGCAAATTTATGTTGAGCGCCAAGGGATGTCAGCTTATTCCAAGGTCGATTGTGGGTCTTTCGGTGCTGGTTAACAAGTCGCTCATGTGTTTTTGATTCTGTTCAAGTTCTTCAAGGCGATCACGCACTACCAACAGATCCCGCTGTTGTTGATCCTACGGAAGATCAGTGGGGAAAAATTGAAAATAAGGATCGTGATGGAGTTCAGGGGATTTTCAAATTACGCAAAATAAAATTGCACAAGTAGATCTTTGGTTTCGATAGAGCTGTTTGAAATAAAAAATAACATTGGGTAAATGAAAAGATAGAAGTTATAACACATAATCTACAGAATCTTGACAAACTGCATAAGCTAGACAGACTAGACAGATTGTACAGACAGATTGGATAAGAAATGTGAGATACAACACGAGAAACAGCGTTTCATCATCATCACAACAGAGTCGAGATTAAGATTCGCAGCTGGGGCGAAACTCGAGGTGATGGACATGTGGTGAAACACACGTATCGAGTGTTTGATATAGTTCCTGAAAAGAAATGATTTGGAGAGAGAAACCAGAGATGTAAAAGCAAGAGTGTTCCAGCAGATTTTCAAACACGTTACGGCACTACGGTACTTGTTTGTCATGGTCTTTCACTGTAACGGTCATACCTGATCTACAGATGTACTGAATGGTACTGGTGAACTGGTTGTAGGCAAAAACGCTACTCCAACACCATGGCCGCTATCAAGGACACTTCTAAAACGACTCTGTCGCTTTTTGAACTGCAAACAAACAGTAACAACATGTGTCAGGCCAACCTTTTGGCTTTAAACACTGCAGCGCAGAGTTTAAACCAAGAAAAAAAACTGTTGATTAATGGAACCCCCTCTCGGAGGCAGAGAGGCCTATAAATTTATTTTAACACTTACTTTATCCAGCTGCCGTCTCATTTTCTCTTTTTCCACTTCTAAATTTCTCCTGTTGAATGGATACGGACATTTAGCGGTAAAACGTAACAACTGACACCCTTACAAAGTTATTAATGTAGCAAATTAAATGACAACATCAAACAGTAATAAAGGGAAAGAAATAGAGTAACATAAGTACAAGCACAAAAAAAAAACCCGGGAGATATCCAATTATCTTTCGACGTGTGTTCGTTCCGTTAAAATTTCACATTATTGTTAAAAGAGAATCGGTTACACCATTCCATGGTCTAGACACTTAGACGACTGACGCCCTAAAATGCCCCTTTAACATTCCTGACCAGTAAACCCACTGTCCTATAGCTTATGCCTTATTTCCATTGACTTTCTCTTATGCATTGACCGCCGACAGGTTAGCTCAGTTGGTAGAGCACCAGACTACCGCGCGAGAGGTTGCGCGTTCAAACCCCGGCGGGACCAACATTCAAGGTCTTTGAATAATTGGTGCTGCCTTTGTAATGACACCTGCTAACGGTTAGACTTTCTAGTATAAGGACGACAAACCGTAGGTCCCATCTCACAACACTTGTTTCTAATATGTAACCTGTGGGACGTTAAATAACCCATACACTGTTCGGAAAGAGTAGGGGACGTAGTTCCTGGTGTGGTGGTCTTATTTTATCAGTCATTTCATGCAAACGTTGGGTGGGTGGGTGAGATCACATATGGACTGATAGAGGCAGCCAGATCTCACCCAATAGAAGTGCAAAGCACATTTGAACATATTCAAATGGAAAAGTGCTATATAAGTTCATTATCATTATCATTATGCATTACTAATGAGTTTGAGAATGTTGATATTACAATATGTTTATATTACCACTACATCCCCTACAAAAATAATAATTTATTCAATTGCAGTACACAATACTTACTTTATTGATTCTTTCTCAAGTCGAAGTTGTTCTTTCTTTGCTTCCATTACTTGTATTGTGTCCTTGAGCTGACTCAGCTCTTGTTTATGTTTCTTAGATTTCTGCCAATTAGAACGAAATTCTTTTTACAGCTCGTTTCAACACCAAACTCTGAGAAACTTACGAGAACGTAGGGTGGTGTGGCTCATGGGCTACGCGCCTGACTTCCACACGAGTGCAAGGCGTAAAATTGACTATTTTTTTCCGGTAGTCACTTGGCTCCTAAATATGTTAAAGTGGTAGCCGATTCCAAAAAGTTGGTGGCCATTATGTTTAGGAGCTCACATGGTCGACATGCTGTCAAACGCGATGAAAAATGAGCCCGCAATTTGCACCTGCTACAAAGAGGACACTAGAATGGTTCACGTACAACGTGAAAGGTTATCTAAATACAAGATAGCGTCTAGAGGATTTACGTTCGTACATGTGCTGCGTTTTGGAAATGAGTTTAATGCGGAACTTTGCTGCAGATTTATCTTTACAAACAGGGCTAAAAATTGGCGGTCGCACGGTCGCCAGTGGCGAGTTAAAACTGACCAGGGCTACCAAAAGTTAAGGTTTGAACGCCCGATGTGCGACCATGCTACAGAATTTCGAAAAGTTGCAATGTAAATTATGCGAAGTACAAAGTTAAAAATAAAACTCAATATGTAGTTTACAACTGAATTTTTAGTTCTGAAGTGGAATTTCCGAGCCACTTTAACAGTGATTTCACCCAGGTTGTACAAGCAGGCGCACACAAATAAAAAAACGTGCAGCGTGCAACAATAGAGTCATGGACGCACGCGGAAGGTTATTAAGCACGAAAGAGCGTGAGAGATGCTCGAGGTGCAGCCGAGAGCATCTCTAGCTTCTGAGTGCTTAGCAAACTTCCCAAGTGTGTCCATATCTCGATGGTCGCACAGCTGCTGCGTTTACCATTTCTTTTATAACACGAGACTTCCCAACTTCCCAATCTGACGTCAGCATGCAACCCATGGACAAATGGATCGCGTGTATTAGCCAATCATAACGCGCCCTTTCCGAAAGCTATGTTATAATAGAACAAATTTTACACCGAGTATCATCAGCACGCTTTACACATACCTTTTTATGTTCTTTCTCTCGTTTTCTGGATTTCTCTTCAGCTTCTTTTAGCTTTTTCTCCAAATCAGTGGCTTGCGTTTCTAGTGCGCCCTTTTCCTGTCTCCACTGTTGCCTGTAATAAAGAAGCTCTATGATTTAGTGATTTAGCAATACACATTATTCCAAAATGGTCGCCATTTAAATATTCTTTTGTTTTTATTCAAATCATCCCTTGATGCCTCGTTCGTAAGCTAAACTTCAAAAGAATATTTTACCTTGAACGAGGCATCAAGGTCTAATTTAAGAATATATAAAAGGCGGCCATTTTGGAATAAAGCATACTCCTCTTTGCGTTCTAATTTGTCTAAGTTCTTTACAGTTTACTTAGTTTACTGAATGAGAGAAACATAGAGGGTCTTACCTATTTTGTTCCAGATTACTAAGGCTTTCTTCTTGCTGTCTTTGTAGGTCCGATCGTGCAATACCTTAAACATAAAAATGCTGTTAGTCAAAAAAAAGGAAAAGAAAAACAAACTATAAAAACAGAGTATAAATAAAACAAGAGAACTCGAACCAAGGATAAAATTGAATTTCATCATAATCACACTGCAGCACTATCTTTATGGACCTTAGGGACCGTTCATTTTTTAAGGGATGGGGGGGGGCTGGTGGGATTTGGGGGAGTGTCAGTGGGAAATTGAGTGACCCCCCCTCAGCTTGCCAATTTTTTCACATGACCCCCCCCCCCCCCTCAAAAGGAATTTTTTTTGGGATGAGCCCCCCTGGCCACCTCGAAAAGATGTTTATATTTCGTGAATAAAGCAGGAGAGTTTCTCATCAATTTATGAAAACTTCATACCACTTTTTCATCGCTTTTTTTTCGCTTGACCCCCCCCCCCTTTTCTTCATTTTTTTGGGGTGGCCCCCCCTTTGAAGCCATTTTTTTTCCCGTGACCCCCACCCAAATCCCACCAGCCCCCCCTATTCCTTAAAATATGGATGGACCTTATAACGTGAGAAAGCCAAGCTGGATAGTGGAAGAACATGTACATTAGTGTGACCATGAGCACATCAGGTTTTCGAGTGTCTTCCAAACATTACAAGTGATTTTACCAACGTGTATAATCTAGTAAGATGGATTCCATTGGTGTTATAATATACTGAAAATACTGTATCACAGGTCCACGCCGGGGAATTTATTAAGGAACAAAAACGCGCCAATTGCATTATTGAGTTATCTAAGGGACCATTCATATTTTAAGGAATAGGGGGGGCTGATGGGATTTGGGGGGGGGGTCACGCGAAAAAAAAGCGATGAAAAAGTGGTATGAAGTTTTCATAAATTGATGAGAAACTCTCCTGCTTTATTCACGAAATACAAACATCTTTTCGAGGTGGCCAGGGGGGCTCATCCCAAAAAAATTCCTTTTGAGGGGGGGTCATGTGAAAAAATTGGCAAGCTGAGGGGGGGTCACTCAATTTCCCACTGACACTCCCCCACATCCCACCAGCCCCCCCTATCCCTTAAAAAATGAACGGTCCCTAAGCACGTGGAAATTTTCAAGAACACAATGCCCAATTAGTGAATGCTTTTTTTGTGAGGACAGTGGTGAATGTGTGCAAGAGAACAGAAAGCCCTCGTAGACGTAAATTAATAAAGTCGATAAATAAAATGGGGAGTCGTGAGTCAGAATGTTTTCGGCGAAAAATAAAAACACTACGATCGTACCAGCACAAGAAAATTTGTGTGTGACGAAGCCTGCGTGAAAGAATTATATACTTAATGTATGGTCCCGAGGGAAACTGTTTTGTTTTCCCCAGAGTTCTGATGTCCTGACTAGTTTCCCGAGGGACCATACATTAAGTGCTTTGTCATATATTTAGACTTTCCTTTCAACAATTATATAAACAATAAGCAAAAACAAACAAACAAACAAAGACGGTACATCTGGGGCGCGGGCAACAACAGCGCGATTGTATCCCGGTCGGGATACCTTTGAATTTGATCAGGGGCACGTGACCAAGAATCAACCGATGACAGTCCACGTTTTGTTGAGTGAAAGTCTAGGTCTATAACAATTAAGAAATAGAAAACATGTACCGTGTTTCTATCGAGTTATAGAAACACGAGTGGAAGTTTGGGAGAACGAGAAATGCTTTTTCGAGTTCTCCCAAACTTTCACGAGTGTTTCTATAACTCGATAGAAACACGAAGAACATGTTTTCTATTTCTTTTAGAAAACACCGCGACGAAAAAAAGAAAAACAACTTGTTAACTTTGATTATCAAAATGTAAATTCTCTTTGCTCGCGTCATCATTACGTCAACAGCTCGTGCTAGTTCTGTGTTTTTATCAAGTTATAGAAACACGATTTCTAACCAATCAGCGCGCGTATTTTCTTAGGACTGTTTTCTAATGTACTATAATACATGCGTGATATAGGCCACGAGCTTTATGGTATTTAGCACTCGGCTTGACCAAATCGGAGCGCGCATTAGATCTGTTTCATTTTATCAAGCCTGATAAAACACAGACTCAGAAATCAGATAATCGATCAGTCGTAGGTCGTGTTATATGCAGTCATGTAATAACATACGCTAATCCAGCAAGCTCGCTTCGTTTGACTTACTTAGCTCTTCATTAAGTAGCTCCAGAGAGGTTTTCAGCCTTTCGTTTGCTGCTAAAAGTTGCTGTTCGTTGCTTAGTAGACTGCGGAAAAGTAACAATGATAGGAAACGTTTTAACCCTTTAAGCCCCAATAGTGTTTTTATAGATTTTACTCTGGCTGACGCCAGACGATTTTACTCGTCACAGGGAGACCACTCGGGGTTTAAAGGGCTAAGTGTGTGAACTCCGGCAGAAGTTGACCTTGTTTTACCCAACTAAATAATAAGTAAAAGGTAGGTAAAGATGCACAGGAGCTTTTAAGGCCCACATGGCTACAGCTTCTCCCGGTTTCAATAGATTGAAGCACCTGGAAGTATTGTTATTATCCTCCCCCCCCCCCCCCCCCCCCCCCGCCCGGGATAGAATGCTAGTCCAACGCAGGGTAACCCCTTGCATTATATTTTAACACCTGGGTGGAGGGAGACAGTGTGGAAGTACGTTTCCTGTCTAAGGAAACACACACAGTGCCATCGCCAGGGTTTGAACGCAGGAGCTCCTACAAGTCCGCAAGCTAACCACTTCACTACGGTGTCTCCATTCAAGTAGATTTAACATTCATAATTTACCTCTGGCACTGATTCTGGAGCAGTTGTTGTTTCTGCTTTAACTCTTGAATCTTGAATTTTTCCTAAGGGCGAAAAATAAAGAGCTTTAGATTCAAGTATGAATGCGAGAACACATTTTTATTGGCAAGGTCTAAACCGAAATGCCAGGAACTTAAATTTTCCAAAACCTTCATCGGACTACAAAAAAAATTATGAAACACAACTGAGGTTGACACTGTTGAGTGCACTGAAAAAAGTTTATTCGCATTTATGTTTCAATTAACTACTTGTGCAGAAAAACTTGCACTCTTGCCAGAGTTATACATTCACAGTGTCAGTCAACGAGTTTGTCACGAAAGGTCGCAGTCGCGGAGACGAGTTGTTTAAGTGCGCAATTTCACCTAACTGTTAAAAAAAAACTCACTTTCTCCAAGTCATCTGCCAGGTTTCGTTTTTCTTGAAGCTGCTCCTTGAGTTGAGCGCGTTCGTTTTCAGCAATCTTCTGCAGTAAAACGGATCTCTGTTGGGTACAAAATCAGGCACGTGGAGGGGGGGGGAGGGGATTGTCCCTATAGTGGTACATATGTGTACAAATACAGGTTGGCTCCACCTGAGAGGGGTTAGGATTTCTGTTGGGTACAAAATCAGGCGCGTGGGGGAGGGGGACGGGGATTGTCCCTATAGTGGTATATATGTGTACAAATATAGGTTAATTCCACCTGAGAGGGGTTAGGATCTCTGTTGGCTACAAAATCAGGCACGTGGAGGAGGGGGACGGGGATTGTCCCTATAGTGGTACATATGTGTACAAATACAGGTTGGTTCCACCTGAGAGGGGTTAGGATCTCTGTTGGCTACAAAATCAGGCCCGTGGAGGAGGGGGACGGGGATTGTCCCTATAGTGGTACATATGTGTACAAATACAGGTTGGCTCCACCTGAGAGGGGTTAGGATCTCTGTTGGGTACAAAATCAGGCGCGTGGGGGAGGGGGACGGGGATTGTCCCTATAGTGGTATATATGTGTACAAATATAGGTTAATTCCACCTGAGAGGGGTTAGGATCTCTGTTGGCTACAAAATCAGGCGCGTGGAGGAGGGGGACGGGGATTGTCCCTATAGTGGTACATATGTGTACAAATACAGGTTGGTTCCACCTGAGAGGGGTTAGGATCTCTGTTGGCTACAAAATCAGGCACGTGGAGGAGGGGGACGGGGATTGTCCCTATAGTGGTACATATGTGTACAAATACAGGTTGGTTCCACCTGAGAGGGGTTAGGATCTCTGTTGGCTACAAAATCAGGCACGTGGAGGAGGGGGACGGGGATTGTCCCTATAGTGGTACATATGTGTACAAATACAGGTTGGCTCCACCTGAGAGGGGTTAGGATCTCTGTTGGGTACAAAATCAGGCGCGTGGGGGAGGGGGACGGGGATTGTCCCTATAGTGGTATATATGTGTACAAATATAGGTTAATTCCACCTGAGAGGGGTTAGGATCTCTGTTGGCTACAAAATCAGGCCCGTGGAGGAGGGGGACGGGGATTGTCCCTATAGTGGTACATATGTGTACAAATACAGGTTGGCTCCACCTGAGAGGGGTTAGGATCTCTGTTGGGTACAAAATCAGGCGCGTGGGGGAGGGGGACGGGGATTGTCCCTATAGTGGTATATATGTGTACAAATATAGGTTAATTCCACCTGAGAGGGGTTAGGATCTCTGTTGGCTACAAAATCAGGCGCGTGGAGGAGGGGGACGGGGATTGTCCCTATAGTGGTACATATGTGTACAAATACAGGTTGGTTCCACCTGAGAGGGGTTAGGATCTCTGTTGGCTACAAAATCAGGCACGTGGAGGAGGGGGACGGGGATTGTCCCTATAGTGGTACATATGTGTACAAATACAGGTTGGTTCCACCTGAGAGGGGTTAGGATCTCTGTTGGCTACAAAATCAGGCACGTGGAGGAGGGGGACGGGGATTGTCCCTATAGTGGTACATATGTGTACAAATACAGGTTGGCTCCACCTGAGAGGGGTTAGGATCTCTGTTGGGTACAAAATCAGGCGCGTGGGGGAGGGGGACGGGGATTGTCCCTATAGTGGTATATATGTGTACAAATATAGGTTAATTCCACCTGAGAGGGGTTAGGATCTCTGTTGGCTACAAAATCAGGCGCGTGGAGGAGGGGGACGGGGATTGTCCCTATAGTGGTACATATGTGTACAAATACAGGTTGGTTCCACCTGAGAGGGGTTAGGATCTCTGTTGGCTACAAAATCAGGCACGTGGAGGAGGGGGACGGGGATTGTCCCTATAGTGGTACATATGTGTACAAATACAGGTTGGTTCCACCTGAGAGGGGTTAGGATCTCTGTTGGCTACAAAATCAGGCACGTGGAGGAGGGGGACGGGGATTGTCTCTATAGTGGTACATATGTGTATAAATACAGGTTGGTTCCACCTGAGAGGGGTTAGGATCTCTGTTGGCTACAAAATCAGGCGCGTGGAGGAGGGGGACGGGGATTGTCCCTGTAGTGGTACATATGTGTACAAATACAGGTTGGTTCCACCTGAGAGGGGTTAGGATCTCTGTTGGGTACAAAATCAGGCACGAGGAGGAGGGTGGAGGAGATTGTCCCTATAGTGGTATATATGTGTACAAATACAGGTAGGTTCCACCTGAGAGGGGTTAGGAGTGAGCGGTCAAGATTTGAGGCAAGGAAATTGTTTCAAACTAAATTAAGTTACAACATTAAAACATTTCGAACAGATGCACTCAGTGGCTTTGTAACCTCAATTGATAAAGCAGTGCATGAGAAAAGTGACGAAATGCTGATTGAGCAAAACACTCATATTATGGGCCAGTTCTAGCACTGAAGACTTATCAGTAAACACGAGAAATGAGTAAAAAAAACAATTCATTGCAAGGTATACGAAACGAGTACATTTTCTATGAATAAAGTTGTATATAAAAGTAAGAAATCCCAGTGATGGCTCCCATAAAAAGCAAGCAGCTAATATAACATAACTGTTAGCTGTTACAACTAGCAAAGGAGTCAATAGGAGAGCATAAGAGGTGAAATCATGACACACAAACCTTTGCTTCCGTTGCCGTTCGAACTTGGTCCTCTAGTTTTTCTATTTGAGAATGATGTGCGCCTTCAGTGTCAACCTTTGATCTAAAAGGCAACGTAAAAGCCGCTAAATAATTAAATAAACTGTATTGTATACTGTTAATCTATGAAGCAGTCACCACTTAACACGACTAAACGACTGCAATGCTCAGGGTTTTCAATAAGAATTGTAGTAGCAGGAGAATAGTGTAAAGTAACAGGAGAATATTCTGAAAGTGCTCCACGTCTACATTTAAAACTAGCTCAGGCCATCATCTAAATTTGGCCGGAGAATTCTTTGTAGTAGCCGGAGAATTCTTCATAGTAACCGGAGAATTCTTCGTAGTAGCCGGAGAATTCTTCGTAGTAGCCGGAGAATTCTCCGATCTCCGATGCCTAATGAACACTCTGCATGCTCTGTGCAAACATTGTATATTAACAAAATTTGGTTTCACTGAAGTGTGACATCTCTCCCAAGTTACAGAATAAGATTTTATTTAATAACATAGCTTTGGGGAAGCGCGGACTATGACTGGCTAATACGCGTGATCCATTTGCCCATGGGTTGTATGCTGAAGTCAAACTGTGGAGTTAAAATTCACAGTCTCAAGTTGGTAAATGCAGCAGCTGTGCAACCATCGAGTTATGGACGCACTTACGCTTCTTTCGTGCTTCGCATTTGCCCATGGGTTGTATGCTGAAGTCAAACTGTGGAGTTAAAATTCACAGTCTCAAGTTGGTAAATGCAGCAGCTGTGCAACCATCGAGTTATGGACGCACTTACGCTTCTTTCGTGCTTCGCAACGTCCCGCGTGCGTCCATAACTCGATGGCAGCACGCTGCACGTTTACCATTTCTTCAGCGGTACCGCTAGTCAAAATACACAGTATACAGACTGGTTCTTTTCATCTGTGGATCAAATGCATTACCATTTTTTGGAAATCTACTGCACAGTACTGTACTGTTGTACTGTTTGTTGTACTATACAGTGTGGTTCTAACTTTTTCATCTGTGGATCAAACAATGCAGTGTGACCATTCTTTGTAAAGCTACTCAACAGTACTGTACTGTGGTACTGTTTGTTGTACTATACAGTGTGGTTCTAAATTTTTCATCCGTGAATCAAACCATGCAGTGTGACCATTCTATGGAAAGCTACTGAACAGTACTGTACTGTGGTACTGTTTGTTTTACTATACAGTGTGGTTCTAAATTTTTCATCCGTGAATCAAACCATGCAGTGTGACCATTCTTCGATGACGGCTACTGAACAGTGGCTACGAGTACTATTCATAAACAATTTTACCTTTCCATCTGTCCAACACTGGCTTCAAGCTAAAAATTGAAATAAAGCACATAAAAAAACATTTAAAATTCGCTAACACTGTCTTGTTTTACACCAAAAACAACTGCACAGCTTGATGCTAATAAAATGTCCTATTCTACCACATAATGTGCGTCAAAACTGAAATTTCTCAGTTCTGATCCTTCACTCATGTATCACTAATACAACAGGCTACAGTCCTTGCCAAAATTATCTGGGAAATTAAAAGGAATGACTCGCCTCGGATGCAGATATGTTAAATGTATAAAAGAGTAAACCCGGAGAACAATGTTCGCCGTTTTTTGCTGTTATTTTAACCACCCCCGCTCCCCTTAACAATGTTGATAGCCACTGTCATCATACAAGGCAACAAATCATCATTGAATGTGGGGGAGGGGGGATACTGCTTTGGGTTGTCTTTTATTATAACCACCCCCTCCCCCTAAAAATCTTGATAGCCACTGTCATCATACATGGCAACAAATCAACATTGAATGTTGGGGAGGGGGGAGATACTGCTTTGGGTTGTCTGTTATTATAACCACCCCCCTCCCCCTAAAACTCTCGATAGCTGCTGTCATCATACAAGGCAACAAATCATCATTGAATGTGGGGGAGGGGGGTGATACTGCCTTTGGGTTAACTTTTTATGCAAAGTGTCCCAATGTTTTTGGCCAGGATTGTAGTTTTGAATTACTCTCAACTAAAACATGCCAAAAGACAAATTACAGGCACTAGGAATTTGGAATAGTTAGGCACGTTTCATGTGATCTGTGATCTATAACAACACAGGCACTTGGAAAAAACTCTACCACTTTCATTTAATGATTAAGAAATAGAAAAGAGAAAATAGACGAGTGGAAGTTTGGGAGAACACGAGCCGATAGGTCCCGATAGGCGAGTGTTTCCAAAGCTTTCTCGAGTTCTCGCAAACTTTCACGAGTGTTTCTATAACTCGATAGAAATACGAAGAAAATGTTTTCTATTTCTTTTGTGTTTCTACCGAGTTATAGAAAGACGATTTTAAACCAATCAGCGCGCGTATTTTCCTTGGAATATTTTCTAGACAGAAATAAAAACTCAGTATGGTTTCAATGTGCAGAGGTTTGTTCCACTCGCAGCCATTTTTTTATCATTGAAGTACGCCTCCCTTTTACATGTAGGCCCTTTCTTGCCCCTGCAGCTTTTCTTCTAGAGGATTTAACTTGCTCAATCGAGAACAAAGTGTGCACCATCTAGAAACCACAATTTTGTCTCAGACGTCACCCCACGTTAGTGATAGACCATGGGTTTAAGCGACCAATCAAAACTCTCGTAACAATCGGTTCACTCTGTAGAGTTTGGATGTAAATGTGTGAAAGTTTCATATGTGTGAGCTGCGGAAGGAATATTTAATAAGTAAAAGATCCTTGCAGCCATGTGAGTAACTGAAGCAGTCGCAAAGATAATTATAGAGGATATTACACGGTGGCGCGAAGTTATGAACGAGAAAATAAAATTCATATCTTCAAGCCGCCGTGTAATGTTCTTTTTATTATATAGACAAAAAGAATTTCGGAGGGAAATTACCAAAATTACGTCATCGATAAACTCACGTGTGAGATTATGGAAAATAAACCACTCGGGTCCCGGATGTAGTTTTTGTGAATTTTACGAGTGGTATATTTTCCAGTAAAACACTCGTGTCTATATAATAAAAGGCCTTAAAAACAATCCAGGCTTGAACGAGTATTTTGCGAACTCACAAATGACCATCCACCAGTTGGCTTAATAGCTTAGTTGGTTACAGCATTGCACAGGTATCGCAATCCCGTTCAAGCCTGAATTTTTTTCAGGTCTTATATTTGCAACTGCCTAAGTTGCTCGCACAACTTTGACGATCTTCCACATAAATCAGTAGGGTTTGTTATCAACTTTACCTGAAGTTTGGCTTGTTCAAGTTGCGTGATTTTCTCCCACTCCGCTTCTCTTGCTGACTGCACACGTTTGCTTAGTTCATGTTCCTGTAGAAATAGTTATTGACAGCAATTTTAGCATACGGTATCAAACAAGCTAATAATAAATGTCATTTGAATCAGACTTTTTCATAAAATGGGGGTTAAGTAGATTAAAACAAGAACCTAGATAATTTCCTTAAATCAAATAAACACTTTTATGGGGAGCAAGGTTGGCGCAGTGGTGAGAGCGCTCGCCTTCCACCAATGTGGCCCGGGTTCGATTCCCGGCCCCGGCGTCATATGTGGGCTGAGTTTGTTGGTTCTCTGCTCTGCTCCGAGAGGTTTTTCTCCGGGTACTCCGGTTTTCCCCTCTCCACAAAAACCAACAGTTGCTTTGATTTGTTTGATTTCATTTAATATGATTTGATTTGATTTAATTTGTGCTTTACAGTGTCCTCAATTAGTACGTCAGTGCTAGATACAGTTGACACTCAAATAAAGTTCACTATTACTATTATTATTATTATTATTATTATTTTACTTAATATTATTAAGTAATATTTTAGCTGCATTTTTATAAAAATAATCGCAACCGGGGCTCGAATTTAAGGAAATGTCGTGGTCGCATTCTTGCGACTGGTCGCATAATTTTAGTCACAAAATGAAAAAAAGTTAGTCGCAAAATGAGGACTAATGTTTCAGTGAAATTGGAAGTTTCTGGTTCTCAGTGACAAATTGATCTACAATCTGTAGTCGTGTTCTTGCGACAAGTTAACACATTTTGTTTTAGTGGCAAAACAAAAATCTAGTCGCTTTTACAACCGTATCGGTCGTAATTTCGAGCCCTGGCAACTGCTACAAGGAGAAAATACAGTACTAATCCTCGCAAAAGCCATTCGTCTTCCAAACAGATATAAGACCTTCATAATAACGCTGCATTCTTGAGTTACAGAAATTATCCAACACTACATCGCTAAAAAAACCGGTCTTCGGGAAGAAAAGTTCCCGTAACCGAATGTCAGTCGAATGTTGGTCGACTCTCGACCGACCAACAACCGAAAGATTACCGACAAGCCACCGACTGCCATCCGTTCCTGGGTTTTCTCAAAGCAAAAGTTAAAGCCTCGGTTGTGAAACTCCGTTCAAGAAACTAACGATAATTTGCATATTCGTGTACTCTTTTAACGCGAAAGCGATCAAGTTACAAGTAGCTTTAACGATCACGAAATATTACAGTATTACCTTCTCGTCCATGGTTTTCTTCAAGTGGTCTATCGTCCGTTCCAAAACTTGAACTTTGTTGTTGTTGTTATCAATTTCAGCTTTTAGTTCATCGCGTTCTCGCTCCAGATCTCCCTTATTTTTCATCAGGCTGAAAATGAGTTTCAAAAAATACAGTATGTCACTATCAGCGAAAAAAATTCACTTTTTGTGTGGGATAGCTGTGGTATGTCACACTATTGATTTCGGGTTCTGTCCGTTAATGCTAATGAGTTGCTAAGATTGCATTGCATGCTTGATCCAAGTTTGAAAGGCTATTTGGGATGTTGCTGTACGGTCTCTTCGATCGGCTAACTTCTTCTTCAATGGACTGGTTAATCCAATCTATTTTATGAGCTTTGCAAAACAATGTGAAAAACAGTGTTTCCCAAACATGTACTGTTTGGGTACCTATTTGTGGCGATGTTCTGAGGTTTTCGGCCTTGATGTGCAACCATAGAACATAAAACAGTTACAGACGCAACTCTAACTACTGCAGCACCGCTCAAAGGTAAGCTACCAGCGTCTCGTGAGACACGTCTCGTTTCTCTCGAGAAAAGTCTCGTTTCTCGCGAGAACCCGTCAAAAAACGTTAAGTACGATTGTGAGAGTGTAACGATTATTACGGGCATCAAAGGTACATGTAGCCTGTGACATGGCCTTCTTGTGCGTGAGCGCGATTTTCACGCCTGCTACTCGAAGCGAACCGGCGAGGGATTGGATTCCATCACTCCCAGCTAATGTTGTAAATTACTCCACGCGTACACACCTCATCTTTAAGTTGCTGAGCTCAACTTTGCGCTTGTGAGACATCTCTTCCATTTGGCTGAAATAGAGATAAATAACTACGATCACATGTACCATCTGTTTTAAAGTCTTAAGGGCACTCCGCCTGTCCCGGTTAGCTCGGTTTGGTAGAGCATCGGACTAGCGTGTGGGAGGTCGCGGGTTCAAACCCCGGCCGGACCAACACTCATGGTCTTAAAATAATTGAGTAGAAAGTGCTGCCTTTGTAATGGTTAGACTTTCCAGTCTTCTCGGATAAGGACAATAAACCGTAGGCCCCGTCTCACA